>JAOTQQ010000003.1:33341376-33388386 GCA_026546715.1 Gallinago undulata
GCGCGCCCCCCCCCCCCCCCCCCGAAACGTGGGACACCTCTCCTCCCCCCAGGGTGGGAGTCCTGCCCGCGGGGGGGTGATAGCCAGAGACCGGGGGTGACACAGCCAAGCCCCCCACCTCTGCTGGGGGCACCCTGACCCCTCCAGGCAGAGTGGTCGCAGTACACCCTCCCTGCCCCCCCCTCAGGGATGTGGGACAACCGCCCCCGGGGTGGGAGTCCTGCCCAGAGGTGGTGGTGGTGGGGCGATAGCAGGGGACTGGGGGTGCCCCAGGAAGGCACAGCCCAAGCCCCCCACCTCTGCTGGGGGCATCCGGACCCCTCCGGGCAGCCTGCCCAATCAATTTGGGGCTGGGGTATGCCTGAGAGGGGCTGCGGCAATGCTGTGGGGCAGCGGACCCCCCATGCTGTGGAGCAGCGGACCCCGTGTCCCCGTGTCACTGGCCTTTATTTCAAGTCACATGTGCCAGGCTGCCATTGGGGCCTTGGCTGCAGACCCCAGAGGAAGAACCACCCCCCCCTCAATCTACACATCTGGGGACAATAAGGGGTGAATCCTCCCCAGGGCTGTGCCACGGGGGGCTCCCAGGAGGCGGCCCAGTCAGTAGCCACATGGCCATGGCTCCCAGGCGGCCATTGCCCGTGAGGGACAGTGGTGGCAATGGTGGCTGTGGGACGGCAGCGCTGGCTCCGGGAGCCCCTGGGCTGCTCTGCAGCGGTTGCGGCCGGCCGAGGGGCAGGGGCCCAGGCGCCCATCTGCGGAGCCACGGCGGGCCGGTGGGGAGCCACTGCGAGGAGCCAGGAGCCAGGAGCCCTCCTTCCCTTGGCCGGGTGCCGCCGTCTGTCCCTCTGTCCCCAAGGGATTTCCTTGTCCCTTTGCCCCGGTGGCCGCCATGTCAGTGCCCCCGGGTAGAGCACCGTGCCCCCGTCCTGGCAAGAACCAAGGGGGACACCCCTTCCTCAACTTGGAGTTTCTCTGCCTTTATTTTTTTTTTCAACCTCCAAAGCAAACCTGACTTTTTGGTTTTCTTTTAAAATAGTTGGGTGTATTTGGGTTGGGGTTTTTTATTATTTTTTTTTCTTTAATTTTTGCCCTGGAGGAGCTGCCGCCTCTTGCCAGTCAGAGGGAATAAACAGGAGCGGAGCCGTTTCTGGGAAGTCAGGCTGCGGTGAACCAAATGCAAACGAGCTCTGGAGCCTTGCCCGGGGGGGACGGGCGGGCGGGATGGAGGCGGGGGAGTAGGGGGGGGTGGTTAGAGAGGCGGGAATGGCGAAACGCGGGGCGGGGAACGGGGGCGGGAGCCTCCCGGGGGTGGGGGACGGACGGACGGACCACACCGGGGACGCGGCTTCGTGTCCTCCCCCCAACGGGACGGGCCTTCCCGCAATCGGCGACCCGGAAGCGGAAGTGCGGCGGGCGTTGCCATGGCAGCGGGCGGAAGCGGAAGGCGCGCGGGGCTGATGGCGGCCGCAGGGGGCGCGGAGCTGTGGCGGCGGCTATCGGCCTGGTTACCGCGGGGCCGCCTGGGCCTGGCCGCCCTCCTCGGTCGCCTCTCCGACCGCTTCTCCCGTGGTCGAGACCGGCGCGCCCGGAGGTAAGGAGCCCCGGGGGTCCAGGGCCTACCCCGGGCCGCAGTGGGCGGGAGGCCTCGGTGGACGGCCCTGGGGGGTTTCTCGCAACGTGTGGCTGACAGAACTTGTTAGAAAAGGGCCCAGCCTCGCCAGTCAGCCCCTCCTCCCCCTCCTGGCTTCTCCCGTAGACGCGGTGTCTGTTTCCACAGTGATTCAGCCGCTGAGGGGGCGGGTGAGGGTTGGTTCTGCTTTTTAACCCGGCTTTAGGCCTGCGCTGCCTGTCCCTTTGTTCTTAGGGCATGAAATGTGCGTTATTTCCTTCTCTGAGGGCAGGCTGAGAGAGTTGGGGGGGCTCAGCCTGGAGAAGAGAAGGCTCTGGAGAGACCTTAGAGCCCCTTCCAGTCTTTAAAAGGGCTCTAGGAAAGCTGGCGAGGGACTCTTGATCGGGGAGGGGAGCCATCGGACGAGGGGAGATGGTTTTACACTGAAAGAGGGGAGATTGAGATGAGATCTGGCGAAGAATTTCTTTGCTGTGAGGGTGGTGAGAGCCTGGAACAGGTTGCCCAGAGAAGCTGTGGCTGCCCCATCCCTGGAGGGGTTCAAGGCTTGGTTGGAGGGGGCTTGGAGCAATGTGGTCTGGTGGGAGGTGTCCCTGCCCAGGGCAGGGGGTTGGACTAGATGGTCTTTAAGGTCCTTTTGAATCTGCAGAGGGTCTTTCCACTGTTGTTTTAAATAGGTCCAAGTGGGCTGCTGTGGGAAAGAGGGGGCCTTTATTCCCCTTCCCACAGCTCCTTCCTGACATCTCCCTTGGGCTGTGCAGTGAGCGAGACCCAGGAGCTGACCTCTGAAAACTGCCCAGACTCTCCTTTTTCTCTCTGTCCTTCCCCAGGGAGCAGAAAGGACGGGGAAGGCGCAGCTGTTGGGGGGTGGATCTGCCCTTCTCAGGGCCAGGCTGGCTGTGAGCTGTGCCAAAGGGAATGCACAACCTCAGACTGCGGTTCCTCCAGTCACTGTTTCCGCAGCCACGCCGCCCTGAGCAGCTTCTCTTCTCCTTAATTTTGCCACTGTGGCTTTAGTTTTGCTGCGGCTTTTGTGGAGCTGTGTGATCAGGAGTACAAGTCATGCTAAAACCAAAACATTAAAAATACAGAGGTGGTTGTCTTTTTGTAGAGCCATGCCCTGGCTTCAGGAAAAAAAAAGGTCTTTTCCACCCTGCAGTCTTTTTGGGCATTGCTTTGCGTTGTACTTGGTAAGAGCGCACTGGAAGGGTTCTGTGGTTTGCTTTAGATTGTATGGAGCCCGATACGATCCTCTTGATGAGTTCAATGTACTTTTGTGAGGGTGGCATCTCTCGTGTCACGGTGTGTCTTCACTCTCCCTGTCCCCCATGGCAGCAGATCGCTGCAGTCATCCTCGCTGGCGTCCGGGAGCCCCGACTCGGCCCCTGTTCTGCTGTGTGCTCTTGGTTAATCAAGGAAATTCTTTTCAAACTTTTCTTTTTGGTTTCGGGGGTGGGTTTTCGCGGAGAGAGATAAATTACTAGACTGAACCCTGGAAAGAGGCAGCCAAATTCAAAGAGAAGCAATCTGTGGATCCCCCTGTGTGGTGACGTCTGCGTGGGTGAAAGGACGGTGCTGGATCCTGCAGTTTCACTTCACCTCTGGTTCTGCAGATGAGGTTTTACAGTGAATAAGAGTGTCTCAGCTCCATCATGAGTTTGTGTACCAAAACCACAGTTTTTAAAAATAGAACACACGCGAAAAATCCCTGGTTTATATTTAGGGTCAACTTCTTATGCAGAAAAGATTTGAGGTGGTTCCTTTTAGTTCTGTTTTCTCTTTCTGGTTAACACGATGATGTAGAGTACATGGGAAGGGCTCCCCCCTCCTTTTCCCCCACCCCATTTTATGTTTCTCTGAAAGCCGGTTTGTCAAAGTATGGAATTTTGACGATTTCTTCACAATGTTGCATGGTTTCTGACTGTCACGTGTGTGCAGTTGAAAGGATTGTATTATAATGGGGTATTCACTTCGGCTGTTTACAGTCACTGGTGGGTAGAAGCTGGCACTTTGGTAGGTGGGTTCTGTGCCGTTGTTACTGTTGGCTAGAGCAAAATACTGATTTATTTGATCATTATAAAAGCCATAGGCTCTCAACACTCAGTAAGTTCTAAAATTCCAGTATTGGGTTAAAAGATCAGACGGTGTAGATATACTCTAAATTGCGGAGATGGTAAAAAATCCAGAGGATATTAATACATGATAGAATTAATCTACAGGATCAAATCAAATAGTGCTGGTGGTGCAGGTTGATTTTTATCCCCCGAGCAGCCCCAGGAGAGAACTCTGAGGGGCACAGGGCCGAGAGTAACCCAGTTGCTGGGCTGTCGGGGGGTGAGGGTGCAGTTTACCTTATGCTTGTCATTGTCTTGGCCAGAAAATGGCTTCTTGGAATCACGTTTCTGGAAAGGGGCTTCTCGACCACCCTGCAGGTATTTGGAAGTATAATCAGCCAGGACTGAACAATGGAATAATAAGGAAGATATTTCTCCTCTGGCTGATTAATTGTTATCATAAAATGCATAAAATTTGTTACTGTTACCTCAGTGGGAATAATTCCAGAGGATGTAATTTGTAATCTGTGGCCTAGATTATAGCCCTGACTTCGTTATTACTCTGCAAGCTGTGCATTTTGTTGTTTGGTTTTGGGTTGGGTTTTTTTTTTTGAAGTTTTTTTGGATGCTAGTCTGAATTGATGCAGCTGGGTCTTCCTGGCTCCGTTTCCCGTGCTCCCTTGGCAGGGCCTCTCTGCTCCCAGTGTGGGCTGTGCCTTTGAGATGTGAGTTGGGCAAAGACGTGCAAAGGTCCTGATCAGTCTGTTTTGATATTTATTTTTTTTTTTTAAACATCATCTATGGAATACGTTCATTGTTTTTAGCAGCCTGTGTTGGTCATCTGTATGAAGGCCAGGCTGGACGGGGCTTTGAGCAACCTGGTCTGGTGCGAGGTGTCCCTGCCCATGGCGTGGGGGTTGGAACTGGATGATCTTTAAGGTCCTTTCCAACTCTAACCATTCTATGATTCTATGACTTCTGGTTGTCAAGTCTGAGCCTGTCCACATGCTCTGTTGAAAACTGCCATCCTAGGAATTCTTGCACAAATTGACTCAGATTTCTGTTGCGATGAATAGTCAGTGACAAACTAGTGGATTTTTCCAGGAAACGTAACTACAAACTGTCTTCTGCGTAAGGGGATTCGGAAACCTTGTGAAGATCCAGTGTTTTATCATGAAGCAAATGAGTGAAGTCATCTTCCTGGAATCAGTGGTCATTTTGGCTTTGGATTGTGGTAAAACCTAAAAGTTCCTCATAACAAATTCTGGTAAAGGCCATAATCAAGTTTCTTCTTGGTATGTGGTGGTGGTGGCAGAACGCTTCAGGATGGGTCACACAATGGTGGCTGCCGTCTGGCCTGAGGGACTTGGCCTTCCCCTGGGATGAGAGCGGCCACCTTGGTTCTGCCTGACTCCTGCCAGCAGGATTTGTGGAATGTTTTCTGTGGGGTTTGGGGATGTCGTTCCATCCTTTCCTTGTCGATTCCTGGATCTCACGGGAGCTGCTGCTGCTAATTGTGTTGAAATGTGGTTTTGTCATGAGGACAGACTCCTGCCAGGGGGTACTGTGTGAGGTGATAAATTTGCATGTGTGGAGCTTGCAGAGAAGAAAAGATGCCATTTGCTGCTTGTCACCCCCTGAAGCGTGACTCTTAGCAGTGAGCTGGTTTCTTCCCAAAGTGACTTCAAAGGAATTAAATTTGTTCTGAAATTTCTTTTTAAAGAAAGAGCTCCCTGCTGTTTCCCTTACAGTTGCCTTCCAAGTTTGCGAGAGAAGCCTTGACCTTCTGTGCAGGAGGCAAGTGGCGTTGTTCTAGAGCAGGACCTGGTGTTCCTCAGTCCTGGTTCTTGGCTTGTACTTCTTGAAACACACTCAGTGCTTTGGGGGGGGTCATTCTGGTGATGCAACTTCAGTGCTTTTGCTAGGGCTTGCATGCAGGCACTTTGCGTGTTGTAGATCTCCTTTTGGAAGAGTTTCTCTGTTTTGTTAAGGAGCTTTTAGAGAAGCGTGATTTTTTAAAGACGTCTTTTCCTGAAATAGAAACAAGGAATCTTTAGCCCAGCTGAGAACCAAGCGAGATGTGAAAGTGGCTGTTGGCTGTGGCAAAGCTGATGTGTGTGTGATGAAGACAATTCCGAAGTGACTGATTGCAGGGATGGCTGGTACCACACTGGCACTGCCAGATGTCTGATTTGTAGGTGTTGGGAGGGTTCACATCCTCAGTTTCTTCAGCATCCAGCCTGTGTCCTCTCCTGTGTTCCTCTTCTGATGAATAAGTAGTTTTTCCTCATCTCCCCTGGAAGGTAGGGGAAGGAGCTGATGACGTTAGGATCTGTTCTGCTTTTTTTTCTTGTGTTTTTATATTTCTAGATTTGGCTTTGGTAACTCAGCTGGGATTATGGGATGGGAAGGGAAGGCAAGGCAAGAAGGATCCAATTCTTGCCATTGTGGATCCTTACAATGCATTGGCCCTGGTTGCAGCTCTCTCTTTACCTACTCAGAGGCTGTTTGTGGGAAGCAAAGGCTCCATCATACAGAGTTCCTCCACCTTTTTTTTTTTTTTGCAGATCATCATGGCTGCTTTTAGCCCCGTTGCTCACCCCTCCTGTTCCTGTGGTCACAGCCCCGCCTTGTTCCCTTTGTCCCGAAGGAGCACACAGGTTCCAGTGGATCAGGAATCTGGTTCCAGAGTTTGGAATCTCCAGCTCTCATGTCAAGGTGCTTTCATCCCCAACAGAATTTTATGAACTCTTGAAGGTGAGTTGTGGGTTCCGAGTTGTGGGAATGCTTTTTGAAGGCAGGGAACTGCCGTGGTTATGGAGAATCATAGACAAGCTGTTAGGAAGGAGCACTTACAAGTTCACCCTTCCTCTTGCAAAGGATTATTGTCAAGAGTAGATCAGGTCAGGCAGACTTTGTCTCACTGAATCTGGAAAACTCAGGAGGACAGAGGTTCTGCCTCTGGCTAAGCAGTTCCACTGCTGCACCATCTTAATGGTTTACAGTTTTTTTTCTGGTATCAGGCTTTCCAAAGCTGTCTGTGGCCGCTGCTCAGCTGTACCCACCAAGAAGAGTTTGGCTGTGTCAGCTCTGTAAGTTCTCTTCAGGTAACTGGAGGCTGCTGTTGGTTTCCCCTGGCCCCAGCATCTGGTTAAAGCAGTTGCAGGATGAAAGCTGGGATTGCCAGCGCTGATACCGACCTGGTGCTGCAGTGTCTGCCTGGTGACTGCACTCCTGTGTAATTGTTTTAGCTGTAGGGAATGTGTTGCTTGGTTTTCCAGAAAGCATTGATTTCTTTCTTGATTTTTGGATCAATGGTGCTGATGTTGCTCTGTAAAGGCCTGTGTGTTTTACATCTTTGCTATTGGTGTGTTATCCCCATACAAGGTGGGGAGCCGACGCTGTGATGTGGCTGAAATGTTTCTCCTCGGGGGTGGTCTGGGTCACTGCTGATCACAGAGACCAAGGATGAGACTAAACTTATTTTCTGCTGCTCCCAGGCGCAGATAAAAACAGCGAAGCAGCGAGTGGTGATGGCTTCACTGTACCTGGGGACGGGGCTCCTGGAACAGGAGCTGGTAAGTGTGGAAAGGGTTTGGGAAGGGCAGAAAGTGAACGCAGAAAGAAAATGTCTCCCTTTGCAAAAAGCATCCTGTTCCTGCTGCACACCAGAGTGTATATGAGCTGCAATTTGTGAGCTTGTAATGTCCTGAAAACTTTCATATAGGGATGGCCTCCTGGCTGCTGAATGTTTGCTTTATCAAGCTTTACTTGCTCTCTGTAATGAGCAGGGAAATCTCTCTCTGCAGGTGGATTGTTTAGAAGAAACACTGGAGAAATCACTGCAAGCAAAAGGATCCTCTGACCTCAGAGTTTCCATTCTCCTTGACTACACCAGGGGATCTCGAGGTAGATAATGCTTCGCTTTCTTCTATTTTACAGTTGGGTTTGGTAATGAGTTTTTTCAGAGAGAGGTTATCTTGACCTACTTGCTTAAATCATACGCTTTTCAAAACTGGCCTTTTCTATAACAGTAACTACTTGTTCCCAGAAAATCTTCAAACTGAGCAGCTTTTCTTCCAAAAAGAGGTGCTAGGAGCAAGAAGGGCCTGACTCTGCTCTGTGCTTTCTTGCTTAGTTCACTTGCCAGTGCATTTGCCCTTACCTGTATGCTGTCTTTTTCAAAGGGAAGTGGGAATTATTGGAAGTAGCAGAACACTTCCAGAAAACTTTTTGGTGACTCTGTAGCGTGTGTTACTAGCGCCAGGTGTGGCTTGATTAAAAGCTTGAATGATGTCAGAGTTGCTCAGTGGCTGTTTCCAAGGCCCATTCATCAACAAACTTACGGTTCTGGATTCAATTTCAATATTGACATAGTGCAAATGAAAGCAATTTAAAAAAAAAAAAAAAAGGAAAACATATTAAGTGCCAGCAGAACAGATCATTCTGTAACCAGCTTCTAGCTGAGGAGCTGCGGTGCCATGTGTCCCCTGTCTGGTGTGATCCTGTGTGTGAAACTCCCCTTGTCTCCCAGGCAGGAAGAATTCTCGAACGATGCTAATTCCATTGCTGCAGCGATTCCCCGAGCGAGTCCGTGTGTCCCTCTTCCACACCCCAAACCTGCGTGGGCTTCTCAGGCTCCTGATCCCCGAGCGTTTTAATGAGACCATTGGACTGCAGCACATCAAGGTCTATCTCTTTGATGATAACGTGATCCTGAGCGGGTGAGTCCTGCCTCTTGAGGCCCCTGTGTGGTTCATTTAATGGAGGTGTTGGGGCGAGGTGTGTGCAAGGTGTGTGCACTGCCAGTGCTGTCTGAGCTTCAGTATTTCCAGCTAGGCTTCCCATACTTATCATATCAATGCTTTTCTGACGTGGAAGGGCAACCGTAGCTCTTCCACACGAGATTCTTGTATGAAAGAGACTTTCTCAAAAGGAAAAAAGAAAGATTTCTCATGATTCAGAAGGAAATGGCCCATTTGTACTTTAGTGCAGTTATATGCAGAGAGAGATCTGTAACCCAGGCTGGGGTGTTCAGGGTCATATGTCTATGCTCTCTTTTGGAACTCAACTCTTCTTTTTTTTCTCCTAGTGCAAACCTGAGTGATTTGTACTTCACCAATCGTCAGGACCGCTATGTTCTCCTGCAGGACTCTCCTGAGATCGCAGACTTCTTCACGGAGCTGGTGGATGCGATCGGAGACGTGTCTCTGCAGTTGCAGCAAGATGACACGGTGGAGATGATGGAGGGGATGGTGCACCCCTACCAAGGTAGGAGGGACTTGTCCAACACTTGTTGGATAGCGTGATCCAGAGGAGGGGAGTGACAGCCAGGATTTAAAGCTGACTTGAGCCCCATCCATTGCTGAGTGTCCGACCATTGCTTGCAGCCTGGGGGGTGTCCCGTTTCTGTGCCATCCGTTATTTGAGCCTGGAACAGTTGGAGTGTTCTGAGCACGGTGGCTGTCACCAGCTAATTTGGCAGAGAGTGCAAAGGCTAAAAGTTCCTCCCACACTGGCTTATTGCTGCTTCAGAATTCTCCTGCTTATGGCATTAAACAAGAACTGACATTCCTTGAGAAGTTCTTTCTATTGTTGATATTAACGTCTATAATTCTAAATGTTCTGCGTGTACGTATTCTTAAAGGTCATGAATGTAATGCTGCTTTTGGTTATTAATAGTAGTTGAGTCTATTCTGGGAATCAAGTGAATGTTGAATTAGGAAGACCGAGCGTTGGACAGAGATGGCTATCTATGTGTCAGACTGATCACATCGTACATTTGTGTCCTGGCCTTGTGCGCTGCTGGGTGATGGAAGCTTAGACTGGGGGCAGTGGTTTTTGTATGTTCCAGTTCATTCTTGGTTACCATTTCAGTTTCTCAGGTCTCAGTGGATTTTTTGAGCTGCTGCTTCTCAAGTTTCTTACGCCTTTTAAAGCTGAATGTTCTTCTTCTGTAATGTAGCTTTGCCAACCTTAAAACATCTGTTATTGAGACTTAAGGAAGAAAGTTGAGTGGTCTTTGTGTCAGCTCCTTTTTGTTCTGATATTGGTGACCTGTCAGTAGTTTTTCCCGCTACATAATAGATGATGGTAGCTCGGTACCTTTAGGTCTCAAACACAATCTCATGTGGTTTTGGTGCAGGAGACAAGTTGGCTTACTGTGAGATAGCAAACCGAAGAGTCATGGAGGTGATCAACTCTGCCAGGACACGACAGGAACTTCTTCACGCAAAGACTTTTCACAGCAGCCAGCAAGGCAGCGCTTTGTTATCCCAGCAGGGTGCTCAGGCATCGGGGGGCCTGAAACCAGAACCCGACACCTGGATCTACCCCTTAATCCAAATGAAACCTTTTGGCATTCAAATCGATGAGATGGTGACAGAGACGCTGCTGACAGAGGCTGAGCGAGATGCCAGGATATACCTTACCACTGGCTACTTCAACCTGACGCAAGCATACATGGACCTCATCCTGGGCACCAGGGCCGAGTATCGCATCCTTCTGGCCTCACCGGAGGTGAATGGTTTTTTTGGTGCCAAAGGGGTGGCGGGTGCCATCCCTGCTGCCTACGTTTACATTGAACACCAGTTCTACAGTGAGGTCTGCTGCCTGCACCAGCAGGAGAGGGTCCGGCTGCAGGAGTACTCCAGGGCTGGCTGGACGTTTCACGCCAAAGGTAAGATGTCCCTTTCCCAGGAGGACTTGGCCAGAAAGTGTTTGAGAATTGCGTGTGTTTGGATTGCGCAACCAGTGAGGGGGTGGCTGGCTGCCGAGTCTAGAGTTAACTCCAAAATACTTGCCCAAGTTTCAAACATCTTGCTTCCATAAACCTGGAAGGTTTGGGTCACTCAGGGGACAGCCATGCAGATTCATGTCTTGCCTGATTCAGTACAGTCCCAGAGGTTGTACAGGAATTGGCCCCGTGGTGACAGTAAGGCACTGCCTTGATGGGAAACTTGATGTGAAAGCAAAGGAAGCATCTGGATGTATTTATGATCTCAGGAACGACTGTGATTCAGTTCTGCGTATGCCGCTTGCAGCACGAAGTGATGACTTTCAGGGGCCCCCAGGCGGGATCCGCAGCAGAATCGGGAAGGAACCTCACTCCTGGTGGCTCCCAGTGGTCCTGGAGGCCACGTTCTTTGGCATTGGGTCTTCCTGGGGGTGATCCAGGTGTTGAGGAATTTACACCAGCTTCTGTTTCTGGCACACAGGAAGGTGCAGCACAGTGAATAAATGCAGCCACGCGTCTTCTGGGAGCTGAAGGCAGCTGGAGGGGAAGTTGCTGAGAAATGAATGTTGCTTAACAAATGTAGCTAATGATAAACAAAACTAATTAATACTGACATCATGATCTTCTATAGAAGACCCCTGGTTCTTTCTTGCTTAGTAGATTGTGTAAAACTTTCACAGACCCAGTGCCACCTTGACCAAAGCATGAATGTTTTCCCCTGACTGGTTCTTGCTGGTTGTGGCTCTAAATTTTCCTTACAGAAAGTGCAGTCCTTGACTCTTATGTTCTCCTACTTTACATGCAGTAGTATTAGCCTGCTCAGTAGTAGATTTTAATAATGCAGATAGCTTAGGAAAGCTACTTAATTGAGGATTTTTTATTTATTTTTGAGAAGTCTGATGTATGTGTCACTTTATCTCAATTCCTACAGCCTTCCCACATGGGGGTGTGCCAGTGGAACACCTCACAAAACAGCTTGGTCTCTGGGTCAGGCGTGACCCTCGCACAAGCTGAGACATCTTTGCCATGTTCCACAGCATCTTCTGTTCCTCTAATCTTCTGCAAGCAGAGCTCTGCACCGTGTCACCGTGTCCCTTCCTGTGATGGCTCACAGGTCCCCTAGGACAGCTCTGTTACTGTAAGCAGTGCCCAATCTGGCACTAATTAACATGAAGTTTCCCCAGCTGGCTTTGTAGCTTTTCCACTGCTGGCAGCACGTGTCTGATTGAACACTGGAAGGATGCAGCCCCCGGGGCTCTGGCTTGTTCCTGTTCCCGACTTCTCCTGCTGTTTGTTTAAGGAGACAGTTAATGATTGTAGGGTGCAGGGCTCTGCAGAGAAGGCTCAGAGGAGGGAGAAGAAGCTGCTGAGTAGGCCTTCTCTTGACTAAAGAAAATACAGAGTGTTACTAGGCTGCCTCTGTCGAAACTACAAACCTGTTTAAGGAGTGAAATCAGTAACTGGTGCAGTAAAACCCTTATCTCTGTCCGGGGCAGCCTGGAGGAGGTGCCTGCCTGGCTGGGAAGTCGTGTGTGGTCTCTCTTCCAGGAAGCACGTGCTCGAGCGATCTGTGGTTTGCAGGTTCCTCCTCTTGCTGGGCACTGCTGGCTCCAAGTAGGATTTTGTGGTTTGGCATGGATTTTGCTCAGAAGGCATGGGCTGTTTTTCCAAGTTACCAAAGCGCACGTGGCAGTCCGTCCCTTTCTGGGCTAGCTTTGCCTTCTCGTGGGAGTGCTGTATGATATTCTCCTGGAGAGAGGGATGCAAGACTTGAGGCATTCCACAGGTCCCATGCTTGGCAGGAGGGACAGTCGGAGATCTTTGCTGCCTTCTTTCCTTTTCCTCTTTGGATTGCTGGAAGGATCAGCCTGTACCTTCCTTCTCTGGCATGCTCTGCCCTTGGCATGCGTTTGATTCATCCAGTTTCCTTCTGCAGGACTCACAGTGTGTGAGAGAGGACAGGGCAGAAGAGGGAAAGGGAGGAAAACCTGGAGACAGATGAAGGGCAGCTGCACGTAGGGTCTGACTCCTGGAAGAGGATGTGAGGTCCCTAACAGCAAATACTGCTGTTAATGCTTCCTTCTCGGGCTATGATGAGCTACATCCCATGGGAGACTAAAGAGTGTCGTTCATTTCCATCAAACACTGTGGCTGCTATTTTGTAAAACCCTCCAGCTCCTCTTAAGATGTTTTTTTTTTTTTTTTGTCCTCATACACAACATTCTGCAGTGTGCATTCCCACCAGGGTTCTGACTGTCCATAGGCTTGTTCGGTGTGAGGGTAGAGCACAGCACAGCCCTTACGCACGTGGAAGTAGGAAATGCAAACCTTTGCCACAAGAGCAGCTTTCCTGGGTGTAACGTGGTGAAGCCGTGCACATCTACCCCTCTGGTGATGCCTCTCTGGGTGCGGTGTTGTGGGTGACAGGTCTAGGATTAGGGTCCCCTCCGTGGCAGTGCCGGGCAGGTGGCTGTTTGCTCAGAGATAAACCTGCCTTATTGCTGGTGAATGGGGCTGGGAAACCCTGCTTCCCCTTTCTGGAAAGGTGAGTCACTGTTTGAGCAGATCCTGCCAGGTGGCCATAAAGCCCCGGGTGTCGTAAAGGCTTTAGGGCCATCTGGAAAGAGCAGGGAAGTGTGGTCCTGGTGCTGCTGCCCAGGCAGGGCTCTGCTTGCTGCCAGGGGGCTTATGCCAGGACCACACAGCCCATGGTGGCCGTCCTGTGCGGTGACAGACCCTGCCAAGTCTCTGTGCCACTTGCATGTGTTTTTGCAGCTCCAGGAGGCCCCTGTGTCACCTCCCCTGCCCCCCTGAGAGGGGTCGGTCCCACACTGGGTCTGGGGGCAGTGCCAGATCTGAGCCCAGAGGTGTCACTGAAAGTGGCCGCGGAGCTTCTGAGTGTGTGCGAAGAGGGGGCGGGGAGGAGGTTACAGGAACCAGTGGTGAATCGGCAGCTTCTTACTCAAGGCATTCTTGGAACTGCTCTGGGGCTGAGTTAGGAAACCTGCTTCTATTTTAAGGACTAGGTGGTTTTTATGCTATGGTTTCTTTGTTGTAGTCTTTGTGTGACTTGCCGTAGGGATAAGCCATCTATTAGGGACGTGTCCAGGGCTGTTTTAAGTGTTTGTACCTTGCAAAGTGGAGAGCAAACACTTCTTGGGTCCATTTATCCACAGAGAATGGCTGTACAGACTCTCCTTGGCAATAGTCCTGGCTCTCCTTTGCCATTTCCAACTGTTTTGTCCTGCTGTGCCACGGTGGTAGGCTTGAGAACAGTGTTGTCTTTCTATCTTCTGATAGAGATAGATCTTGAAAGAAAGAGCCCTTGGTTGTATCACACTTGCTGTTGCTGTTACACTGTTGTGTGTGAGCTGTGGTGAGTGCACTCGGGAGTCTTGTGTCCTGGCAAAAGTTTGATTTCATCTTCGGGTGGCTCCTCAGGAAGTGAGTGGGTGTAATTAGTTTGTGCTTCTCTTATGAGTATTTCATGTGACTTCACCTGTCAGAGCAGGGAGAGGCTTCCTCGTGTCACCATCTTGTGTCCCCTTGGGAAGTTGGTCAGTCCCAACTGCTCTGCTGGGACGGACTGGCCCAGGCCTGCCTTCCCTGGAGCTCTCATGTTTGGTGTAGGTTTACCTTCACTGAAAAACTGTTTGTCTTATTTCAGTGTTTCTGAGATATGCCATGGTGCAAAACGACCTCTAACCTCTGATAGTGACTCACTGGGGATTATTTTGGGGGCCCTCTGTGCGGTGTATTTACATTCTGAAGAATGTGTGCCCAGGGCGGCACCAAGGGTGCTGCAGCCCCTGCCAAGAGCAGGAGTTTGGGCAACGTGGGCTGTGCCAGGGTACCCCGAGAGTCGTACGAAGCGTTACAAGATGTGCCAGCCCATCTGCAAGGAAGCTTGCTTTGTGTCACAATCTTTTATAGTTACTGTAATCTAACGTGTTTAATTCATTTCTTCTCAGCGAAAGGATTGTTTGAGGCTACCCCGGCCGTTTCCTTTGTCTGCCACGCTTCCTTTCTCCTGCTTTTCCTGCAGGCCTCTGGCTGTACCTGGCAGGAAGCGATCTGCCCTGCCTCACTCTCATCGGCTCGCCTAATTTCGGCTACCGATCGGTTCATCGTGACTTAGAAGCTCAGGTTGCGATAGTGACAGAAAACAAAGCTTTGCAGCAGCAGCTCCATCAGGTAAGTGGCTGTTCTGGGGGAGGTAGCAGGGATGTTGTGCTTCTTGCTCGTGCAGGGAACGCTGATGACGCAGTTGCAATAAAAACCTACAGCTACAATAATTCAAAACCTCCTTGAGCACAGGGAGTCTGAAGGAGCTGTCAGTTAAGTGACTATTGATGAGATGCCTGCTGCGAGCGCCTGGTTCTGGGAAACGGAGGCCGTAACGGGAAGGAACACGTGTCCCCAGTGAAATGGGGATGCTCAGGCCCTGGATGCACTCGGAGGGGATCTGCTGCCTCTCCCTGCTCCCTCATCACGCAAGCACATCCTCGAGCCCTGTCCCCAGCATTTGGGCATTGCCAAGGTCACACCGTGCTCCGGGATAATGAGGTCAGGCCCTTTGAATTACTGATCTCGGACTTCTGGAGGACTTTGTTTCTCAGGCATTTGGGAAATCCTTTGTAGGAGTATAAATGCCAGTCAGCTTTTGGGCGGCTGCCCACAGGCTGTGGAGGTGAACAAAGGCAGGGGATCATAGTTTATGCAAGAAGAGGGTTTCTGGGCTGGCTGGATTCCCAGTTAAGTTATATGACATTATATAAACTTGACAGAAATGTTTTTCAGTGGTTTAATGTTCAGTGTCCCAGGTTTGTGTTTGTTTTTTTTTTAATTTTTTTTTTTTATTAGGCAGCTTTGACTGCTCAGCACTTTTGCTGCTTCTCTAAATGCTGTCTGGCTCTCCAGCTGCCTTGACTTTGAATCTTCTGCTGGAGTTGACAGTATCCCAGAAAGCAGATTGGTTTGGTTCCACTGTGTGTGGCTTAGAACACGTTTGTGTGATCCTTATTAAGCCAAGCCCTGGCAGAAGAAGTCGCAGTTCTCTTCAAGATCAATGGGAATTGCCCTATTGCATCAGGGCTCTTCCACGGGATGAGTCAGAGTGTATCTAATCAAAAACAATTCTATTACTGGAAGAGCTGCTTGAATATTTCAATTCATATCTTGCCTCTACTTGTTTCTAATGGAAGGGGAGAATCAATGAAAATATGACACAGGAATTTGCTCAAACAGCGCTGGAGTGATCTAATTTCAAGGGCTTTAAACCATTCCCATTTGCTGGAAGCTGATTTTGAGATTGGCTGTTTGTTTACTGTTCTGTGATCTTTGTTTAGAAGACTTAATACGTTATTGGTGTGCTGCCAGGAAATCACTTTGCCTGTGTAATGTTCAGTTCCATTTTAAAGACGTGTGATGAGATTTGGGAAGAAATCTGAGCGGTCTGGGTGTTTTCGGGAGCTCCACTGAATGAACTGACCTTTGGTTCAGATAACTGGCCTGGCCTCGCCTCTGGGACTTGATGGCCACAGTGCAGAGCTCTCATAGCAGGGCTGCCTGGGGCTGCCAGAGCATTTGGGATTTCTAAAATTAGACTGATTTGGCACACAAATGTCTTCTTTTTGTTGTTGTTTCGTCTTTTTTCATGCACTTTCTAGTGCTTGGTTCCAGCTTCCCTGTTCTGCCCTGAGTTTTAACAGGGCAGAGTATTTTCTGTTGTCAGCTTAGCTAATAAAAAAAAGATTATGAACAGACTTACAGTAGATAATCTGTCCCTTGTTTACCTGCAAATCTGGGAACCTGTCGCCTGTGATAAGAAAACCACTTCTACCTTTGATCAAACATCTGCTTTCACGTGCAAGGCGAGCGTGTATTATCATCATGATGGTTCATTTCCTCTGGCAGCAGTATTGTGTACACTCTGGAGAAACCCAAGTGTTTCTGGTAATTTAGTTGAAATCATGACTGCGTATTCATTTGAGAACATGGGGCTTGAGCTGTGTCTAGAAAGAGCCGCGTGAGCCAGTCTCCTGAGATTATGGTCAGGTTTCCTTTTTCTGGCAATTACAGCCAGAGATTTAGGATTTTTTTTCTGAAACTGCAGCTTAGCTGTCTTGCTGCTCTGGGGCAAAACTTTCTACCTTTGCTCTTTGTAGAGTTTAAATTGCTAATTCTGGAGGTTCAGTTACTTAGCACTGACCACCATCAAAAGGTGGGGTGGTGTGTGAGGGCCAGGTCCTTGGTCTGTAGTGGCTCTGTGGGTTGTGCTGCATGGAATGAGGCTTTTCCTCATTCAGGCTTGAGGGAGAAACAGTCCATCCTTTCAGCAGGATCCACAACCAGTTTTATTTGAGAATTTGCTTTTCTTAAAGTCTATTATATAGTTATGATTATATGATTTAACACTGGAGATTTACTGGGGTGATGTCTCTTTGTGTAGGAGCAGGAGCAGCTTTACCTTTGCTCAGGTGTTGTCTCATCATCAACGTTTGAGCAGCCAAACCGTTACGTGAAGCTGTGGGTGAAGCTAGTAACGCCTCTGATCAAGAACTTCTTTTGAAAGAAGTTGCTGCTTTGGGTGAGTTTTCTGCCATTCTTACAGGAATTTATATTACACTGACTGCAATTAATAAGTTCAATACTCCTTATCATGTGGCAGGAATAGATGCTGGAAACTTGGATGGTGTGGGGGAAAAAAATAGGCATCTCTCATTTCTTCTGGGGTATTTGCCACTGACTGGAATCATTGCTCAAGGTCTAGATTGGGTTTCACCTACGAGAATTTCTGGAAGGGGTAATGAAAGAGAACCCGTACAAGGGTATTTCCCATGCAGAGAAATACAACTTCCATTTCTGAAATGGCCCTTTCAGGGTTTTGTGGAAAGGAACTATGTTTATTTTATCTTGACCAGCTCATAGAAAACATTGTTGGAGTATTTAAAATGTTATGTCTTTTTGTCTGATCAGTGCTTTGCTTTAACCTTGTAAATGATGGTTAATAGGGGCAGTTGTTTTTAATTTTCTGCTCTTTGACTGCCCAGTAACTGGAGCTCCTCTGAGCTTCATGGAATGGCTCGTAGATTTTTTGTGTGCTGTGTGTACAGTCTGTGCAGTTGGCAGCTGAGTGTATGCCCTTGACCCTGGGTGCTTACATCACACATCCACTTTATTTCCATAAATATAGCTTCCATCTCTGGAGCTGTGTATTTGGCTCCTTCATGTTACGAGTGTCTTCCATGAATTGTGGAGAGGGCACGAGAGCACTCTTGGTGGGATTTTTGGCTATTACTTCCTGGGAATGGGAAGTTCAAGCCATGACACATGTTCTGTGAAGAGGTGGTTTGGGAAGGTGGATACAAAGGGGTTAGAGCATGGGCTTGGGCTGCACTGGGAGTCCCAGGGGGGAGTCTGTGCAGGGTGTTCTGGTGTGTGTGGCCAACAAAAGGGATTTCAAAGGAGCTGAAGGTAAGCCTGGAGCTTAATGGTCATTGTGTCTTTATATAGTAGCATTTAGAATTAAACAGCTCTACTTGCCCCCCCTTGTGGCTTTTCTTACCACCAGCTGTGAGGGTGGGTTTATGCAACTGTATTTTAGAACTGATTGTTCAAATGTTTCATGGGGTGGGATTTTGGTGAATTATTTTATGCTAAAGGGACAGGCATTGGCTTCTGTCTGGTGGCCAGAGCAGATGTAATTGCTGTAATGGGTGTTACTGCTCATACAAATTATGTGCTGAGGGAGGGGTCTATGAAAGGAAGGGTAGAGTAGAATTTATAACCTAGAAATAGAAAGGAACTCATTTCAGAGATAGGCCTGTATGCTGCTGGACTTTTGGTTGGTGTAGGTGAACTGGGCCAAACCTGCCCCTCTCTTCTTCTGTCTGGTCTAAACAGATCCCTGCTTCCATGCAGGAAGGTGTCACACACTCAGCTTGGTGACTTTCAGCTCAGGGTTAGCACCCAGCGATCAGACAAATAGCTGTGGGAAGACAGAGAGCTGTGAGAAAGGAAGGAATGGGGATGGTTGCATGCGATTGTTCCGTCTGGCTTCCTTCGGTGGTCTGGCTCTCAACCAGCGCTTTATCAGAAACCACCCATTCAAAACCAGTATCCGTCATGAGAAACTCCACATATTGCAAGAGCAGACTCCACATGAGAGCAGTTCCAGCAATGGTTTTATTAATACTTTGCTAAAATAGTCCTGGTACAAACTTAGACAAAGTTACACAACTTTGCAAGTAGAAGTGTTTGCTGTTTTCCACGGTTGTTTAATTTTCAAACCTGTAAGAGCAGAGCGACCCCGGCAAGGATCCACTTAGCGGCGTTTTCTTTTGTCTTTAGGTTGAAGGTCCAGACATAGGTGGGACCTCGCATCCGTGTCTTGTAGACAGGACACTCATAGACGTTCTTGGTTTCCATGCGGTCCACGGGGATGGCTCTGATGAAGATGACTGGCATCATGGGCGTCAGCTCCTTCAGCCGAGCGTCTGCGATCACAGCGGAAGGGATGTCCCACCGAGCACCTGCAAAACCAGGGGACTGTCAGGGCACCGGCTGCCCCATGGCACTTCACCGGGAGGGGGCTGTTTTCCTGACCCCTCCCGGGGCAAAGGGGCTGCTCCAGCAGCAGCCGGGGGTGGAGCGGGATGGTTGGGTGGCCATGGCTGAGTAGTCATTAGGGCTAATGAGTTATCATCTCACTGTGACTCGAGAATGCATTTTGCCTTACTGTGTGTGGGGTGCCTAAATAAATTGTGTCCCCGCTTGTCCCTCAGCAGGGCTTTGTGTGACCATTGCATGGCTGCAGGCAGGAGGTGGCCGCGGTGGGAGCTGCGAAGAGATGTCCTGCTTGGTCTGTGCTTTGTTCAGGTGGACCCTTTGGTGCTCTGCTGACACTGCCATCTCTTCCCATCCCCACCCCCCATTTTTTAGCATTAATTATTTTAGGTTCTGAGTTATTTGATGTGTAAGACAAATCAGAAAAGAGTGTAATAAATACATTTATTTGCTAGAACGATGTAGCTTCAGGTCCACACCAGCAGCCCGAGTTCCCAAAACCAGTGTCTGGTTTGAGAAACTCTGCTCGTAAACCAGAGCGGTGCTGCCCTCAGCTGGTGCAGCTCCAGTTTAGCTGGAGTAAAGGCTCCCCTGCTCCCAGCTTTTGCAAAAGCCATCCAAATTCTGATGAGCCAGTGAATACTAACACCCCCTCTGCTCACCCGTGCTTTCTCTGTGTCTGAAACACCTCAGAAAAGAGGTTCTCTTACCTTCCATGAATAGTCCGTGCACATAGGAGCCTTCTCTGGGTGGAGCTGTTATATCTTCACGGTTTTTCTTGGTCACTTCTACTGACAGACACATCTTGTCCAGAGGCCACTCGTTTTTCCTGGCCATGGACTGCATGATGGCAGTGAGGAAGGACTGGGGGTTGAAGAATCCAGCCAGCCACACCGTTGCAGGTAGCACAAAGTCTGTTGTCCAGACTTCCAATTCCTGGAAAATAAAAACAGCAGGGGTCTTTGAGCAGGGGGATACGGCTTTGAGGTGTGATGAGAGGCAGGGAATCTGAGAGGGGGACACTGGGGAAGAGATGGGTTGTGATCAATAAACAGCAGATCCCACTGCAGCAATTAAACTTAAATTGTTCATTTGCAGTGCAGTAAAGACAGCTATTATTTTTTTTTAACAAAGCCACACTTTAAAGAGATAGTTCTATTAATTGTTTTTTTTTTTTCTTCTGGGACAAAGTCCTGATGGGGTCAGCTAATGTTCTTTTGAAACAGTGAACTCTAAAGGTGAACCCTTTTCAAACTTCTGCTCTTGTTCTCTAAGAGACTGGTTCAGGTACTTGAAACTGCTTAAATTAATACTGAAAAAATAAACCATTTAACCACTCTACGCTGCCAGAGGTGGTTCCTGGTCTCCTGTGGTGCCCGCTGCCTGCCCAAGCTCTGCCTTTCAGGGACCGTGCTCACCCGGATGCGCAGGAGCAGGTCTGCGTACCAGGCTCCCAGGCTCAGCAGGGAGGGGTAGGCGTAGCGCGTCCAGGACTCCGGGACACTGTCGTAGAAGAGAGCGTTCCCCAGGTCTTCCATGTCTGAGGTGATCGTTAGCTCTCCCTGTGAGAGAAAGAAGAGGCTGGGCGGTTGTATCTGCAGAAAGCGAGACTGATTGGAAATACATGGTCCTTTTTGGAAGCCACCTAAGACACACCTTTAGTCCCAAGTCTAGTTCTTTCAGGGAGCGCCTGATTTTGTGGGTCAGGATGTTCATCCTTTCACATTCCTGGAAGGCAACTACAACATAGGGGGTCTTCTCGGCTGCTTTTGACATGATCTCTGCCATGTTGAAGGGCTCTGGCAGCTTCTCAATGATCTCGTCTAGGACTGACTTTACCTAGAAAGAATATGCGGTAAAACTGCAGTTATCAAAGGAAAAATGCTGTGAGTTAACAGTTACTACTAAGTTAATTATTTTTTCTTTTTCTCCTTTAGTGTTTTCCTGTGTTTCTTCTTCTGTTACTAATGCTCCATTCTTTTACTAACTGCTCTTGGAACTTAAAAAGCTGCAGCTCTTTCTTTGGTAGACAGGAAGGTAAGAGCTGAAGCCACTGTGTAATTAAAGTGTAAAATCCAGGGAGTCAGGAGGAACACTTCTATTTAAAAAAAAAAAAAACCACCACCAAACCAAACCCAGCAAAACTGTATTTTTAGTGGTTGTCATCATGAATGGCAATTATTACCCTACTCTGAGGACACAGGACACGAGCCACATTTTGCGTCTCTGGCCCATCCAAGAGTAAGTGTCCTGATTGCTGCTGGCTGCTTGGATGGAGCCAGCACAAAGCAGGGGCTGGGGCAGCATTTCAGCCCCTTCCCTGTGCCCTTTGGGTTCCTCGGAGACGCTGGAGCAGAGCAGCTCATGGCCTTCTACCTAGGCTGATGCCAGGGCAGAAAAGGGCCAGCGCTGCAGAGGGGACAAGGATAGGGACAGGGACAGACCAGTGCCTGTGGCCCGTTTGTGTCCTCCCCTCCTGATCCCCTCCTGCCCCCTCAGTTCCCATTGTGTAGTGTAAAACTTGCCTTTTCCTCTCGGGAGACGCCTGAGCCTCCTCCAGCATCCGATTCTTTGGGCTGCATTTCCAAAACTGTCCGGAAAAGCCTGTCCGAAGTGACGGTCAGGAAGCCGATTTCGGCGTTGGGGTGGAGGCCGTAGAGGTAGGGGCTCTCGGGGGGCAGGTTGTCATCGATGTACTCGTGGTAGCCCTGGGCACGGGGCAGGCGTTGGTTGAGCAGATACAGCCAAAGGAAGGAGTTTCACCTCAGCTTTCAAAATAACGTCATCGCTTTCTGGTGGTGCTGCCTCAGCTCCCTGGCCTGCTTTACTCAACACTGCTTTTTACTCAGGCCTTACCTAAGTTTTTCCCTCACCGCCCCGGCCACAGGAATTATTTTTGTAGCAATTCTGCATATTTTCACGGGATTGAAAGGTTTTTTTTTTTCCTCCCTCCCCCTCTACGTTCCCCTTTGGTGAACGTCGGTTAACGCTGACTGCTGTGCATTTATCCAGAGCGGTGCTTTTTCCACAGCAAATTGCAACTTTTAATTTCTTTTACCTTGTAATCCAGGCTGGGGGGGATGAGAAACCCCGGGGCCAGGTACAGTTCCCCCTCCAGCATCTCGGGGTGCACGTACTCGCTCAGGTACGTCCGGCAGAGCCGCCGGTCCCAGTCGTCTGTGATGTGCCCCCCGTACATGATCTCACCAAAGAGGTAGCGTAGATCATCCCATGGTACCTACAAGGAGGAGAGTCACCATCAGGGGGATGTCTGTGGGCTCCGGAGAGCTCCCCACAACCCAGGGAGGTCACACGTTACTGCAGGGCCACAGAGTGATGGCTCCCAGGCTGGTCTGTCCCAGCATCCAGGGAGGGGACAGAGACCAGACCCCCAGAGCGTGAGAAGAGCAAGATGGGGACCTTGGCCCAGGTGTCTCTTGTGTTTGCCCGCAGGTTTCACCCCGTGGACACGGCCATTGAACCCCCAACTCTTCCTCTTCATTAGGGTGAGCCTCGATCACCTCTGTGGGGCCGGGGGAAAGCAGGACTCTCCCGAGTCCTCAGTTGCACCTTCATTCTCAGGGCAGGCTTTGCTTTTCAGGTGGAAAGTAATTAAAAAAAAACAACCCAGCACCCAGTACAAAACACCCACTTTCCACCCAACTCAGGATGGAGGACTCGGCACCTTCACCCACCAGAGTGTGAAGCTCCCAGGGAGGAGGGAAGAGCTGCTGGTAACGTTGTGTTTCCCCAAGAAAAGGTATTTGTGCAAGGAAAGGGATAAATTTTTTCAAGAAGGTTGACTGTCACAGTATGTGTTGTGCTGAGGTCCCTTACCTTGGGGTTGGCCTCCAGGTAGTTGTAGAGGACGTTAATGGATATGGTCAGGTCCCCGTTGTTGAAGGGGTAAGGTCTGTTCCAGCCCTGAGTGCCAAACTTGCGCCGCTCGGCCACCACCGCGTGGAAGTAACAGAGGGCGAACAGGATGCACTTGAACTCGATTTCTTTGCTGCACATCTCCAAGGTGTCCTGCCGGGGGGGGGGGAGAGTGAGAGGGGGTTTGCCCGGGAACGACCAACTGTTGCGATCGGCCGCCCCTCTGTTGGGGAACACGGACAGATGGTGGTGAAAGAAAACTGAAGGTTGGTTATTAAAATAAAGCATAAAATTATCTTTTAAAGTTTTGCTCGTTGGTTAGTTTTTGCACTCATTTGTTTATAAAAAAATTAGGAATCCCCCCCCCCCCCCACATACACCCCCCGCTGACAGTTGAGGCGGCTCGTTGGTGGCATCAAACTGCAGCAGCTTGACCTTCATCCCGGGGAAAGGCAAGGGTGGCTCCACACCTCCCTGGTTCAGGAGCCTCGGGGCAGCTCTGGTGGCCCCTAAATCACATCCCAGGAGTTGGGGCTGTGGGTACCCCCAGGAGGATGTGCCTGGTGGGGAGGAGGGGGCGGGTTCCTGGTGCAGTGTCTGTGTCTGTGGTGATGCCCCCAAAGATGAGATCTGGAAGACCCCCTCAGATGGGGAGAGGCCACCCGGAGCGGTGGGAAGGGCCTGGTGTGGCCGTGGTGGGGGTACCTGGGTGAAGAGGTCCAGGGCTTTGTGCAGGTTGGCGTACATGCCCGTCGGCGGCTCGTTGGTGATTTTGATGGAGTTTTCCAGCAGCCCCTGCGGGATGATGTGCGTGTCGGGGCTGGGGGCCGGCTCGGCGCTCATGAACACCCGGTAGTCTTCATGGCTGCCCAGGCTGTACTGCTCCACCATCTTCTCCAGCGTGCCCAGCCACCGGGCCACCAGGTGGATGTTCTGCAACAAGAACCCGCTGGTACTGTCTGGCCTGAAGTACAACCCCAGGAATCACATGTTTCCCCCCTAAAATTCCTGCTGTGGCTCCACAGAGAGCAGGGGCAGCACAACATGGCACCGCTTGGGTTGGGGATGCCAGTGTCACTGCCCTCTCGTGGGGCACACCCTGAGGAACCCTGTGCCCTCACTGCAGGGCCACCTTCCTCTTTGAGTGCCCTTCCATGTGTTTGGCTTCCACTCTCTATTGCTGGTTGCCTACTCTGTGGCCCATCTCCGTTGCCCAGTGTGCCCGGTTGCCAGCCAGGCTGTGTGCCCCGTGGTGTGTCCCACTGCCCCGCTCACCCACCTGCAGGATGACCCAGTGGCCCTGGGTGGCTGCTGCTTCCAGAGCTTGTTCTGCCACGACCTCCTGGCCCTGCCCCAGTGACACGTTGTGGATCCTCCCGTTGTCGATGGTGAAGTTCAGTTTTTTGCCTGGGGAGGGGAGGAGATGGCATTCGCTGGCCCAGCCCTGGTGGTCTGATGCTAGCCAAGGAGGGGGCATCTGCTCACCCAGGACCTCCACGTCTTTCAGTGGGTCGACGCCAGGGGAGAGAATGAAGAACATGGGCGAGGAAGGGCTGCTCTCCTTGTACACCTTGGCGAGCTCGATGCTCCTTCCTTCCACAAACTTACTCCCCATTTTCTCTTCCACAAAGTTCCTACAGAAAAATAAACCCGTAATGTGGGGTAGGAACAAAGGTGGCCTCTGGGAGGTGACACGGGGTGGGGGCCAGCACACCTGATGGCGTAGGTCATCCTGTCCGGCCGCATGCACCGCAGCATGCACAGCTTCTGCAGGGACGTCTTGTTCTTCCAATCCTGGGGGAACACTTCCTTCTCCGGCACCTCGGACTCCACAAACTTTTTCCATCGCTTTGCTGAGCCTTCGATGTCACTGTCCAAGTTCTTGAACTCTTCCATGTCTGAGAGCACCTTCAGGTCCCACAGAGAAGGGTGAAATCACTCCTGGGCTCTGCAGACCCCCCCGTGTGACCCCAGACCTGCTGTGCTGGCCTCGCCTGGGCACAGGGGGCAACTGTGGGGACCAACCTTGATGCCACCCCAGCCCTGGGGCTGCAGGAAGTCCACAGGGGAAGTAACGCCGGCCTTGGAAGGGAAGCGCAGGAGAAAGTCCAGCTCCACTGGGTTCACTTCTTTCTTGATTGCCAGGACCTGGTCAGTTGAGAGTAGATCATCACAACCAACCCAGCACTCATGGCCACGGCACGAGGGCTACTATGGGCCAGAAGTTACTGAGCATCCAGCAGCAGCACAGAAATATGAGAACAACCTGCTTAAACCAACAGAAATTCATAGACAGGATCGCACAACAGAAGCCCCAGACATTTGCAGGCGTTACCTGGAAGGCCACCTGGGCCAGGAAAATGAGTTTGTCTCTCTCGAAGAGTCCCCGTGCCGTGTACATATAGACCGAGTAGGTGATCTCATCCGTCAGGTTGATCACCCTCTGCTTGGTGTCGTCGCTGGGGGCCGTGCGCTGAATGGCTTTCTCAAAGACCCTGTTGAAGGCCTGAGGAGGAGCCGGGTGGGCAGCTCAGCACCCAGGTTTCAGGTCCCCCATGATCCCCCAAGCCCTGTCCTGCCCCTACAACCCGATTCCCTCCTTTCTCCACGAATACCTTGAGAGAGAACTGGTAGATGGGGTTGATCTTGTTGAGGTCACTCAGGATGAAGTACAGCAGGGAGGCTCGCTCTGCCGCTGGCCTGTAGTTCTCTCTAGCCTCATTGATTTGAACTTCGGTGATTTTAGCTTCTTTCACCTTGACACACGTGAAGGTGGGTGTTATCCACCATCCTGACACGTGCCCAAGCAGCACCCATCCTCCCATTGAGTGCCTGGTGCCCAGTGTGGTTCAGGAGAGCCCTCCCAATCCCTGGAGCACCGGTGCCGGGGCAGCTCTCTTACCTTTTCCTCGATTTCCATGGCCGTGCGCTTCGTTATTTCCAGGTTCTCCACCAGAGCCGTGTCCCCAAGGAAATCCCCGCCGGCAGCAGAGAGCCGGGCGAGCAGGGAGTCCTCCAGCTCCTTCAGCTTGATCTTGAACTCGTTCTGGCTCTTGGTGAGGTTTGCCTACAACACCCGACCCCCAGGGACAACGTCAGTCGAGGGAACACACCGTGACTTACCCTGGGCACTCCCCAACGAGCTGTGGACCATCAGCGGTGCCGCTGGCTTGGTCTTCTACTAATTAGAAACTCTCTCTTTACAAATGCAGCCCAGACAACGTGCTGAGGTACCCGTCAGCTGAGCTGTGGGTCTCTGAGACACCAGCCCAGTGTTTCGTGCTGTCACCAATGTGCTGAAGCAAAAGGTGGGTGGATGTGGCCCTCCTGGAGACAGCAAGCCATCGGTGGCAGTGCCAGGCTCCATGGGGCAATGGCAGACGCCAAGCCTCCACACAGACTGGCTGGGTTCTCCAGCAGCAGCAGCTCAGGGAGGTGAGACCTCACTGCTCCCAGCAGAAAAGCCACCACCGGGGCCACTCTGCTGCCACCACGCCGGCGGCCAGGTTCCTACCTTCAAGGTCTCCAGGTCTGGCCGCTCTTTGGCCACCACAGCAGCCAGGAGCTGGTCCTCCAGCCCTTCCCGGGTCACCAAGAAGTTGATCAGGGTGCACTGAGCCTGCACCTCTGGTTTGTAGTGAGGGTTGAAATATTTGGTGTGCAGAATCAGGCGGAAGCGCGGGTGATATTCCACTTCTTTATCTCCTATCTTAATGTATCTGTTCAGTTAATTAAACAAATTAATTTCTGTACACTTGGCAGTAACTCGGCACAGACAAACCCTTGACCCATGTGCTGTTCCCAGCTGCTCCAGATGTATTTCTCTGGTTGGGAAGAGGTGTAACCAGACCCAGGGAGGTGGCCAGGAGGGTCAGTGGTGGCTGGGTCAGGCAGCACGGCCAGCAGTGGGGCTGGCAATGCCGTGTGGGGCGGAGAGATGGGGCAGGGGGTTCTCGGCCAAAGCCCCACCCCAGAACAGCTTCTGTGCCAAGAAAACCCTCCCAGTTTATCACACCTTATCGCAGGAGCACCATGTGCTCCTAAATCACTCAATAGACTGGGTTCTGCTGACTAGAGCAGCCCAAGGAGCCATGTCAATACAGGCATCCCCACGGGGTGACACTGGAGAAAACTGGGGGATGTGGCCAGAGCCCGGGGAAGGATCAGGCCCTGGGTGCTGCCATACAAAGGGACATAAATCAGCATTTCAGGGCAGCAGCGGTCACTCAGAGCCGGTGGAGCTCCTTGGACCAGAGACCGGGGCGTGCTGACCTGCCCTTCTTGGTGGTGTTCCTGCCCAGCAGATGGTCCAGCACCGGCTCCAGCGTCTCCCCGATGTCCTCGATCAGCAGTGGCCGTCCTTCGGAGACTGCCCGCTCGATGGTGTCCAGGTAGCTGTGGCCAAGAGGGGTGGGAGGCATGTGTGGGGCAAGCTCGGGCGAGCTCGAGCAAGCACCCTCCAGCCACTGCACCCCGAGGGGACCATGCCATCCCTGGCCCCATGGAGCCCATGTAGGTGTTGGATACCCCAAGTCTGATGTGGGTGCCCTGTCCCACAAACCCCGCACCCCTCCAGTGTCAGGGGAGGGGGACACTGGTTCAGCCTGAGCCCGTGGCCACCTGGCAGCCCCCAACCCACTTCCTCTGGCCCAGCCGGATGGTCTGCAGCTCCTCCCCATATTTGTTCTTGATCCACTTGATGCCCTGGAGCTGGGCGTCCACGATGAGGGGCCACCGCTCGGTGTTGCAGAGGATGGTGGCGTTCTCGGTGGACATACGGTCGCTGGGCAGCCCCTGGTTGCTCCAGGTGGCCACGTCGGCAGCATCGGTGAGGAGGCTTAGGGGGTCCAGCCCCGGGGTGATGGGGATGGGCACCTGTAGAGGAGGGGATGTTGTCACTCGGCCACAGAGGAGTGGGAGCCCCTCGGTGCTGGCAGCAGTGGGGGAAGGACCCCTGGGACAGGACCCCACTCACCGCCAGCCCTTCGAGGAAGGGGATCCAGTGCTTCTCCAGCAGCTCCACCCTGTACTTCTTGGTGAAGTAGCCGACGTAGGACACGAAGGCGGAGACCAGCAGCACGTCTCCACACACTGTCTTCTCCTGCTCTTTCAGCATCTCCACCGACTCTGCCCAGCGCACGTTTTCGGATGCCAGGCCCCCGATGAGCCTGGGGGGAATGAGAGAAGGTGGCTGCTGCGGTGCCACCCCTCCTGGTGCTGTGTGGGATGGGGACAACTCAACCGTGGTGCCCTGGGATGGCCGCCACCAAACACCCTTGGGATTAACCCCCCTCTTCTCGAGCTGCCCTCACCCGGGGCGCACGGCTCCACAGCTGCATGTCCCTCCAAACTTCTGGCCCAATTCCTTCTTGGGATTTTTTTAATTTGGTGAGGGTATGGGGGTCTCTGATGCTTCCACGACCCCCCGTGTCATTGTCACCAAGCAGGGCCAGGGAGCAGCAGATGGCCTCAGTGTTTGCATGGTACCTGTTTGCCAGCGTGATGACTCGGTTGGTCGCATCTGCCTCCTGCTGACATTTGATTTTTTCAGCTGTAGCTTTCTCAAACTCCGCGGTGAGAGCTGCCAGGTTGGCGTTCAGGTCCTTCAAAAGAACAACATGTCAGCAGTGACACCTCCCACCCCCCGGCTGCCGGGCTCTGCCCACCCCAGGGGACTTCGCTGCAGCCCCTGACATGACAATGTGACTCTTGCACCCGGGCTCCAGGTGGCATGAGTTATCACAGCATGGTTTGGGTTGGAAGGGACCTTAAAGATCATCGAGTTCCAATCCCCCTGCCCTGGGCAGGGACACCTCCCACCAGACCAGGTGGCTCAAAGCCCCATCCAGCCTGGCCTTGAACCCCTCCAGGGATGGGGCAGCCACAGCTTCTCTGGGCAACCTGGGCCAGGCTCTCACCACCCTCACTGGAAAGAATTTCTTTCTAATATCTAATCTAAATCTCCCCTCTTCCAATTTAAAACTGTTACCCCTTGCCCTGTCACTGCACTCCCTGACACAGAGTCCCCCCCAGCTCTCCTGTAGCCCCTTCAGATATTGAAAGGCTGCTCTAAGGTCTCCCCAGAACCTTCTCTTCTCCAGGCTGAACACCCCCAGCTCTCTCAGCCTGTCCTCACAGCAGAGTTGCTCCATCCCTCTGATCATCCTCATGGCCCTCCCCTGGACCCGTTTCAACAGGTCCATGTCCTTCCTGTGCTGAGGACTCCAAAACTGGACACAGAGCTCCAGGTGGGGTTTCACAAGCACAGAGCAGAGGGGTAGAATCACCTCCTGAGACCTGCTGGCCACACTTCTCTTGATGCAGCCCAGGACACGGTTGGCTTTCTGGGCTGCCAGCGTGCACTGCCGGCTCATGTTGAGCTTCTCATCCACCAACACCCCCAAGTCCTTCTCCTCAGTGCTGCTCTCCAGCCATTCTCCACCCAACCTGTATTTGTGCCTGGCATTGCCACGTCCCAGGTGCAGGAGCCTGCACTTGGCTTGGTTGAACTGAACTTCATGTGATTTGCACGAACCCACCTCTCCAGCCTGTCCAAGAACCTTTCTCCCTCATTTTTGGCTTCTGGCCCTGACCCCCAGCTGAATTTCTGGTGGCTGAGGGCGTTGCAGTGGGTGCCAACCAAGACAAACAGTGGCCGTGGCCAGGGGGGGCTGTGGGTTTGGGGGGAATGACACACACTTACGGCAATTTTGTTCTTAATGCGACTGAGTTTTTCTTGCGCCTCCGCCAGCTCGGCGTTGGCCTCCTCCAGCGCCAGCCTCTTGGGCTCCACCTCGCAGAACACCTCGTAGAAGCGGACGATGTTCAGGCACCAGGAGCACAGGCCCCCGGCGGCCGTTGACTTGGTCATGATGAATTCTGGATCAAAACTGGGGTCTGACTGGTAGGGCCTGGAACGGGAGGATACGCCGTGCCATGACACCGAGCCATGGCTTCTGGTGGCCCCGTCCTGCTCCTCCTGGGGCTCGGGCTGCCATCGGATGTCATGGTGGGAAAGCAGAGCAAACACCCGGATCCCACTCCTGCCCCTCAAACCCCACTGTGCTCGCTGGGTGAAGGTCTCCTGGACCCCCTGCCCAGGGTAGCCCTGCAGCATGGGGCCAGGAGGGGGACAAGAACCAGCCATGGACTCACTCAAATGCCTTGAGACAGGCCTCGGGAATGTGCTCCTTGTCAAACTTCTTTAAGGAGTCAAGGAAAGTGTCTACTTTTCCCATCATGACTTTTGCTGCCTTCCAGCTCTTGTCCTTTGGTATCTTGCCCTTGGGGGCTGTCAGGACCATCACGGCTGCCGTCACGTTCACCACTGCTTGTGGTGGGGACCCAAAGGACTTCAGCTCCGTCAGGTTGTTCTGGAAAGGGACCATGGAGCTGCTGAGCATCACCCTGGTGTGGGGACACAGGCACCAGCTGGGGACCTGCTTCCTACTGAGGGGTTGCCCACCTTGTTGAGCGTGTTGAGGGCCTCCTGGGCGGCTACGAGCGCCGGCTCTGCTTTCGCCAAGTCAGTCTCGCAAGCTCGTTGCTTCTCGGCCACGTTCTGGGGAGGTGAGGGACAGGATGGGATGAGTGGCTGGAGCTGACAGAGCTCACGCTGCCTTGTTCCATGTTGGACCCCAGCACGGTGGGCACCGGCTCAGCACCACACACCGTGTTGATGGCCTGGACCTTCAGCTCCTCCTCATCAGCGATGGCTTTCTCCTTGCTGACCTTCTCCGTCTCAACACCCACCACGTGGATCAGTTTATCGGCGTCCTCGTTCTTCCGCTTCAGCTCTTCCTCCTGGACCGCCAGCTTGGCTTTCAGATCATCCACCTTGATGGAGGGAGAAAGTGGATGAGAGGGTGGATCCTGACGAGCCCTGCCTGGTGGCTCGGTGCGGCTTGGGGACCTCATGGCCACCATGACCACCCTGTGGAGGTGCACCTCCCCGCACACCCCACATCAGGCATGATGCTGTGGGCAGGCACCTGCGAAGTTGTGCTCTGCAGCTTTGTCAGCCCCTTCTCCAGCCTCTCGATCTTGGCAGTGAGCTCACTTCGTTTTTTTGACAGCAGGTTTTGGTAGAGCTTTATCTGCTCCAGGAAGGTCTTTGGCGTGGTGTAATTATAGCGTCTCTCTATGGCCAGGTAGGTCTTGGACATCTCCTTAACGCTTATGTGGACGTGGGACATGAACTGGCTGATGGAGACCTTGACCTCGGGCTGTGGTGGAGCACAGAGTGAGCCATGATGGTGGTGCTGGGGTGGAACCGAGCTGTCCCAAAGGGTGGTTCTACATCCAGCACAGAGACCGGGTGGCGAAGCCCCGCTTCCCATTAAACAGCACAACCCGTGGCTGGGAAACGTGGGTGATCCCAGCACTAGGAATGCTGGTTCTTATGTCCACCTCTGGTTTCCTGACTCCAGTCCCCCCCGGGCTGCACTGGGGAAATGCTGCTGCTCCCAGGACGTTACTTGTGGTGGTGTTTTAAGGACAAATGGGAAACGAGGAGAGGTTTGGGGCTGCAGGCTCTGGCCCTGGAGCTGGCTGTGAGCTTACCCCCCCACCCCAGGTCACACCAGACCTCCATCCTGGGTGTGTTGCAACAAGGAGAGCAGCAGAGATGCAGGTCATTCTCCAAAGCAGCCTGGTTTCCCCAGACCCAGTGTGCACCCACCTGGAGTCCCAGCTCACCTCGATGTCCCCCGTTTCCTCCAGGAACCTGCTGCTGACGGACACGAGTGCGTCCTCCGGCCACTCGTGGAACCAGTCGATGGCCGTGCAGTTGACCACGGCGGGGAACCTCCTGGCCCTCACCCGCAGGGTGGAGCCCACGGGGGAGAAGCAGAGGATGACCTGGGGTAGAGGGTGTTGAGTGAGTGGGGCAGCCCCACTGCTGGGGGCAGAGCTCACATGTGGGGCAGAGGAGCATCGCTGTGGACTCTGCGTGGCTGCAAACATCTGCTGGAGATCAGGACTTTGCCTCCCTCCCATTAATTCCCCAGTAGGAGGGAGATGGTCTGTGTGCACCCTGAGCCTCTCAGCAGGGTCAGGGCTGGCACTGGATCCCCTGTGGTGGCCAGTGGCCAAGCACAGTGCCCAGCTGGCCTCCCTGTGAGTCCCAACACAGCCTGGCGCTGGCTCATGGCCATGGGGGCTGCTCAGACCCCACTGCCCCAAGGTGGGGAAATAGGTGGGTGTGAAGAGCTGCCCCCTGGGGTGGGGGGACACTGTTGGCTCTGAAAACTTTGGCAACACCTTTTGCCCAAACCCATCACCTTGTAAAAAAAACATGGTTTTCTGTGTCCTGCCTGCAGGATTTTGGATTAGGCAAGTCAGGAGCACTGACCAAACCCCCCTCCGGGGTGAACACCCACCTTTAACTGACGCCTGACTTTTTCTATAAATAACTTCCAGCAGTTTTCCCTTGTGTCTTGCAATCCAAGGAACTTCACTTGGGGCCTCATGGAGCTGATAATATTTTCCAGTTCATCGTCCTGAAAGAGCCCCGGCACGTCCCCGGACGCCAAGAAGTCATTGATTAGGACCAGGAATGATTCTTCAGCCACCTGGGAGTCCGTCATCAGGAACACGGTGGGGCTGTTCTTCACGGCCGACTTGATGTACTGGGAGGCGAGGTCCAGCTGGGGCAGGAGAGAGAAGACATCACCTCCCTTCTCTTCACACCCCCTGAGCTCTTCTCCCAAGTGACGGGTCCCAGCACAGCCTGGTGGCCCTGGGCCACCCCGGGATGCTGGGAAGGTGCTGTTGGGACGGTGTTGGGTGCATTCTGGATGTTGGCTGCTCTGCCAACACCACACAAGCCCATCCCTGGCCTGAGAAACGTTGTGTCCTTCCAGGACAGGACCAGTGGGTGCTCAGAAGGCGCCTTTGAGTGGGTCCAAGGGTGCTCAGATGCAGAGACAAGAGAAGCAGAGCCCCGGGCACCCACCACAGGGACCAAAGCCACCTCAGGGACCGGAGGGAAGCTGAGCTCACCTTCAGGTCTGGGATACCATAACCTTTCCTCAGCGTGATCTGGAAGACGTTCAGGCTGCTGATGAAGGCCGCCAGCCGTGCCAGGCTCTGCTTCCCGCTGCCGCCCACCCCCACCAGCAGCGCGTTGCCCCAGGGAGACTCTAAGATCCGACTGATTCTGCAAATATGAGACACCGCGTCTTCGAAGAGCACCTGGAGCAAACAGGAGGGGAAGGTTTGAGGTTCGATATCCTGAATCCCGGCAGGAAAAACAGCGAACGCCCTTTGATGCAGAAACCCGAGGGAGAGCGATGCTGTAGACACGTCTCTGTGGTGCCCACGCTGCTTGGCACGGAGCTGCTGGCCACTCACCAGGCTCATCGCCGCGTTCACCTCGTTGTAGTTGTCCAAGGCTTCCACCAGCAGCTTGTTCAGAGCCGGCCAGCTTGGCACCGGCATGTACTTGGAGTCCCCTATGCCCTGGGCGAAGTGGCAGTAGATGTTGGGCTTGGCGAACACCAGCTCTTCGTTGAGTTCCTGGGAGAGGGAATGCCAACTGGGGGTTCAGCCCATCCTGGCAGCGCAGCCCCATGTGGGATGGGGCATCCCTTCCTTTTCCAGCACAACTTACAGCGAAGAACTTCTTGCAGGTGTCTGCTAGCACCTTCCCGAAGCCTTGCTGATCCTTTTCATCGACCAGCTTGTCTCCGTACACCCTCTCCGCTTCATGCAGCCAGAGACGCACCAGGTCCACGGGAGTTTTCAGGCACTCGGGGGTGGAGAACAACAAACCCTGACAAACACACGAAACCCTCAGTCCCTGGGGGTTTATTTTACTGCTTCTTGGAGCTGAGTGTAAAGGTTGGCTTTGGGAAGAGGTGAAAGTACTTTTTGAGGAGGTGGTGCACTACGAGGAATCGGGTTGTTTTAGAGGAAACAGCCCTCCCGCTACCTGGAATATGTTGGAGAGGTCCCGGAGGTTGAAGATGTAGTGGAATTTGATGGCTGTCGGCAAGAAGGTGGAGGCGACCTTCTGGTGGAGAGCTGTGGGCAGGGAGCAGGGGTGAGCGGGTGGCAGGTCCCTGGAGACCCCTCCGGTGGGGTCCCTGAGCCCCTCGCTCTCCCCTCCAACACCCTCGGAAGCGAGGTTTTATTCTGATGATTTCTACGGCCACGATGCCACGTTTTGAATGTGAACAGAAGAAAAGGAGGGACGGAGATGTCATTTGGATGGTGCTGTGTCATGGAGGTGTGACGGGGGGTTCCCAGGCACTGGCTGGATGTGGTGTGTTTGGGATTCCCGGTGCTGGTGGGTGCATTCCCCTAGGGGCCACCTTCTCCCCCCCACCGACCCACACAGGGGCTCACCCAGTGCTGCTGCCACCAGCTGGGGCTGCAGCTTCTGGACGGCCTGTGGCATCTTCTGCAGGGCCAGGTGCTGGGCGAGGATGGTGCTGTAGACGGTCAGCAGAGCCTCCTGCCCGGGAAAGCTCACGGCGAAGACGCAGAAGTGACGCTGCAGCCAAGGAGCAAAAATTCAGGTGGCAGCTTTGTCCCCAGGGGCTGACGGAGCCAGATCACAGAATCACATGGGGTTGGAAGGGACCTCCAGAGATCATCTAGTCCAACTCCCCTGCCCAAGCAGGTCCACCCAGAATAGGTTGCACAGGAACGTGTCCAGGTGGGGTTTGAATGTCTCCAGAGGACACTCCACCATCTCTGTGGGCAGCCTCTTCCAGGGCTCTGCCACCCTCAAAGTGAAGAGAAGATCCTCCTCATGTTTAGGTGGAACTTCTTATGGTCAAGTTTGTGCCTGTTTCCTCTAGGAAGGCACCATGGCACCATGATGATGGCCAAAGATGGCACAATGAGTTCCCCCACCACATCCCAACTCATCCCAGCTCCTCCAGGTTCCGGTCCCAGGAGAGTGAACCCGCTGGGGACAGTCCCCAGCCCCACGGACCCTGCGTACCTGCAGCCTGGAGTCGATGGTGAAGGACCCTGCCGTCGGGTTCATGCAGGCCACGTACTGGCAGTTGTGAATGTCCTTCAGGGTCAGTTTGGTCCTGTCGTACCTGCACAGGGACCGACACTGTGACGTGTTCCCTGGGGATGGGTTCCTCCAGTGGGGCTGGACCCCTTGGATCTCCATCCAGAGGGACACAGGAGCAGAGATCCTCGTTCCCCCAGTGCTCAGCACAGCCTGGCACCGCTCTTGGCGATGCTGTGTGGGGCCCTTCCTGTGCCCCATGGCTAGACCTGTCCCTAAATCCCCCCCAGGCACCTGGCACTTGACACCTCTGTCCCCCCTTCCCATGCAAACTCCCCCCCCCCGTGGTGCAGCCATGGACATCCTCTGCTGGGGCTCCCCCTCTGGTGCTGGCTGGGGGCTGTTTGCTTTGGGTGGGTTTGGCATTGCCAGCAGAGAGTTTTCCCATTCCTATTCCAAAGCCCCCCCTGGCTGATCCGGGAGTGAGTGGGATGGAGGGAAGATGGGATTCATCTCCACAGACAATGCGGCACAGGAGGTGGCACAGGCAGGACACAGTGGGATCCTCCACCGGGATGGGAGTGGTGCCACCATGGCATGGGTTTGCTGGGCAGAGGGTCACCAACCCCCACAGTGAGGGCCACCAGCCAGGGACCTACCAGTGCCCATGGTCCATGTGCTGCCGGATGAGCGTGTGCGGTGCCACCGTGCCGTACTTGTCCACCTCTGGCATGTTCATGTCATCGATGAAGTAGATAAGCCTCCTGGTGCCGGGTGGACCGTAGTTCCTTCCCGATTTCTTCTCCAGGGGTTTCTCAAGAATGGCTGCACGGGAGGAGCGGGTGAGCGGTGGGGCAGCGCCGTGGGGCCCTGTGGCACAGCCCGGCACGGGGCCAGCCTTACCCTGCAGCATGTCGGAGGTGGTGTAGAAGTTGAAGGGCACGGATTGCACGAGGTATTCATCCATGCTGAGACCTTCCAGCTTGTCCCGCATCAGGACCGATTTTCCCGTCCCCGCGTTCCCCACCAGCATCACCGGCCTCTGCTTCTCCATCAGCAGGTCCATGAAGTAACGAAGGCGAATGGTCTCTGCCGTGTGCACCATGGAGGCCTGGGGACACTGCGCTCTCAGTGCCTGGAGCCCCCCCAGTGCTGCCAGAGCCGGTGTTGGCAGGCAGAGGCAGCGCTGGGGGTCTCGGAGGATGCTCTTTCTTAACACACCTGGGCCCTCTCTAAAGCAAAAGGTCTCAGGTTCTTGGTTATTCTAAAGATTTTCTGATCAGACATGAGAGGTCTCAGAAAAAACAATATATTAAACCAGAAGAACACGGCACCGTTCCCGAAACTGTCCCCAGTGTCTTTGTTCAGCCAATGCACTGGCCAAATTCAGCCGCGGCACCCCTCCCTTTCCCTGGCATCTTTGGCAACACCCCCCTTCCTCTTCCCCCCCCTTCCCCGGCCCAGGACAGCATTTCAAAAGCCAGGCAAATAATATTTAAAATACATTTTTGCATTCAGGCCGTAGTTAGAATTATTTCGTGAGAATCTACAAAGCCACATGTTAATCTGAAATTACAAAAATTGGAATTTGCAGCTCTCGCTGAGGTTTCTGTGGGGCGAGGGGGGGGGGTTTGCCGGGTGCCAGCAGCCGGCCCCAGCCCCTCATCCCGCATCCCTGCACCGCTCCGGGTCCTGGAGCGCTGCTCGGGGGGCAAGACTACGGAGAAATAAACAAACAAAACCACATAAACCCAGAGAGCGTGTGGGAAATACCTGTAAAGGGACTTCAGGATCAAGTTCGAATTTTGGCACTTTTTCAGTCCAGAGCATGAATTTCTTCGTTTCCGGATCAATGTAATAGTCAAAAATTGTCCCCTGAGAAGGAAACTTGACCGTTTTAAACTCGCTCACCCACCACTTGCTGAACTCCTGGCGGTAATCCATGAGCTGGGAGGAACAAACACAGGCGCTCAGGAACCTACCGGCCTCGTTGCCCTGGTGTTTTCAGCAGGGATGGAGCTGGAGGGGGCACGGGTGGGCAAACCTGGTCCTGGAACATGGCCCCACCAAAGGCCCAGGTGCAGGCGAAGACAAAGTAGAGCTCGTAGAGCTCCCGTGGTGAGTCCGGCGGGGTGGTCTGGGGCGTCAGGAGGCACTCCAGCAGGTACAGCACCATCTGTATCACCGTGATCTCGGGGACGGGCGTGATCTTCTTGAACCCAGACTTGAGCTTCTCCAGGCACACGGGCAGGTACTTGTCAAACAGGATTATCAGATTGGCCTTCTCGGACTGCACTGTCCTCGTCTCGATCCAGCTGGTCACAACTCTGCAGGAGGGATGGGCAGGGCTGTAGGAGAGCACATGGGGGAACAGCACCCAACCCACCCCACTCCACCCCACTCCACCCCACTCCACCCCATCTCCCTCCCCAGGCTCACGGGTTCCAGCCCAGGTCCGCTGGGTTGATGTAGAGGATTCCTGCCCGGGAGACGGTGGCCGGTGTGGCAGTCCGTAGGTGGCTAATCTCGAAGAGGAGCCGCATGGTGGGGTTGAGGGGGATGCGCTCGTTGCTGGCCAAGGTGAGAACCTGGGGAAAGCAGGTTGTCACGGGAAGATGCCCTGATCTTAGGGCCCAGGCATGGCTACAAGCTGCTCACCTCAACAGAGGAGCAGGCAAAGCTCCTGGGGTGTGACGGCACTGACCTTATTGTCATCCATGACTGTGTTCAAGGACTCGATCCACATGGGGTCAATGTCTCCGTCGAGGATGATCCACTTGGGCCCTTTGTGTGTGATGTTGGCCAGGTCACGCATCACAGAAGAAAACAGACCTGCCCCACAGAGAGACACGTGGGTTTGTCCTTTCCAGTTCTTTCCACTCACAGCACGTTTGCTGAGGGATGCGTGGGACTGGGCGCATCCCTGAAACATGTTCTTCCTCCCTCCCACTCCAGTTAAAAGCCCCAAGGAAAGTCTTCTCGTTCATAGAATCATAGAATGGTTAGAGTTGGAACGGACCTTAAAGATCATCCAGTTCCAACCCCCCTGCCATGGGCAGGGATACCTCCCACCACACCAGGTTGTTCCAAGCCCCATCCAGCCTGGCCTTGAACCCCTCCAGGGATGGAGCAGCGACAACTTCCCTGGGCAACCTGTTCCAGTGTCTCACCACCCTCACTGTAAAGAATTTCTTCCTAATATCTAATCTAAATCTCCCTTCTTCCAATTTAAAACTGTTGTCCCTTGTCCTGTCACTGCACTTCCTGACGAAAAGTCCCTCTCCAGCCCTCCTACGGGCTCCCTTCAGACATTGAAAGGAAGAACTTTCCATCACTGCATCCCAAAGTGTTTATAGATTCACATTTTATGAAGGTATGTGCCCATGCACCAGCGGCTGCTCAAAGATGGTTTGTGCCGGGTCCCACCTCCCCCTCGTGTCCAAGTGCACAAGCATTGGTGTCTCACCGTCCCTCCACTCCCGCGTGGACGGATGAATAACCCCAAACAGCTCATCGCAGGTCACAGCCTTTGGGTCCAGGTCCACAGTCACCGGCTTCTGTTTCATGTTCTTGTAGGTCTTGTTGAGTGACTTCAACACCTGCGGGAACGGTGCGGCCACAGCTCCTTCAAGGGTGTCTGCAGCCTTTCCTGCAGAGAACCTTTGCTCCCACCCACTGTGGAGCACCTAGGCTGGGGGAGCTGCTGGGAAGGTGGTGGACCACCCTCTGCAGAGCCGGCTCCTGGCCGGGGTGCTGTGAAAGTCCAGAGTGACACCAGCCCGTCCTGCTCAACTCTGCAGGCTGAGCCTGGCACACGTGGAGCTGGAGGGCTGGGGTGGCCACACTGGCCGTGTGATGGCCACCATCCCCTACCCAGATGCTGCTGCAGCCAGGGTCTGAGTGGCAGTGTCCACATGGAGAGGACAAAGAGGCTGTGGGACAGGAGAGGACCGGTGTCCTCGGGGATGGTTTGGCCACTACCTGGGACTTGCCACAGCCGGCGTTGCCGATGACAAAGACGGAGTGTCTCACTTGCAGCAGCTCCTCCAGCTGCACCACCTTCAGCACGAAGCTCTCCTCCGCCTGCAGCTTCAGCTCCAGTATGGACTGCTTAATGATCTGGGAGGGGAAGCGGGTGCTGACCACAGGCAGCTGTCGCAGCCTCAGCGAGACCCCCAGACAAGCTGGCCGCCCCCCAAAAGTGCCAAATGGACCTTCAACCTCTAGATGCTGCCAGGGCTGGGATGTCTCTGGCACTGGTGCCGTGCCTGAGCTTGTACCTTCTCAAAGTTGAGGTCCCTCTTCCTGGGGACATCCAGAGCTGGGAACAGGTCTCCAATGAGCCCCATGAAGACGGGCAAGTCATCTGTCACGATCTTGGGGATGTTGAAATCTCGTAGAGCTCTCATCAGAACTTGGTCCTCGGCACGGCCGGGGTCCCCTCTCTTCAAGGAGCCCGCTACCACCAGCACGGACTTGATGGCCCGCAGACCCCAGTCGTAGTGGTCCTGCCAACAGGCAGCAGAGTATTACAGTTCCACTTTGGAGAGGGAGAAGTGCTTTATACAGCCCTACAGAGCCTGTCCATCACCCCGTTCCCAGGTGGTGCCCAGCAAAATGGGCTTAAATGAGCTTATTTACAAGACAAACCCCAGCCAACCACGGGGTGGAGGGCCGTCTGGCTTGCTTCCTGGGAGCACATTTTTATTGTAAATCACTTCTGCTGAAATGAATAAGATCTGCATGCTCTCTCTCATCTTAACTGGCTATGTTCTTTTCTAGTCTATTTTTGGACTTCTTGATTTCTTCCAGAAGGCAGAAATATGCCATATGATGCACCAGCTTGGAAGGGGAATTTGTCCAGCCGTAGACCTGAACTCTGCCCAACGCCAGCCAGCACGTTACGACCAGCAATCCCGCTACAGTCCCTCGGGTTTGAAATCCAAATGAACTCTTTCATCCTAAAGAATTAAGAGGTTGAATTACCTGCTTAGACAGTAGCTCTTTGCAGAGCGTGTACAAAGTAATGAACTTTCTTGCTAGGAGCTTCGCATCCATAAAACCTTCTGCGACGAGCATGATTTCACAGATCAGTTCGAAATCAGGGACCACCATGGCGCAGGGTCTGGAGAAGAGCAAGGGCAGGTTGGCAGGGCTGGGCACAGGCATCCACACACCTCATTCCCGCAGCCAGAGAGGATTTGCACCCGAGTTTCCAACAGGAATCATTCCTGATGCTGTGAGTGTTATAAAATCAGGCAGTAATTTATACCGGTTGGGGTCTCTGGAGGTCTCTTGTCCAGGCCCCTGCTCCAAGCAGTGCTCAGGTCACCCCAGGCTGTCTCCAGTCACAGTTTGAGTTCCTCCACGGACAGAGATCCCACAGAACCCCCGGGCCACCCCTTCCAGTGTTTGACCACCTTTTTTTCCTTATTCCCAATTGGATTTTTAGCTGAATGATGCAGCTAGACACTCGAGTGTCCTCCCCGCCAGCCTCTGACTGTCTCAGGGCTTTGGGCAGAGCTGTCCTGGGATGCCAAGGTCTCCTGTCACAAGGGCTGCCAGTACTCACAAATCATAAAATCATAGAATCATATGGGGTTGGAAGGGACCTCTGGAGATCATCTAGTCCAACCCCCCCTGCCAAAGCAGGTCTACCTAGAGCACGTTACACATGAACTTGTCCAGGCGAGTTTGGAATGTCTCCAGAGGAGACTCCACCACCTCTCTGGGCAGCCTCTTCCAGGGCTCTGCCACCCTCATGGGAAAGAAGTTCCTCCAAATGTTTATGTGGAACTTCTTATGTTCAAGTTTGTGCCCATTTCCTCTTGTCCTGTCCCTGGGCACCACTGAGAAAAGACCAGCCCCATCCTCCTGACACCCCCCCATTTAAGTATTTGTAAGCATTGATCAGATCCCTCCTAAGTCTTCTCTTCTCCAGACTAAAAAGACCCAGGTCCCTCAGCCTTTCCTCATCAGAGAGATGCTCCAAGCCCTTAATCATCTTTGTGGCCCTTTGTTGTACCCTCTCCAGCAGTTCCCTGTCCTTCTTGAATTGGGGAGCCCAGAAATATTCTCGTTTGCACTAGCAAAGTTCACACTATGGACGTAGCACGACTGTCAGTTACACACTGACCTGAACAGAGCTTTTAAATTCTCGGGCAGTTCCGTCCGTCCTGCGTAGCCCGGGTTCATGGTGATGAACAGCCCGACCGAGGGGACCAGAGCGATTGTCTCCCCGAGGAAATTGAACATTTTCTTCTTGGCACGAATTGCATCTTGAACACATTTCACCTGGCGTGGAGCAGAGCCATCAGTGTGTGGGGTCCCTGTCCTGTGTCCCTGGTCACCCTCAACCACTGCCCGTGGGAAGCCAGGGTGCTCAGTTGTGCCGTGGGCTACATTAGAAATAATATCGATCCATGGGTGCAGGGAACCTGCCCTAAATCAGCTCCTCCCCAGCCACAGCATCCTATCCCTGGGGGTGGCAGAGCTGGTGGGGGGGTGACGGGTCACCAGGATGGGGTACAGCTGGGCTGCATGACCTTAACGTGCCCAAAGCCCCCACAGCACTGCCCTTCCCCTCCCTCTGCCCACCAGCATGACATAGTGGAAATAACAGCAGCAAATGGTCACAGAATCACAGACCAGTATGGGGTTGGAAGGGACCTCTGGAGATCATCTAGTCCAACCCCCTGCCAAAGCAGGTCCACCCAGAGCAGGTTGCTCAGGAACTTGTCCAGGTGGGTTTGAATGTCTCCAGAGGAGACTCCACCACCTCCCTGGGCAGCCTCTTCCAGGGCTCTGCCACCCTCAAGGTGAAGAAGTTCCTCGTCATGTTTAGGTGGAACTTCTTATGGTCATGTTTGTGCCCGTTTCCTCTTGTCCTGTCCCTGGGCACCACTGAAAAAAGACCAGCCCCATCCTCCTGACACCCACCCTTCAGTGTACGGGAAGCTCCAAGAGGCAGTTCCCCGTGGCACCTCACTCACCTGCACGGCGATCACGGACAGAACCTCCACTGAAATGCGATTGAACTCGTCGAAGCAGCCCCAGGCACCGGTCTGAGCGAGCCCCTTGTAGATATTCCCACAGGACTGGGGAGAGAGAGGACCGAGACGGGCATCAGACACCCAGCTTTAACACCGAGGCTGCGACGCAGGGATTTGTTAAGGAAACCCAAGGGCTGGGAGCTGCTTGAGCTTTTATGGTTTGTGCTGTTCCCTGGGGGAAATGTCCTGCAGACCCCCAGGACCACGTGCCGGCTTGAGCTGTGGTGGGAGTGAGCAGCGCAGGGTGGCACCAGGGTTGGACCCGTAATTTCCTCTCCATCTCCTGAGCTGGAAGGGAGGAGCTTCAGGGCACCAGCAATGGACACTGCAGCTGAACATGGGGGTGCACGTGCAGTGGGGCCTCCCTAAAGAGGGTGTACACCCCATGGCTCTTGCCTTGGTGCCCCCATCCTACTCCCCCACCTTATAGTCCATCTGCTCGGAGCAGTTGAAGACGTAGACCATCATGCCGATCGCCCGGCCCAGGTCCTTGGTGGTCTCCGTTTTGCCGGTGCCCGCGGGGCCGGCGGGGGCCCCCCCCATGAAGAGGTGGAGGGACTGGGTCAAGGTGATGTAGCACCTGCGGAGGAGAAGACATCAGAGCTGAGCGATGCCGAGGTCGGGGCGGGCAGTGGGGGGTGCAGGGAGCCGAGTGAGACCCTACCGATCGGTCAGGGGGGTGATGACCAGCCGGGGGGTGTTCCCCAGGTACTCGTAGGAGTACTGGAGCTGAGCGTCGCAGATGTTGGCGTAGCAGTGCTTCTTCCCCTCGTCCCAGCGGTGCCGGAGCTGGGACTGCCAGGTGAACGCCTGGGCGTTCTCCACCTGAGGAGCAGCCACTGAGGAGGGCAGGAACCAGCACCGACCCACCGGGAGGTCCCAAACACCCCCTCTGGACCCTATGTCACCCCTGTAGACGAGGAGAGCGTGCAAACTGGTCCCAGTACAATGCTGGGGTGGGTGAGGACCATCCCTCCACGTGTCCCACTCCTCCCTGCGTCCCCTGTCATCAGAGCACAGCCCAGTATTGAGGCTCACAGCTCCCACCATGGCAGCAACCAGCAAAAAATGAAGACCCAGCCTGGCCTTGTTGGACCCCAGACATGCTGTCCCCTCCCCGTGCACCCCTAAGACCCCATGTCTGGTTTCCTTATTCACCCAGTTTGGATACTTTGAAAATAACTGGAAAGTAATAACACAACAGGAAACCTTTGGCAAGAGACCAAGCCGTACAAATGTCATCCAGGAATGAGTACCTTCGCAAGGATCATTTTGGCCACAACATCCCTGGCGTGGACATCAATGGTACAGATTGTCATGATCTTCATCCTGTCTCCAGGAGTCAGGTTTCCAATGAGCAGTGAAATCAACGCATTTAGCTGAGTGATCTGAGGAAGGAAAGAAATGATAGAGAGGAAAATGACATCACACTTTGCCCGTCTCCTGGTGACCCCCTGGACCAGACCTCGCCAGCAGAGAGGGGCTGGAGGACAGCCCCGGTTGGGTCTGGAGGCACTGGAATAGGTTGCCCAGGGAGGTCGTGGATGCCCCATCCCTGGAGGGGTTCAAGGCCAAGCTGGATGGGGCTGTGAGCAACCTGGTGTGGTGGAAGGTGTCCCTGCCCATGGCAGGGGGGTTGGAACTTGATGATCTTTAAAGTCCCTTTCCAACCCAAATGATTCTATGATTCTATGATCCCAACCTGCTTCTTGTTGTAGTCCCTCATTGCATTCTCGTAGCCTTCCTCCAGCCTCGCAAAGGCGATGCCCACTTCTGTGGTCCACCAGATCTGGGTGCACGTCAGAGCGACCTGCGGCAAACCACAGGGACAGAAGGTGGGCATAAATGGAAATCCATCATCCCCACGATGGCTCAGGGCAGTTCCTTGCCTCCCCCCCACCCCGGCTCTTTGTTTGCCCCCGCAGCTCCCACCTGTGCTGGGTAGTCAAACACCCACTGCTCCCGTGGCTTCTCCTCGTAGGTGACCACGGCCTCGGGGATGAGTCGCCGCAGCGTGGAGCGCATGCTGGCCAGGACACGGTTCAGCCACACCTCCACCTGCAGCATCACATCGCCAACCCTCAGCCAGCGTGTCCCAGCCCAAATCCGCTCTGGGCATGCACAGTTTAAACAAGCTGGCCTCTGCTGGGTCTCTCTTTTGACCCACCCGGGCAGGACCTCACCGAGGTACCCCACCGAGCATCTTCTGCCTAAGTTTCATCTAGGTCCAAAGTGTATGTGGGCCATTCCTCTGCCCTGAGCCTGGGAGCTCCCATCCCAAAATCAATTGCCAGAGCATTAATTGATTGATTGATCTCAACGCACACCAACACTGTCCTACAAGTACCAGGTATGGTGGTTAGTGAAGCTCCTCCAGGAGCAGACACACAGCCCACACAAGCAGATCTCCATGGTACAAATCCCATTTCTGTTTGGGTTTTTTTTTTTTTTTTGGCTGAAAGGCTTCATGATCATGTTTTAGAACTGCTGCCAGGCTGTTAGTGCACAACCACAAAAGGTTCATCATCCCCATCTGGAACCTGCCCACCTCTGTCCCCTCCAAGAGATGGCTCTGGGGAGCTGGGCTGACCTGGCCAGAGAGGTCACAGTCTGCGTCAAAGGCCACGTACTCCTCGTCCCTGCTGAACATCCCCACGCCGACCTTCAGGGGCTTCTTGCTTGAACTCGTCTGGAACTTCAGCTTGGCCAGACTGTCAAATAGCTTCGACAGGTGATGGGACACCTGGGAACAGGGGCACAGAGAGCTCAGGGACCCTGGTCCCAGGCAGAGGTGTGACCACCACATGAATTAACTCCCACACAGCTCCCGGGGTGCTGCCTCCCTCGGAAGCGGGGTACCAGGGATGTCGTTCTGTCCGTCAGGATGAAAAATATTTTCAGACTGCCATAATGAGTTATTACAAGAGACACGGGACTTGCCCCCACGCTTTACGCTCAGCCCGTACCTCGGCTGGCTCATTCCCATTAGATAAAATATCGAGCAAGTCTGCAGAGGAAACAAAGTAGAATCTGGGGAAAGCCAGTCTTTTGGTCTCGAGGTATTCAGCCAAAGCCTTCTCACAGACCGCCAGCCTAACAGAAAACAAGGAAGGAAAACGGCAGTTAACCCCCCCCATGTATTATTTTTTACCCTTTGCAAAGTCATTGCCATGTTGAGGAAGACATTGGAGAAACCAAGCTCTTCCTTTGGCCCCAGACCAGCTGATGGAGGCCTCTCCATAACCCTCAGGGTGACTCAGACCTCACCTTTCCTGCAATGCTTCGAGCTTCTTGTAGAGCCCAGGCTTGTTTGTAGCTTCAATCACGTTGGGAGTTTTCACTGCGTCGGCCATTAATTCCTGCAAGAGGAAAAATGCTTCAGTTCCACCTGAATGGACATCGAGCTCTTGGGGGCCTTGGGGAAGGACGGGCTTCGCACTTTGAAGTCTTGATCGATAGCATCAAAACGCTTGGAGTCCTCCGGCAGTTGATTGCGGATGTCCTCAGAGCCGATGAAGATGCTTTCCAGGTGACTCCATGTCCTCTGCACCTCAAACCAGATGCTGATGACGGAGTCGGCGGTTGACAGCTTCTGCTGCCAGCCTGACACCTCCTGCAGGAAGAAGGCCAGGTACTTGGAGGTCATCAGGTTCTGCAGCTGCACTTGGTTGTCCTCCAGCGTCTCGATGAGCACTTCATCTGACTTGAGCAGCATGAGGCCAGTCCTGGTGTGGGGCTCGTGCTCGAACACCATCGTTGACCAGGTTGTGTCCAGAGTGTTCAGCACCTGCATACGGGGAGTGAGAAATGGTCTGACCTCCGGGTGCTGAGTCCCAGACCCCACGGGAAGGCAAAGCAGCAATGGGAATGTCTCCTCCACAGCACAAGTTCCACAGGGACCACAGAGCCTGTGGACTCCAGCCTCAGGAGCAGGAACACAGACACCAGCAAGCACAGAGATACATCAGAGCAGGGCTTTCAGCAAAGCAGGGTGGGAACCAAGCCCCATTTACCTTCTCCATCCCCGACTCTTTCAAGGCTTTGTCCACGATGCCATGAACCTCGTCCTCAAACTTGTGCAGGTTCAGCTGCAGCAGATCTGCGAGTGTTGTGTCCTCAGACATGGTGAAGTTCACCTGGAGCAGAACAACCAGCACCATCAGTTCAGCTGCAGAGAGGCAGCCCCAAACGAGCTGATTAACACCCACAGTTAAAGACCCAACACAAGTATTTGTGTATGGCCAGCACTGAAAACAGATTGCATGCTTCCCCTGATGGATGCAAATCTCAGGAGCCCCTCGGGGCTGGGGCTAGGGAAGGGTGGAAGGTTGGGGGCACCTTGGTTGCCTGCATGAGCTCCTGCCAGTGCCGGTCCCTGATGGCCGGGTTCTGCAGCTCATTCACTGCCCGCAGGGACGTTATCATGTTCTTCACGCTGTTGTCCAGCCCTATGTACGCATCCCAACTCTTCACCTCCTTATCCAAGCTCCGAATGTCCTTAGCAAATTTCTTACAATCAATATCCATCTGCTCAACATTGATATCCTTCCACCTAGTGGTCTTCCAGTCGTCAATGTTCGTGTTAACCTGAAATCAGAAGACAGTTTCACAGGACATGTAATTAGCAGAAGGACTTCTACCCGGGATGGAGAGCAACATATTCATGCCCAGCACCCACATGTCTGCTGCCCCCATTCTGGGCTATGTAGCCCCCACACCGTCAGTCCTGCTCTTGATAACGAGCCCCATGTCTCACCCCACTTCTCAAAGCAACAAGACTCTCAGAGGAGCTGCAACAGCTCTGCACCTTTGGCTGGTGATGCCCAGCTGGGGCATGGTGCCCACAACCATCTGCTGCCAAGACCTTTCTTAGAGACAGCGTTGTGGCCCTGGCACAGTGGCCAGCACCGAGCCCAGGATCAATGTGCTCAGCCACAGATAGCCACCAGCATCGAATCATAGGATCATCTGGGCCAGAAGGGTTATCTAGTCCAACCCCCCTGCAGTCAGCAGGGACACCCCCAACTAGACCAGGTTGCCCAGGGTCTTGTTGAGCCTCACCTTGAATGTCTCCAGGGAAGGGGCCTCAACCACCTCCCTGGGCAACCTGTTCCAGTGCTCCA
>JAOTQQ010000003.1:33388486-33405648 GCA_026546715.1 Gallinago undulata
ACCTGCTGGCAACACTTCTTTGGATGCAGCCCAGGATGGGGTTGGCCTTCTGGGCTGCAAGTGCCCACTGCCTGCTCCTGGCCAGCTTCTTGTCCATCAGCATCCCCAAGTCCCTTTCCTTAGGGCTGCTTTTTAACCCCTCATCCCCCAGTCTGTATCGATACCCAGGATTGTTCTGCCCCAGGTGCAGAACCCTGTACTTGCTCCTGTTGAACTTCATGAGGTTTCCTTGAGCCCACCTCTCCACCCTGTCCAGGTCCTTCTGGATGACATCCCATCCCTCAGGTGTATGCTAGGCAGCTCCTCACGGCCTCAGGAACCCCAAAACTGTGAACACCATCCCAGCACACCCCAGAAGCCTGCTCTGTGCACCCCCGTGCTCCTGCCTCCCCTTGCCCTGCCCCTCACGCCGGCTCACAGACCACAGCACGTACCAGGAAGATCATGTCCCAGAGGTCCTTCAGCAAGCGCACCTCCCTGTGACACGCTTTGAGCTGTTTGTATTTTGGGACCGTCACTTCGAACAGGTCGGCTGACTTGGACAGGGCTTCCATGTCACTCTCCATGGCCGCGATGCCTTTCTGTTGCTGACCAGAGAAAAAGGAAAGGTCTCAGCTGGGGACCAGGGAGATGTCTCTTACCCCAGCGATGGTTCAGTCCCCCCTGCTGCAGAGCTGTCCCTCCCCAGCCCCTCTGTCTGCCTGGGGCTGGGGGTGGCCGGACAGTGCCGATGGAGTCAGTGGTGGCCCTGATGTCCTCCCCTCACTTACCTTGTTCAAGGATTTGTAGGGGTCTGGGTCAGTGTATGAAAAAGGGGCTTTTTCCCGGAATTTCTCGTGGAAGGCTTGCTGCCTGACCTGCGTGGGGAGGACAGGGGGGTTAGGGGGGGCAGCTGGAGGGAGCAGCTTCCAGAAGCTGCTGAGAAGTTGCTGTCTCACACCCCCACCAGCGCCAGGCGGGGTACCTCGAACTGCTGGCACTTCTTGCGGATGATGTTCACCTCGTTGGCTTGCAGGGGCGCCGCGCTCTGCTTGACGCGCAGGCACAGCTTCTTGGTGCTGTCCCACTGCTCGGGCAGCTCCTACAGCGAGCACCACATGGCATGGGCAGCCTGGCTCCGGGGGAGCCCCCCCAGCCCCCCCAGCACCCCTACACCCCACACGGCTCACCTGGAGCTGCAGGTGGATCTCCTCGGGCATCTCCTCTCCATAAGTGCTGAGCAGGGCAACCGTCTCCCGCAGGGGCTGAAACATGCCGTCGGTCTCCGCTTGCCTCTCCTTCACCCTCATCAGGTGCCCCATCACCTCCACCAACCCGTCGTAGTCTCCCTCCTCCAGAGGTTTAGTCAAGCCAGCCTTGGCCTCTCGGATGAAATCCTGAAGCTCCTGCAGGCTGGGAGGAAGGTGGCAGCGCTCACTGGGCATCCATGGCCACCCCTGTGCTTGTCCGGGGCTTGCTCTGCAGGGTTCCATCCCTTGGGGAACAGCCAGTCTGTGGTCACCAGAAGCTCCCCTGGGGGGTCTCGCCGGGTTCCTTACCTGGTGGTGACGTGGTTGGTGAGGTGCTGCCGCAGCACCATGCCCCGGGACCTGACGGTGCTCAGCAGTGCCTGCTTGAAGGGACGGCAGTCGCTCTGCAGCCACCCCCCAAACACCTCGGTGTTGGAGAACCCCGACACCTCCTCGCACAGCTCCTTGCATGTGTCAATCTGGGGACAAGAGCTGGTCACAGCCCACGACCAGCACCTCCCCGGGCACCCGGTGTCCCCCTGGGCACCCGGTGCATCTCATGCACCAGCCCCATACCTCCTGCTTAAAGAGCTGTAGGGATGGGGTCCCGTGGGCCACGGACACCTCTGGCTGCAGCTCCAGCTCCTCGGGGCTGGGGACGCTGCCCAAGGTGAGGAAGTGCTGCAGGAACTCCTCGGGGCTCTGCAGCCACAGGTGAGCCTGCTCCTCAAAGCCAGCGCTGTACTCCTGGCCTTCCGCCATGGCACTGACCACCAGAGACACCACCTCCTCCCGCATCCTGCTGAGGTCCACCTGCTCCTCCAGGCAGATCTGAAGGGATGGACAGAGCTCTCTGGGACTGACCCAGGCCACCGGGCATCCTCGTCCAGCTCCAGCTGAGTTGGGAGGTGCCACCAGCTGTGGACTGACCTTGTAGCTCAGCCTTTTTTCCAGCAGCCGAGGTATGCAGGTTGCGGTCGAGAAGATGTCGTTGAACAGGTTCTCCATCAGCCCCAGGAAGCTGCCCTCATCCCCTGACTCCAGTGAGGGATGGTACTGCACCTTGCCATCCCGCAGCTCCATCCGCACCTCGAACAGCGGGGCCACATCCACCTGAAATAGGTCAGTGGCCCCAGCGTGGTCCTTCATGTCCCATGGCTCCCTCAACCCCTAGTCCCATGGTCCCCCTGGCCCCCACCCTGCCATCCCCCACAGTGGGAACAAAGGGGGGAACACAGTGGGAACCAGCACCTCTGGCACTGACCGCCCAGGTGAATGGGGGAGCACTGGGATGGGCTTGTTTGGCCACCAAACAGCGAGTGGTGACACATCCCAAGCACGGGCAAACCTGGACCTACATCAAGGGCCATGTTGTCAAGCAACAGCTGCAGAGATTTGTGGATCAGGTTGAAGAATCCATCCAGCACGATGTCATCGAGGTACCCCACGTAGTCCAGCCATATCTGCGATGACTTATCGGCCTTAAACAGGTTTTCATTCTCCTGCAAGTAGAAAAAAAACCCCAAATAATACTTGTCAGTAAACACCCAGCAAATGCAGCAGCTCCTGACACTGCGAGTGAGTCCCCCCTCTGTGGGTCTGTCCCAGCTGGTGTCACACAGATCCTGCACCATCCTCCCTCCCAGCCCTGTGACACCAGGAGCTGCAGCTCAGACCTTCCCCGAGGGGATGGCAGGTCTCTGGAGTCCCGTGCGGTGTTTTACGGTCCTTCCCCGGAGCCTCCCCTCAGCAGAGACCCCAGGACCGGACCCCCGGGTGGGACCCACCACTCACAGCGGCAAAAGGGGGGATGCCTCTGGGTCCAGAGCATCACAGGACACCAGTGTCGGGGACACTCCTTATTCCAGCTCCAACTGAAGCGTCCTGGGACGCATCTCACCTTCACCATCTCGTGGACCTTCACGCCCGTGTCCCTGATGGCAGCGTAGCGCTTGGTTAAGGTGCTCGCTTTCCCATCCAGGTCCAAGAGAGCTGTCTCCTTGTTGTCCTTTCTTTCAAACAAGGGGGTGGCTGAGCATTCCTGTGGGGAGAAGAGGTCAGGGCTGCTCTGCTCTGCAGTGGGAGGGCAAATTCCCACTGAGGCTTCCCAGGGAGGCGCTCGCAAAGCACCAGCAGAAGCTACCTCCATCAGCTGTCTGATTTTTTCCATGTTTAACTTGGCTTTCTGGACCCTGGCCTGTAGGTCGTACAAGATGTCTCTCATGTCTTGGATGTACTCCACGACGCCTGGGTGGAAAATGCATGTCCAAGCCTCACCGCCCACCCACGCCTGTGGGCTTGGGTATCATGGCTGTGGGGACCCGAGGGCAGCCACTGGGCGGGAGGTGGGATGAGGTCTGGGGACCCCTCGAAACACACAAGGAGGGTCTCTGGCCTTGGGTGGCCAAGGGTGGGTTCATACCTTCGTGGTGCCAGAAGAGGGTGTTCTCGGCACTGGCCAGTTGGCTGTCCACCGCCTCCAGCTCCCCGGCCACCAGTGGGAACTCCACCGGCAGCAGCCTCCGCTTCACCTGGGGAGCCAACGGGGTGCTGGCTGGTGAGCGTGACAGGAGGGACCCCTTTCACAGAGGGATGGAGTCCCCACCCCACCGACACAGTGTTTGGGGGGCAGAAGGAGGCTTCTGTGATGACAGCAGAAGCAGCTTGGCTCAACCACAGCCTGGGCAGGGGCTGGTGATGTGCCTGGTGTAAGCCAACCCCCTCCCTGGGCTTCCAGGACCCTGGGGAGGTCCCCAGCCAGTCTCAGCCTGGCCAGGGTTATGGAAAAGCAGTCAGGTTGTCTCCCCTTCTCAACCTGCCTCATTGTACCAGCCAACGATGAGGTCAAGGTTGTCCACAAATGTTTGGAAAGTCTTATTTTGAGCGAAGAGGCTCTCAGCACTGCCCGGGATGTCCTCCTGCTGCTGGAAGTTCAAGTACTTCACCTCCCGCAGAACAGCGACGAGCTGCAAGACACACCAGCCTCGTTAGTAAATCCTAAAACCTCTCACCACAGCCTTTGAGAAAGCTGGATTTACATTCAGGGGGGTGATCGGTGGAGTGTCCCCCTCCCCCCGCCAGCACCCACCTCTTTGCTGAAGTTCACACTGAGGACGGAGGAGGTGGGGTCCCTAAGGATCAAAGGCTGCTCCAGGCTGAAGTGACAGTCCCAGCCCGCCCCCTGCGCCCACTCCTCATAGACCTTCTGGCGGTAGCTTTGCAGCAGCCCCATCATCTCTTCGTACTTCCCCAGCACCAGTTTAGCTTCAGAACTTTCCATCACGCTGTCGGGGTGATGATAGAGAAGTTGCTGCAGCTGTAGGATCCGTGTGGGGCCGGATCCTGCCCTGGCTGCTGCCCCGTGTCCCCCCGCAGGGTGACGGGATGACCCACACGTACGGGTGTCTGATGGTGAACAAGTCCTTCTGTGGCTCCTCCAGCCTCTGCTGCAGCTCCAGAGCCCACTTCAGCTGCCCGGCCACCGGTGGCATGTTCTTGTTGATGGCTGATTCCGCCCCGGGGGGTGACGGGGACGCAGTCTGGGCATCGTACAGCACCTTCACGTCCTCCAGCTCGGCCTTGAACATCCCCAGCAGCACTGAGTAATACCGGGAAACCTCCGCCTTTATCAACGGCCGCTCCAGCAGGGAGGAGAACATGTGCACCAGCTGTAGGACAAACAGGTTTCCATGGTCCAGAGCATCACGGGGACAGCCTGGTCATTCCCCCACTGTCACCCCCAGGAGCTGGGCTGGGGGCACCGAGGACACCCCGTGCCCAAGGGCGGACACGTGTACCTTCACGGCGGATGCCAGGCAGTTGCAGTCCTCAAAGCCTTGGCAGAGGATGGTGGCCAGTCGTCTGTCCACGTCCTGGATCTTCTTCTGGAACTCAGCAAAGTCTTTGTTCAGTTGCTGCCAGTAAGAGCAAAATGATTTAAGCCAGTGCAGCCTCTGCGCCTCCTTCCCAAATCCTTCCCGAAGGATTCAGTGACCCCAAAGCGAGTAGGAGGGGCTGCCGTGGGGCAGTTTTACACACTGCTCTTCCAGCCTGTTGTGCCAAGCCAGTTTTGGGTTTTTTTTTTCCCACTTAGCAAGTGCTTACGCTCCCGTACCATTCCCTCACCTCTTCCGCGGGATCTAAAGGATCATATTTGCAGTCGGCGAAACTCTTGCTGAGCTCAGAGACCTCCTCGTAGATCTGAAACACCTGGGTCCCGAGGATGTTCCCTCTCACTCCTCCCAGCTCTGCCTTCTCCAGCTTCAGGAACTCGATAACCGTCTCGTAGAGCTCCTGGTGAGCACAAACCCTCGTCTCACCCGGCTCCTCTCACTGCCAGACCCCGGCTCCTGGTGCCCCGCCACGACGGGTGTGAGTTCACCGCTCCCAAGGAGCATCCTTCCCAAGGATGCTTCAGTGCCTGCCCGGGAGGTGCCCATCTGTCCCCAAGGGTGTGGGGACACGGGTGCTGTGCTGGGAACGATGCCACCACGCTCCCAGCAATGCTGGGCTCCCATCTCCCCTCTGCTCCTTGCCCACGCTACTGGCCCAAGCCCACCCCAGGACCGGAGGGGAGTTTGTCCCCCAGGGAAATGGGCCTGGTGCTGTGCCCCAAAATGCTGGGCTGTCACCTTGATGGTCTTGAGCCTGTGCAAGAAGGAGTCCATTCTCCTGAAGACCAAGGAACGGGGGAACTCCCAGAGCTGTGGCTCCTCCTGGAAGGGGAGAGGGGCCGTGGGTGAGTGGGGCCGGCGTGGAGGGGCTCAGGTGGGTCCGCACCATCCCCCGACACCCACCGGTGGTGACACGGGCATCAGGTTGGAGCAGTACGTGCTGTAGGACTGGAGGAGCTTCTCGATGGTGGAAACGCTCAGTTTTATTCCCTCTAAGGTCTCTTCGGTCTCTCCCTGCAGCCCCTTCATCACGTCCTCGGGGATCAGGAAGTTGCGGGTCTAGGATGGGCAGAGGGGAGTGTGGGGGCTCCTCCTGCCACCCCCCACCCCACCACCATCCCCCCAGCCTTTTCCATAGAATCACAGAATCACCTAGGTTGGAAGGGACCTTTTAAGATCATCTAGTCCAAATAATGGAAAAAAGCCCAAACAAACAAAAAAAAACCCAAGAAAAAAACCAAAACAAGACAACAAAACAAAAAAAAAACCAAAAAACACAAACAAACAAAAAAAAACCCCACACAAACCCCACACCACACCCAAAACAACACCAACCCAACACTAATCCATATCCCCAAGCACCATGTCAACTCGTCTCTTGAACACCTCCAGGGATGGTGCCTCAACCCCCTCCCTGGGCAGCCCATTCCAACGCCTGACAACCCTTTCAGGAAAGAAATATTTCCTGATATCTAACCTGAACCTCCCCTGGGGCAACGTGAAGCCATTACCCCTTGTCCTGTCATCTGTGACCTGGGAGAAGAGACCGACCCCCCCCGGCTACCCCCTCCTTTTGGTGAGTTGGAGAGAGCGAGAAGGTGATCTCCTGAAGCCCACACCTGCCCCAAACCTCTTCTCCAGCCCTGCCTGTCCCTTCATCGGGGTGTCTCTACGTGACCCCCACGCCTGCCCTGTGTCACCCCCCCTCTCGCCCCCCCCAAGCCGGAGGAGGTGGCGGTGCCCAGGTGCCGGAGCCGACCCCGGGGGGGCTCTACCATCTCGATGAGGAGGTTGCAGATCTCCTGCAGGATGACGATGACGCGGGCGGGCGCGCTGTAGTGCTGGCAGTGAGCGCGGAGCAGGCGGACGGTGCACAGCGCCCTGTCCACGCAGGGCTGCAGCTGCGGGAGCAGAACCTCGTTAACCCCTGGGGGAGGCGGCTGCGCTAACGAGGGTCAGGTCGGTACCCCACCACGCAGCCTCTACCTGGTTATTCCACCATGTTTAACTCACCTGGGAATAATCCGCTTGCTCCAGCTCTTCCAGCACGAGCCGAAGCGGTTGCAGGTGGAGGCTGATGTCCTTGGCTTCCTCCAGACCTGCGCCAGGGGGCAGAAACTCTGGGTTGGGGACAGGGAGTCCTCACTGGAGGGGCTGGTGGCCGTCACCCGGGGGGCTTACCGGAGCTGATGTCCTTGAACATGCTCTGGAGCGCAGGCCAGTAGCAGCTGTTGGCCTTCTCCAGCATCTCAGCCAGCGCCGCCACCCGGGGCGAGAGCAGCTGGAGGGGAGAGGTGGTGGCTCAGCACCGGTGGGGCTCAACACCGGGGACACGTGGCCACCGGCCGGAGCCAGATGGTACCTGGTCGTTGATGCACTGCAGGTTGACCATCCTGGTCTGCCAGAACTCAAACTCGGTCCTGGGCAGGGGGTGCAGCCCCTCCAGCAGCGGCTGCGCCGAGTCCTTGCTCAGGATATCTCTGATCTGGTGGGACCACTCAATGACGATGGTCTCCAGGGAGTGCAGCGCCGAAATGTCCATCGGTCCCGCCAGGCTGGAAGGCAGGTAGGTTATGCTCCAGCACCAGAAGCGGCCCCAAGCCCCCCACCGGGGGAGACCCGCTGCCGTGGGGGAGCCCCCTGTGCCTGCTTGTAGCCACCTCCACCAGGATGGTGGCCTGGCACAGCCTCTCCAAGGTGCTTGGTGCCCAGGGATGCTTGGGGACTGAGCTGGTGTCCCAGCTCCTGTCCCCCACAGAGGTACTCATGGCACCCCGGGGCCCTGTGCCACCCACCTCTCGAGGATGGTGCTGGATTCATCCTGGCTGTCCAGGTGCTCCGGCAGCGGGAGCAGCGGCTTCCCCTGGATCTTCCCGCTCATCACGAACATCTCGTTCTTCAGCTGGTGGACTCGTCGCGTGATGTCCTCCACCACCACCCCGGGCCAGGCCGTCGCATGGTCCTCGCTCAGGAGCAGGGGGAAGAGGACCTGGTGGAGAGGTCTTGGTCGGGCGCTTGGTTGGGTTCTCCCACCACCAAGGGCACATCCAGCTGCTGGTCTGCAGTGTCCCCTCTCCCTGCCCATCTGAGCATGGTCTCAGCCCACCAGCAGGTTTTGCTGGTGTTTGTCTCATCAGCATGACCAGGAACCCCCTCACCCTGTGGTGGGTTTCCAACTCTCATGGGCTGGGAAGTGCTGGGAGCAGCACAGTGAATGCATCAAGCAAAAGCCCCCAGCACTGAGGAGGAGGAAGAGGAGGAGGAATCACAGGGGCTCAGCTTTGGGGTGCTCCGGACTGGCAGCTCCCCGAGCGGGAATGTTTATGGGAAGTTTGAGAGAAATCCACTCTGACATTTCCCAGCTGCGGGGCACGGGGAAAGGGGAATTACGCTGAGTTTTTAAAACCACAGGGAGGAAGTGATTCAGCCGGGGCCTGGGAGAAAACTAGGCTTGTGACCTTCACCCAGCCTTGTCCTGCTGGGGCTCGATCCCACCAGCATGGCAAGAGAGCCACCGGTGAGGCCAGGGCCAGCATCTGGGGTGATTTTTCTTCCATGAATTTAATTTCATTCCTTTTTGAGCCCCATGCCCTGCGCCCAGTGCCCACCCTTGCGGGCCACCCACCTCCTCCACCACGGTGATGAGCTGCTCCACCGGCGAGGGGCCGATGTCTCCCACCAGCAGTGCGCTCTGGCAGTTCTCCCGGGTGATGTTCTCCTTCTTCTTCTTCACGAAGTAGATGCCCTTGGCCTTGAGGGCGGGCGGGAAGCAGGTGGTGGGCCGGAGCAGCCCGGCCGGGTTCAGCCCCAACACCAGCTCCTGCACATCCTGCTGCCTGAAGAACTCGTCCAGCACGGCCATGGCCTCCTCGCTGCCCAGGAACTTGTTCCACTTGTCGGGCCGGACCTGCAGCAGCAGCGTGGTGAAGCTCTCCAGGAAGCCATGCCGCTTGTCCGCCATCTTGTTCGCACCGGCACCGGGCTTGACCTCGGCTCCCCAGTGCCTGGGGGGGTCCTGGAGGGGGAAAGGCGGGGGGGCAGGCAAAGCCCCACTCAGCCTGGGGCTGTGCAGACCCCACACCCTGACCCCTCTTCACTCCCCCTGCCACCCCACCACCACCACCCTCAGCCAGCCCTCTGCACGCTGTGGCCCCATGGGGAGATGCCAACCCCATCCCTGCCTGGCCCCGTCACCCCCACCCCCTCAAGCTCCATCGCTCCCCAGCCTGCCCCATCCTTGGCCCCATCATCACCCCCTGGCCCCATTGCACCCCAGACTGGCCCCATCCTTGGCCCCATCATCAACCCCTGGCCCCATTGCACCGCAGACTGCCCCATCCTTGGCCCCATTGCCCCCCACCCTGCCCCATCATCACCCCCTGGCTCCATCACACCCCAGCCTGCCACATCCTTGGCCCCATTGCCCCCGCCCAGCCTGCTCCATCACCCCCAAATCCTGCCCAGCCCTACCGCTCCCCTGCTCTGCCTCACTCCTCAGCCCTCCAACAGCCTCCAGTGACCTTCCACAGCCCAACGGGCACCAGTACCGGCTCCAACCAACACTGGCACCAGCTCCAACTGACACCGGCACCAGCCCCAACCACCTCAGAACCGCAGGGCTGCCCCCCCCCCAGTTCCTTGACCAGGGCTCTTTGCCCACACACCCCCAGTCCCGGTGGCAGCGGCACAGCCTGGTGGGGGATGGCGGTTCCCAGTTTGCCCTTGGCCCTGACTGGGATTTTTGATCACCATCCCATTTACAGCCGGTACCACCCAGGCAGGGTGCCCACCTCCCGCCCACCCCCAGCCCCACAGAGAGCACAGGAGACGGAGGGCTGAGCGCGGTTCGGCGTTTATTTGCTGCAGATCCTCAGCACGAGTTTACAAGGCCGTGGCAAAAAAAAAAAAAAAAAAAAAAAAAAGTTATCATAAAAAAAAAAACCCCATCCTGCTACCCCCCACCCCCCTCCTCCTCGCCCTCCAGAGAGGCCTCTGCACAAAACGACCCGACATCATACAAAATAATCTAAAAGGAGAAAACTATACAGGAGTATTTACACCTCTGATAAATAGACTTAATACTGATCCAGGCGCCTCTCTCCAGACCCTGCGTGTGGGGAACAGGACACGGGTGTTCACAAGGCAGAGGCGGGGGGGGGCTGCAGCCCCCAGCCCAGCCAGACCCTCTCGGCAGCGAGGGCTCGTGCCCCAGGAGACCACAGCCACCCCGGCACCACCTCGCCGAGGGGTTGGCACCCCAAGGATGTGCCACACCGGTGCTGCTGGACCAGGACCCCCCCCATCCAAGCTCTGGCACCCCATGGCTGGGCGAGGACACACGTCTTTGCCCCATGTGGCACCCCCTGCACACTGTGACAGTGCCAACTCCCTGACCCTCAGCCCTCCCTGCGCCCACAGTGACTGTCCCCGCCGCAGGGGACAGCTTGGGGGGGGCGCAAGGCAGTGGTGTGGGGGAAGCCTAGGACAGACTCAGACCCGCTACAACGAGGGCCAGGAACCATCCCTCCGCAGGGACCCCCACCCCTGGGGCTGCCTCCTTCACCCCAACACCCCAAAACCGCCATTCACCTTCCCGAGGGGACACCCCAAGTGCTTCAGGACAGGGGTGCTGGGGGGACCCAGCAGCATATGTTTGCTGAGGGGGGTGTCAGGAGCGGGGTGAGCACTGGCCAAGGCTGGGGGGGGGACACACACAGTACAGAGAGCACCCCCAGTCCCACAGCCCAGCCCCGGGGCAGGACAGGGCTCCCTGCGTGCAGGGGTGCAGGGTCCCAGCTCAAGCCTGTGAAGATGCTGTCCCGGAGATGAGGCAGTGATGAGGGGGTGGGGTGGGGGGCACACAGAGCCACCAAGAGGCCCATGTGTCCCCCCCCGCTCCCTCTCCCCACGGTAAAGAAACTGCGAAGCTGAAGCTGGGTCCTGGGGGCCAGGCTGCAGTGCGGCCCCAGCCCCACAGCCCTCCATGGGGGGGGGGGGGAAGGCTCGGGCTGCTGGGGGACACTGGCCTCGCAGGGTCCGTGGAGGCTGCTAGTGTCGCTTGGTGGAGGAGACCTTCTTCTTCCTGGCAGCCAGCATCTCGTAGAAAGGGTCCCGGCTGATGGCAGCCCTGGCAGGGGAACGAGTGAACTTGGGTGAACATGGGTCTGACCCGGGGCAGGTCCGTTTGTGCCCCTGGGAAAGCTCTGTGTCCCCTTCCCCATCCTTGCGGGGTGCTCCCAAAGCGGTGTCGTTGTCCTATCTCCCCCCCCCCCAACCCCGTCCCCCCCAAGCCCGTCCCCCCTGCTCCCCGGAGCGCTCACTTGATGCACTTGATCCACTCCTCCTTCTCCTCGGTGGTGGGGGCCGAGATGCGGTACACGGTGTGGTTCCCCTCCACCACGCGCCCGTCCGCCTCCGTCTTGCAGGCCTTGATCACCTGGTCCTTGTTGTCGGGGATGTAGAGCTCGAAGCAGTTCTGGGAGGGAGGAGACCGCTCAGGGGGAGCCCCCGCTTCCAAAGGGGACCCCGGGTTGGGAGGGATGAGGCAGAACGTCCCAACAGGGCACCCCAGAGAGGGATGGACACGCTGTGACTGTCACCCCACAGCTCCGGACACTGTGGTGACCAGCCCCCAGCCACGGCGATGGGTGGAGGCAGTGACCACTGTGGGGTCCTCTCACCCCCCCCCACCTCCCCAGGGAACCCCCCGTAGGCTCCAGCACCCCCTGGCCCTCCCTGCACCCTTTACCCCCACCCAAAGCACCAGGGTGGTCCCTCCAGCCCCGGGGGACCCTGCTCCTGCACTCACGGGCTTCTTGGAGTCCTCCACCTCGCGGATGCTCAGGTTCTCCAGGGGGATAATGCCACGGGGCTCTTTATCCTGGAGGGGGGGGGGGGCAAGCAAGCAGAGGCTTTAGGTACAAGCTGTTCACCCCCAAACCCCACCCCACGTGCCTGGATGCTGCAAACACCTCTCTCCCCAACAGGCACCCGGCTGCTGCCTGGTCCGAGGGTCCCCTCCCGCACCCCATCAGCCCCCAACAGCCCATCACCATGCCACGAAGGATCTGGGGGGGCAATTCCCTGCCCCAGGGCTCCCCCCCCGCCCCCTGCCCCCGAGGGCACTGACCGTCGTGTACTCGAAGTAGTAAAGGCAGTTGTCGGTCAGGATGAACCAGCGCCGCTTCCACGTCTTCACCCTGCCTCCTGCGGGCAGAGAGGGGCACGGTTGGGTTTAGGGGGGGTGGGTGCCTTGGAGGAGGAGGGTGGGGGATGGGGGGGTGGGTCTCGTGGCACACAAGGGGGCACTACGGCAGAGCCGCAGCCCCAGGGGGGGACACACACAGCCAAGCAGCGGCGCCGGGCACAAGCAGAGGCAGCAGCACACACCAGGCTGGGCAGGGCACAGGCAGGAGCGGGAAGCAGACGGATGAGGATGGAGGCAGAGGACGGCAGGGAATGGGGGAGGAAGGAGAGGGGGGGTGGGGGGGGGCCCCTTCCCACCCCAAAGCATTGACTCGGCGTGGCCAGGGGATGCTGCAGCCGGGCCAGCTCTTGGGGGGACACGGGGATTTTTCTGTTCACACTGACCACTGGTCCCCATGGCATCCCGGCCAGAGCAACCCGGTGCCGGGGCAAAGCGTGAGCCCAGGGCCACGGTGCCCGGGCTTTTGGTGGCAGATTCACAGTGGCCACTGAAGAGGGAGAAGCCGCTCCCTGGGCTTGGGGACCCCTCATCCCTGAGTCCGGCCCCCCCCCTCCCTCCACTGGGCCAGCATGCTCTGGCCATGGCAGCGGTGCCAGATGTGCTGCCACCCTGGGATGAGCACCAGGGCTGTGCTGGCCCGGGGGCCAAGCTCATCTCCCCCCACCCCACCGGGAAGCCCCCGTGCCTCCCCGCTCCCCCAGACCTGCTGGCTGCCCACCCCAGTTCCTGCCCCAAAGCCAGGCGGCGGCCAGCACTTCCCAGAGGAAAAAGCCCCTCTGCCTTCCCCCAGCCAAGCCCACCCCGAAACCTGGGGCTTCACTCGCTCCAGCCCCCCCCTCACCCAGGGCCACCTCCTCCCCCATGGCTGCGGGTGGGCAGAGGCCACGTGCCAAGGTCCCGCAGCCCAGGGAGCGCAGGAAGAGCCCAGGGTCTGCAGGTCAGGCAGCACTTACAGAGTCATTGGGGGACTGAGGGCCAAGGCAGCCCGGGGGGGGGGCACCAATGCTTCCCAGCACCCCAGGGATGCAGGTGATGGAACCAGGGTGGCACCAGCACCCAGCCTGGGGACTGCCGTGAGCCCCCGGTGTGGCACAGGGCACCGTACAGATGGCTCCTGCCTGCCCCCCATCCAGCCCCAGGCACTCAGCACCCCCAAACCTCCTCCCCACCCCCCCCAAAAACACGGGCTGGGGCCCTTCCTGAGGACACCCCAAACCCATCCCCATCCCTCGTGGCACCGGAGGCAAAGACCCACTGCGAACACGGCGAAGCACGGACGAGTGGGCAAGGAGCCCCGTTCCTGTCCATCCCCACGCCGTGGGGTGCAGCGGGGCAGGGGAGGGGGCCAGCAGGCCTGGGGGCTGGGGGGGGCGATTGGCATCAGCAGGGCTGGTACCCCACATCCCTGCCCCGGCGGCAGGAGCAGGGCTGTCCCCGTGGCAGGTGCAGGTGGTTAGCAGCAGCAGCAATGAGACTAATCACCAGCAATTAAAAACGAAAAGGAAACGAAGCCCCAGCGGCGTGAGCAGAGCGGGGAGAGGGGTACGTACCTCCTGGAGTTGGGGACAAGGAAAGGAAGAGCCAAAATCATGGAAACATACAAATGAGGGAAAAAAGAAAATTAAAAAAAAAAAAAAGGAAAAAAAAACAAAAACCCAACAGGAAAAATAAAGAGGAAACCCCGAAGAACCCCCCTCGCCCCGCGTGGGTCAGTGGGGCAGGGCTGCAGCAGGGAAGCCGTGAGGGGCCGGTGGGTGGCACCGCCACGGGGGCCACCCTGCCCTGGCTCGCTGTGGCTCTGCAGGACGGATCTCCTCGGCTGGGGGGCACGTGGGGCTCCCCTTACCCCTGTGGCCTCCTTGGGGGGGTCCCTCCCTGCCCTACAAGCGAGCTGAGCCATGGCACCCAGGTGGGGGCTTGCCTCTCAGCCCCCTTGGCTACCAACAGCCCCGATGGTGGCAGCCCCCGACGTGCCATGCACGGGCACTGGGCTTGCTCGGGGACAGCAGAGGGAGGTCTGGGGCTCTCCCCCACCCCAGAGCTGGGGGGGCAGATGGCCCCTGCTCAGCCCCACGGTCAGGCTCTGAACCAGTCAGGGTACAGTGGGGGGGTAAGGCCCCCTCTCCCATCCTGAGGGGGTGGCCGTACGACAGAAACACCCCCCGGTGAGAGGACAGAGCCCCGACCCCAGCGAGAGACCCAGGGAAAAGCCCCCACCAGACCCCGCTCCTGCTGGCCCCCCCCGACTTCTTCCCCCTCTACCAACCCCCCCCCCCCCCAGCCTCGCTTAACCAGAGGGTTCCCCAGAGGTGCCGAGAGGAGAAGCCACAGGAGCCAGGGCGTGGGGTGGGCTCTCCGGCCTGGAGCCGGGCCGTGCAGCAGGGATGCCATGCACGCTGCCTGCATGTGGAGCCGGGATAATGCGGAGGTGATAATGCCGTGGGAAGGTGAGGCAGGGACCGGTCTGTGCCATGGAGAAAGGGGGGGTGTGGGGGGGGGGTTTGGGGGGAACACACACGCAGCCTGGGGCAGCTCGCTCGCCGCTCACTCCCTGGGGGGGGGGTCACCGCTCCGGCAGGACCCCGCTGGGAACTCGGTGATGAGAAGGGCCTCGTGGTCTCTGTGCTCCGGTGACAGACCCCCAGTGCCAGCTCTGCACCATGGGGCTTGCCCAACTTAGAGGCAGAGCCTCCCCCCGCCCCCCAAGATGCCCACCCAGCCACACCACAGGGCCTCATCCTGCGGTGAGGCTGCTCCTGCCGACCAGCCCGGGGACGATGGAGGGCTCCTGGACATGAGGACACCTTCCCCACGGGGGCTGTGCCCCAGCTGCAGCCTCCTGCCCCTCCACAGGGCCACCATGCTCCGCAGGAGAGATGCCCAGCCCAGGGGCATCACACCCACAGCCCCACTCCCACCCCCCCAGGACCCAGCTGCTGGCACTCACCGAGCTTCAGCAGCCAGCCCTCCCGGTCGGGGTTGAAGAAGGTGTGGGTGAGGTCGTTGCCATCATCCTCAGGGATTTTAAAGGGCTCGTTCTTGATGCTCTCGTAGAGATTCTGGCACAACAACACCGGGCGTCAGCTCTGCTCCACCCGCCAGCCCGTCCCCGCCGTGTCCCCTCCCTCACCCGCAGCAGCTCCTCGGGCAGGTCCCCCCCGTCGTTGATGCCACGGTTCATGGCGATGAAGCGCTCCGCCGTGGGTTTGTCCTTGACGTTGGGGTTGTGCAGGCTGGTGTTGAGCATGATGATGGCGAAGGAGAGCACATAGCAGGTATCTAGAGGGGCGGGGGGGAAGGTCAGCTACAAGGCAGGATGGAGGGGAGAGGGGCCAGGACCGAGGGGAGAGAGGGGCCAGGACCGAGGGGAGAGAGGGGCCAGGACCGGCACTCACCTGTGGACTGGAAGACACCGGGGTTGCACTGGCAATACCGTTGGGCAAAGGCCTCCATCATCCGATCGATCTTCTGCGCCTCCCCGGGCAGTCGGAAGCTCCACAGGAACTGCCTGTGAAGAGCAAGGGGTCACCTTGCTTTGGGGGCTCCCTGTGTGCCCCCCTGTACCTGCCCCCCCCCCGCCCCTCTCCCCCGAGGGGACGGGGAGCAGCCCCCCCCCACCCCGGCCCCCTTCGCTCACCGCAGGGCCTGCACGAGGTTGAGGTCAGTGAACTCGTGCAGCTCCACGAAGGCATGCAGGACTTGGATGTTGAACTCATCCCTGCGGGAACAAAGCCAGAGCACGAGGGATGCGTGATCAGCAAGTCCTGTGACTGCCGGGCGGCCCCATGTCTCCCTGCTCACCCTCTGCTCAGCTCTGCGGGGTGGGGGAAGGTGGGAAACTTGCAGCTGCAACCCCCCCCTCGAGTCCCGGGCTGTTTGCACGCACTGGCCTCTAGAAAGTGCTAGCCATCTCCAGCTGGCCCTACCCCCCATGTACCTCCCCCACCCCAAGCTGGAAGCTCAAAGAGCTGCACTGTCCCGTTTCTCAGGCAGTGGGAGCCCAGGGCATCCTCAGGAGAGCCGAGCCACCCCAGGCCAGCATACCTCTCGCCCAGGTAGTCACCGATGGCCGTCTTGTTGAGGCCCTCCCCCTTGTACAGGAACTGAGCGATGTCCTCGCACGTGTTCTTCAGCAGGTCGTTTTCGATCAGGAACTGGATGCCCTGGAGTGGTCCAAGAGGCCTTGCTCTGGGGCTTGCTGCTGACCCCACCAACTCGCCCACCTCCTCCCCAGCCCCCACCCTGGCTGCTGGCTCTGCCCCAACCCCCGTGGGTGGCCAGGCACCCAGACTGTGAGGCCAGAGCTGAAGGTGGCCCCAAAGGGGCTGCTGAACTGCCCCGCTCCCCGCCAACCCACCCGGCAGTACCTTCTTGGGGTCCATGTTGAACTTCTTCCTGCCCATGGCCACCTGCTTGTTCCTCTGCATGTTTTTCCTGCGGGGCACACAGCGGCTCTGAGCACCCGAGGAGGGACCTGGCTGTCCCCTGTCCACCCCTCGGGCACAGCACCCCACAGAGGGGACAGCCCGGACCACAAGGGGAGCCCAGAAACTTTCACAGGGGCAGGTCCTCTGCGTCAAACCCACAGGGGACAAAGCCAGCAGGCTGCTCCGTGTCCCTGTCCCGCTCCCCGGGCACAGGGGCACGGATGGGGCAGCTCTGGGCCTGCCAAGCCCCGGAGCAAAGAGGAGGTGCCGTGCCCTGTCCGCTGGGTCACCCTGTGCGGAAGGGAGCCGGGTACAGCATCCCCACGGGTCACCTCCGCGTCGGGGCCAGCTGGGTGGTACGGGGGTCCGGGCAGAGCAGCCGCCAGCCCCCAGTGGGGCCAGCGAG
>JAOTQQ010000003.1:33416519-33431480 GCA_026546715.1 Gallinago undulata
GGGGGGGGGGGGGGGACGGGGGGTACGGAGGGGGGGGACCAACGGTTCCACTGCGACTCGCACAGGGGGACGGAGAGGACAGAGTTGGGGAGGGGGGAAGGGGGGTGAGGGGGATGGTCAGCCCTTACCGGGCAGGGGGAGGCAGCACCGGGAGGGGGGGGAACATCCCCAAGGAGAGGAACACCAGCCCTGGTGGTCCCAGTGTGGGCCGGTGTCCCCCTCCCCGGGGGTGGCACAGGAATCCCGGAGTAGCAGGGAAGAGGTGCAGGCACTTTCCAGGAGTTCCCCCCCATCCCACCCACCCCAAGCCTTGAACCCCAGGCTTGGGGGGGGTAGGGGAGGGTGGGGGGAGAAAAGGGGCTGCTCCAGCCCCAGGCAGAGGCACCGAGGAGCTGGCAGAGGAGCCTGGACAAGGCAGGTGAGCGGGGCAGAGCTCACCAGGCTCCTCTGCAGCTGCAGAGCAGAGGGAAGCAGCCCCCAGCCCAAGGGGACCACCCCAGGGGCCTGCAGGGACAGCAGCTGCCGGGAGGGGATGGCAGGGGGACAGCAAGCACGGCCTGACCCCAGGGGCTGGGGCCGTAGAGACACACAAGATGTCCCCCTCCGCAGCAGGGTCCACCAGCCAGTCCTCTACCCGGGACGGCTCCACGCGCTGGCTGGGGGGATGTAGATCTCAACCTGGGGGGAGAGGAGGGGCGTTAGCACCCCGTGGGGCAGCCACCCCCCCCTCCCTGCCCCGCTCCGGGCTCACTCACCTCAGAGCCGATGGCTCAGGCTGGTCACCTTGGCAGGATGTGTCACCGACCAGAAGTTGCGCCTGTTCTGCAGCTGTTGGAAGGGATTGAAGTGTCTCCTCCGCTCCCGCTTCAGTTTTTTAATCTTCTTTACCTGTGGAGAGGCAGGAAAGGCTCCTGGGGTTAGAGAGCAGAGCATCCACCCCCTGCCCCGTCTCCCCCATCCGGGACACGGCCAGCACCCACCTTCCCTCTGTCAAACTCCTCGTCCCACTCATCGATGACGGTCTCGCTGCGGGCCCAGGCTGCGTCCCGAATGGCGTCCTGGCTGACAGCCGACATCTCGCCCTCCCAGGTGAGGACTGGGGAGCAGCACGGTCAGTGGGGAGCAGCACGGTGTACACGCTGCACCCACCTGCACAGGGCCCCCAACCCCTGCACCAGCGGTGGGAGCCCCTCACTCCAGCACCCCCAACACCCTCGTGAGAGCCCCCACATCTGCCCGGCTCCCAGAGCCCCCAGTACCTGCCCGCACCGGTGCTGGGGGCAGCTTGGGCCCCAGCAGAGCATAGCCCCTCCAGGGCTTGAGGCAGGGGAGCTATGGGGCTGTTTGCCCACCCAGGCAAGCAGGGGATTACCTTGTTTGCCGTAAGCCTTGTCCAAGGAGTTCCTTAGCAGCTCCTCCACCACGCTGGGCTCCTCCCGGCTCTGGGGTGCTATGCCAGCCCCACGGCCAGGCTCAGGGCTCGGGGCAGCCAGGGAGTGCCTGTGCCCATCTCCAGCCTGGCTGTCCCCAGCACACGCTGCCACTGTGGAGAAAAGCAGGGTGAGGAGAAGGCAGAGGGAGCGGAAGGAGCTCCGGTGTCACCCCATCTCCAAAGCAGATCTTGCCCCAGACACTGTTGGGACTAAGAAGGTCCTGATGGCGCAGGGTTTTTGGGCAGACTGGGGCCTGTCTTGGGCTGGGGGGGCCAAACCTTCACCCACCCTTCTCCCCATGCTCACAATTCTGGAGAAAAGCCAACCCTCGTCCAGGGTACATCCAGGGTACAACCAGGCTGCTCCTGCACAAGCAGCAGGGTGAGGAGGCACCACCAAGCAGTTGTGGGGACCAGCAAGCACCAGAGACTGGACACCAGTGCTTGTGAGGGGCTGCGTGGGCAGCCCAGCAGCTGGCTCTGGGCAGACTGGGAGGCACACAACTGTACCTGGGGTGCTGTCTGCAGCCTGGACGCCGTTGCCAGCCGGCTGCTCCAAGGCTGGGCTGCTGAGGCTTTCCCTCTGCTTGCGCTTGCGGTGCTCGCTCTCTCCAGGCCCAGCCTCCATGCTCCGCCGCTGCTTTTTCTTCCCGGGCTCCGTCTCATCCCTCCTAGAGCTGGGGAAGGCCGTGGGGGTCAGCTCGCTCTCCCCACACCAGAGCGGGAAGCGTGGAAGCGTTCAAGCTCCCACACCCCACGCTGCACTCAGGAAAGGGGGGGAACCCCCCACCAGCAAGCCAGTGTGTCAGCTCGTTCCATGGCAAGACTCATCCCACCCACAGAAAGACAAGAGGCACCCAATGGTGGCCCTGACTTCAGGCAGAGTGTGGGTGCACAGGGCTCTAGCCTGACCCCAGCCCCTCACCTGCTCGAGGGCAGCTTCCCAGAGCAGTGCTCTTCCACCTCCTCCATTCTCCTCTTCTTCTTCTTTTTCTTCTTCTTGAGGGAGGAGATGGGCTCCACGTCCAGGGAACTACTGGGGTCTGACACTTGCTGCTTGGCCCTGCTCTCCAGGTCCTGACAGTCCAACCCCTCCTGGCCACCACTGGGACCATTGCCTGCCGCCTTTTTCCCCGTAAGGGACACTGAGCCCTCCTCAGCAAGATTCTTCCTCTTCCTGGAGGGGCTGGAGACCTCATCCTTGCTCTTCCCAGCCGGAGCATGAGGGCTGCTATCTGCTCTGTGATGATGCTTTCGCTGCTTCTTTTTGGAGGAGCCAGGGGTGGCCTGGCTGAGCCCCTTCTCCCCGCTGCAGGGAGGAAGGTGGTGTGAAGGGTGGGCAGTGGAACCGTTGGTCAGGGGGAGCTGAGGGGCTGAGTTGAAGATGAAGCTGAAGGCAGGCTTTTCAGGATTTGGCAGTTTGGGAGCAGATGAAGACAGCCTGAGGGACAGGAAAAGCGGCTGACATAATCTGAAAGCAAGGTCAGGAGCCCTCTTTTCTCCCTCCCTACCCCCGAAGTGCACAAGCACAGAACTCAACTGCTACTGTCAGCAATGAAATCTGAATCAGACCCTGCTCCCAGAGCCACAGCTGCAGCTCATGGTGCCCCGCAGCTGTCCAGTGCAGGGCACACGCTGTCCCACGGGGGATTAGCAAAGAGCAAGTGCTGCTGCAGCACATGCCAATGGTGAAGGTTACAAGGGAGATCCGGGGCAAGATCTAAACCAGGCTGGTGGCTCCTGATCCCACGGGACACTAGTCCATGGTTCAGAGCCTGCAAAGCTTCCTCCCACCCTGTGCTGAGAGATGGAGAGACCGCCCTCCTCCTAGGATCCAGAGCAAGCCCTGCCAGCCCAGGGGAAAGGGAGAGCCACCAAAATAGCCCTCTGAGCCAGCTGGGATGCCAGACAGCCGCCTCGTGGAGCACCCCAGGGCTTGCTGGGCACAATGGCACCGCTTACCTCGACTTGCCGAAAGGCCAGGGAGAGGAGTCAGGGTGGGTGGTGTTCATAGGGTAGGTGTCAGCAAATTGTGGGTGAGGTGTTGGGTGGCGGTCACTTCCGCTCGCCTTCCGTGGGGTGCTGCCCTGCAGTTATTGACATAAATAAAAACTTGGTGGTCTAAAGAAAAGAGGTTTCCGTGAGCCAAGAGGAGAAAATAAAAAGGGGAGCCCAGAGAAAGGGGAGGGGAACAGACACAGACGGGGGGAGGGAAGTGAGGGGTGGTAGAAGAAGAATCAGAAGTGTTTTCAGTTAGAAGCACAAAGGAAAAAAGGAAGGAAGGAATATTTAAGAACAGAAATCCCAGTGCACAGCGGCACGCCAAGGGCCGGTCCCACACCGCTGCCCGGGGAGGGGGCAACTCCGCAGCCCTCCAGCTGCGGCGTCCCCTGCTCCCACTCACCCCAGGGGACACGCCACCCTGTGAGAGCTGGCAAGGCCACCCCACTGCAGGGACTGGCACAGCCGCCTCTCCCCTCAGCATGAAGGCAGGGGCCATTTCTCCTGCATCACTCAGGGATGCCAACAACAGCAGGGGCCTGGCCCCGCACCCCGACCCACCGGGAGGGCAGAGACACTGCTGCATCCCGGGCTGAGGGGCTCTCCCACCCCCCCTCCGGCTCAGCAGGACACCCAACACGAGCTCCATACTTGCCCCAACACAAGCCCCAACTTCAGAAGGCGCAAGGCACCTACTGAAGTCTCCGGGCAGCCGCCCAGACTCACCTTTTTGGCGGAGAGCGCCAGCTTCTTGGCCGGTGGTGGTGACATGGTGCTGTTCAGCTCCAGGCCGGAGCCAGCCAACAGGGAGGATTTCAATTTTGCCAGCTTGGAGTCTTCGGGGGCGGCCGGCTCAGCGCCGGGGCCCGCAGGGACGTCCGGGTCACAGTCCGTTTCCTGAGAGGTGCAGAAACCGCCAGTTTCACTCTTGGCTTTCTGGGACGCTTTGGGCAGCTTCCCTGCCACGCCGTGCGCTGGGCTGGCAGTGCCACTGCCACAGCAGTCCTTCTCCAGGTTCCCGGTGTTCTCCCCACCACCGTCGGGCTCCTGGCCAGGCCTGGGCTCCAGCAGCAGCTTGGGTGAGGTAGGTGGGTGCCTGCTCTCCCAGGAGCTCTGCCGGGGCAGCTCCGCTTTGGCCACGCTTGCGTTGCTGGTGTCGCAGAAACCCTGGACTGCTCTGGGCGTGGAGGGCAGCTGCGGGAAGGAGAAAGGCTTCTTGAGCTTCCTGGCCGTGTCATCGGGCAGCGCTGCGGCCGAGTGGGTGGCTTTGAGGGCCAGTTTGGGTGACGGGGACCCAGCTGGCCCCTTTGATGGAGCGGTTCCATTCTGCAGCTTCGGCCCCGTGCCAAACGTGCTGCGGGCCACGGGGACTCCCACCTCCTCCGGCCCTGGCAGCTTCTTCCCTGGCAGCGTGTCTGCTCTCTAGGTACAGAGACAGAGAGAGAAGTTCAGCAAGGAGAGAATCCAAGAAGAGGAGGACACAGAGAGACTGCCCTCCCCATCCCTCCCCAGGCTCAGCAGGATCCCTCCTGCCCATGGGGAGCAGGGAAGCTACAGTCCCCAGCCCTCGCAGAGCAGGCAGAGGGGCAGCAGCTCCTGGGAGCAGCCTCTGGGACTCACCCGGCCCATCAGCGGTGAAGACAAAGGCCCGTTGGTCACGGTCTTCTTGACCTGATCAGACATGCTGCCAGTGCGACCAGGCAGGTTGGGGGCTGCTTTGGCAATGGACCCCTCCGAGCTCTTCCTGGGGCTGGGGATTCTGTGAAGGCAGAGAAGCACACACGTTAACTGCGAGGGTTTGAGCAACTGGAATACCCTCATCAGAGATGCACATGAATAATAAGGAGTCAGAAGCTCCGAGGAGGTGAGGAACAAGGTCTAGACCTCTCCCTGCCACCTTTTTCTGAGCCAGCACAGGCACACGGGCATTGGGGCTACTTGGGCCAAGCTCCTTCCCGCAGTGCTGCCAGCCCTGTCCCAAATGCTAACAGGGGGCCAAGGGTGCACTCACCTCAGGTAGAAGAGCACGTAGGCCTGCTGGTTGAGGACCACTTTGATGTTGCTGCAACGGACCAGGTCATCATTCATCTGATACCACTGCCCATTGCTGGCCTGCAGAAGTAAAGAGAACATGGTTGGGCTGTGTTCAGGGATCCTCCCAGCCTGAAGAGCAGCAGGGATAGCATCCATCAGCAGAGCTCCTCCCTCCAAACACTAAGAAGTGGCCCAGGGCAGGCAAGGGGACTCTGCCAGAGCAGACCTCAATGCTTCCTGTGATGGAGCACAGCCCATACCCCCCATCCAGTGCTCCACAGCACCCACATCTGCTGAGCAGCCTCCTTTCTGCACACTGCAGGGACCCACCAGCCCAGAGGGGGGGGCCAAGAGAGCACCCGGGGCTCACCTTCACGTAGCAGTAGTAGTGCCCAGCGTGGCAGCTGTACCCCGAGTGCACCAGCACCGCATAGAGGCTGTACATGATGGGATCCCCGTTGTTCTGAGACATGTAAGGGCGGATATTCAAGAACTCAGGGTACCCCACGTCCTGCAGAGAGAGAATGTCTCAGGAGCCTGAACAGCAGACAGCTGTCCTATAAGTTCCATCTCTTGAGAGGGACTGGTTATGCCCAGGCAGAGGCCATGGTGAGGAAGATGCCAGGATGAGCTGAACACCCACCACATGGCACAGTTGGGGAAGGAGCTCACACTGCACACAGGACCCACTCCCACCCTGCCCTGGGCAGCAGGGCCTTTGGCCAGGAGACAGCCCCAGCTCTGGATGGCCAAGTGCTTACCTTTGTGATTTTGCCTCCACCGAAGCTGGTGAAGCGCTTCAGCGAGAGTGTGAGAACGTTGGAAGCTCGGTGGATGCTAAAGCGTTTGGTGGCTGACACCTTCTTCTTGCACCTGCACAGGAGGAGCTCAAGCTATTCAAGCTGTTCCAATACCCAAGTGATCGCTAGCCCTGGCCAAGGGCAAACCCCATGGAAATGGTCCTGCTGACACCAGGCACCGCTCCAGGGCGCCTGCGCACGGCCACGTCTGCTGGCCCAGGTCCTCCTCACGAGAGGAGGGAGCTGAGGGGTGGCAGGCTCCATCTCAGACTTCCACAGCCTCACGGTTTAGCTGTGGAGCAGGTAGAGAAGCCCTCCCACACTGCAGCCTCCCACCAGCACACCCATGGCCTTGCACACTCACTTGGCACACATGTAGGCGTTCTCCCCGCCCAGCACATCCGACTTCACAAACAGCTCCAGCGCCCGCACTATGTTTGCCGCTTGCTGCAAGGACAGAGGGGAGGTCAGGGCACGAGCAGCCCATCTACCCCAGCCCAGCTCCATGAGGAGATGCTGGCCCCAAGGGGATAACACAAGCACAGGGCCACAGGCTACACCAAACCCATGAGCCTGCCACCAGCCTGCCACTGGCCAGCATGCCGCAAGGGACATCTGTGCTGCCCTTGACAGAGGAGTCATGGCTCCCACTCAGGCAATGCTTTTCCAGAGAGAAGGAAGTGCAGCAAAAGAAGCTGCTTCCCTTTTGCCTGCACTGTGCCTCGACACTGGCAGGTCAAGAGTTTTGAAAGAAGCAATGGTGCAGCTGCAGAAACACCCCCCTGAAAGCCGAGCTCCTCCCCACCCCTGAATCCCACAGTACCCTGATCTCCAGCGCCAGGTCCAGGTAAGGGTCGTAGGTGTCCGAGACGGTCTTGCACACTGAGCACTTCACTGCAAAAGAAAGTGCAATGAGCACAACTTGGCACCATCCCTGCACCTGCCACCATCCCGGCACAGCACCAGCAGCCACAGTGTCCCCCCTCTCTGGGTTTGGGCTCCGGGATGTGAGCGCCAGGATTCACAGCCTGGCATGGCTAGATAGCTGGCAACACAGGCTCCTTTGCTGGTGGCAATGAGCTGGGGACCCACAGCCAACAGCTTTTTCCATTGCCACAAGAGGGGTCACAACCCACAGGTATCACAAGACTGACCAACACATGCTTAGCAATGTTTCCCAAAAGATTTTTGACTACACGGCTTTCAGGGAAAGAGCAGCCCTGGGATTCCCAGCCCCGAGACCCGGCAGCCAGCACTCACCACGGGACCGCAGGTAACCGCCAAAGATCTGGTGAATCAGCGTCGTGGCCTGGGTCTGGCGATCCAACCTAGAGACAGCAGTGCCAGGATCTCACCACTGCCCTCCACAAGGACCAACTCACACCAGCCACCACTGTGTCCCCAGGACAGGTTCCCCCCGCGCTCCAGCCAGCATGTGGGCTGTAGAGCTCGGGGAGCAGGGAAAGGTCACAGCCTCTGCCCGTCTGCTCTCCTGGTAGCAGAGCTCAAGGAGGGCACCGGGCTCTGATATGCACCTTCATCTGGAAGGAGCAGAAACTCCTGGAGCTCAGAGCCTGGCATGGCACACAGAGGCAACGCCAGCTTCCTGGGACGGAGAGCCCAGGGAAAAGCTGCTCAGCCACAGAGCTGGGGCTGAACTAGCACACCTGGATTCCCCAGAAACTGGGACAGGATCCAAACCCATAGCAGCTTCAGGATTTGGGGACAGGACCACAGCTATGCTGGGGTGGAGGTGTCAGGAGAAGGCAGACAGCAGCCCAGAGCTGTGTCACAGAGGGGCAGAGCGTTGGGCCAACCCTCCCCACCGAGGTCCCTGGCGTCAGTTCCTCCCTCTATGAGTCTGACCCGGGGGGACACACATTCACCCCACAGCCCCCTCCCACGGGTGCAGGGGACCAGCAAGGGGACAGTGGAGAAGCATAGCAACGGGCCATAAGAGGCCCCACATACTTGGTACAGCCATTCAGGCAGGCCTTCTGCATGGCATCAATGGTGTAACGCAGGAACTCGTGCGCATCCTCCTGGTTGCCGAAGCGGATGTGCTGGGCAATCTCTGCAGGAGAGAGAGGAATCAGCCCCAGCACGTGCTGCAGCAGACACAGGCCCTTCCTCCCTCCCTTGGGGCCTGGATCCCAGGGATTGTGGCCCCTCAACCCAAACCAGATGTCGGACTCACGCTGGCCACAGGGGAAGCCCCACACAGCCCATGAAGTCACCAGCCCCCAGCAGGCTCAGTGAGTCATCTCAGCAGAGCCATCTGCCAAGGCCTGCCCTGATCTCAAAGGTTCTGCTCCTGCCTTAGTCACCACTCTCCTGCACGGCTACGGGAGGGAAGGGGAGAGCAGCCATCCTTACTCTTGAGGTCTCGGATGAAGGACACTGGCTTTATTGCGTTGCCGCTGTTGGCAAAAGCCTGGATCATGTGGTTCTGCATAACACACAGCATGCAAAATCCTCCATGGTGACCTAGAGCAGGAGAGAAGACAGGACGTTGGGGACAAACCTGTGAGAGACGGCGGCAGAACAGGGGAGGGGGATCTCTGGTCCAACACAGTTCAGCCACTCTCAGTTTTCTCTGTTTGCTCCGTGCCACTGTACAGCTCTGGGGCATCCCAGGTACAGGGGGACCGGCACATGCCACCCCACCTGGCACAGCCCCATCACAGCACCACCCACTGCAAGCCCCCAGAAGAGACAGCATCCACATGGACAGGAACCATCCAAGAACTTGTGGGAGGAGCCCATAAGTTTGCCCTGAGGGGCAGATCCCAGTGGAGTCCCATGGATGAGGCTGCAAACCCCATGTGCTCCTCTTGGTCACAGCTCAGAGCTGTGCCCACTAGACTCCTTTTCAAAGCCACCCATCAACAGCACCTCCTGCCTGTACACAGCCTTCTGCCCCAGGCAGGAGCTGAACCCTCAGCTCAGCCCCCAGAAGGTCAGAAGATCTCTTTGGACCCATCTTAGCCCTGGCTACGCCCAGCAGAGACAAAAAGCCCCCCCCAGACGTGTGGATACAGAGCTTGGAAACACTGCTACAGCTGGAAAAAGCGAGCTATACACAGGAATGACCTCTTGATGGAGAAAAGGGCAGGAAGGAGGAGAGAAGGCGCATCCCAACACCCGCACAGCCCTCAGCGAGAGCCACACACAGATGTGCTGAGCACAGCACAGGAAGCGTGACATGCGGGACCCTCCTGCTCCCCCCCGAGCCATCCCTCCCCACTTACAGCTGCGGCTGTGCTCCTTGGAGAGCAGGTAGTTGGCGAGTGGCGGGGTGTAGGTCAGGCACTGCACCGTGGAGTTGAGGAAGCAGGTGTTCCCCAGGTTCTGCAGCCCGGCACCGATCCTGTAGATCCGCTCCCACTTCAGGGAGAGCCGCTCCACGGGGAAAAGCACCTTCTGGGGTGCAGGGACCCCATCCCCCGCACCTCCCGGGGCATGGCTGCTGCTCCCTGTGGGGGAGAGGGGTGTTGAGCCACGGGGGTGTGGAGAGAAGAGAGAGCCCCCACCACCTTACCCTCTCTACCTACCCTGCTTGCCGGGAAGCCCTTCCTCGGGGCTGCGGTGGCGACCGGTGGCCTCGGTGCGGGGGTTGAGCAGCACGTACTTGCCCCGCAGCAGCTCTAGGTGCCCGGAGACCCCGCGGCTGGCGGGCTCGAACTCGATCTTCTGCAGCAGCACCTTCTTGGCCGAAGCGGCCAGCAACCGGCCCAGCTCCCCCCCGTCCTCACTCGCCTCCCTCCGGCCCGGCTTCAGGGCCTCCTTCAGCTTCTCCACAATCGGCATGGCGGGGCCCGGCGGCCCCGGCTGCGAAGAAGAGAGCGGTCGGTTGGGCGGCGGGGAGCGGTGGGGGGCGGCCAGACGGTTCCCCCTCCCGTTGCGCGGCCGCGCGTTGCCTTGGCAACAGGCCGCGGCCTAGGCCCACCCGCAGGCCCCCCCCATCCGCGGGGCCTAGGCCCACACCCGCAGGGCCCGCGCCGCCCGCCCGCGACCTTGAGAGCTACCGCCACCGCTGGGTCCCCACCCGGTACCGTCCCCCACCCCGGCAACACTCACCATCCGGGTCCCTCCCGCCGCCGCGCACGTGTCGCCTCCGGAGCGAGGAGGCGCCGCCGCCGTCGTCAGCGCCTTCCGCGCCCGGCCCCGTCAGGGGGCGGAGTGAGAGATGACCACGCCCCCCTCTATGACACGCTTGCTAGGCCACGCCTCCCCTCCAGACCACGCCCCCTTCGCGTCCCCGGGGGCGTGGTCTGGAGGGGGCGTGGCCTCAGCGCCCTCGTTGTGCGCAGGCGCAGAGCTCCGGTCCAGCCCCCGTTCCCGCTCCCGTCTCCGTCGTTCCCGTTATTCCCGCTGCCGGGAGGGACTTGAGGGCGTCCCCTCAGCCTCCGCCTTCCTTGCCCGACGGTTCCGGCCTCACACCCCCCACGGGATGCCACCCGGTGCTCGGGGGTGCCACCGGTCGCTCGTCCCTCCACCGCCGTTCTGTCCCGCCCGGTGCCACCCGGTGCTCGGAGGAAGGGGGGACACCGGCCGCTCGTCCCCTGCCCCGTTCTGTCCCGCCCGGTGCCACCCGGTTCTCGGGGGAGGGTGGGACACGGGTCGCTCGTCTCCCGTCGCCGTTCTGTCCCTCCCGGTGCCCGGACAGACTCGGGGGAATGCGGGGGGTCTCAGAGAGCACCGGCCACTCGTCCCCTCGCCGCCGTTCTATCCCGCCCGGTGCCACCCGGTGCTCGTCCCCTGCCCCGTTCTGTCCTTCCCAGGGACCGGAGAGGCTCGGGGGAGTGTGTGGACGGGGGGAACCGGGCGCTCGTGCCCCCGTCGCCGTTCTGTCCCGCGCCCGGTGCCACCCGGTGCTCGGAGGAGGGGAGGACACCGGCCGCTCGACCCCCGCCCCGTTCTGTTCTGCCCGGTGCCCGAAGGGACTCGGAGGACGGGGGGACACCGGCCGCTCGTTCCCTTCCCTGTTCTGTCTTTCCCGGTGACCGGAGGGGCTCGGGGGAATGCGGAGGGGGCAGGGGGCACCGGTCGCTCATCCCCTCGTCGCCATTCTGTCCCGCCCGGTGTCGCTCGGAGGAGAGTGGCCACCGGCCGCTCGTCCCCCCGTCGCCGTTCTGTCCCGCCCGGTGCTTGGAGGGGCTCGGGGAGGATGGGCACCAGCTGTTCGCCCCCTGCCGCCCTTTCTGTCTCACCCGGTGCCCGGAGGGGCTCGGGGGAATGCATGGGATGCAGGGGGCACCGGTCACTCATCCCCCCGTCGCCGTACCGTCCCGCCCGATGCCACCCGGTTCTCGGGGGAGGGGGAGCACCGGCAGCTCATCCCCCGGTCGCCGCCATTCTATCCCGCCCGGTCGCCGCCGGTGCAGACACCCCCCCCAGCTGCCCCCCAACCCCCTGGCCCAGAGCCGGTGCGAGCCCGGTGGCTGGCGAGGAGAGAGAGAAAAGAGAGCACAGGGAGCCCGGAGGCGGTGGAAAACAAGTGGCGATATTGACTCACAGACAGACTACCAGCGACAGCAGCATCGGCACAGAGGGTATAACCATACAGAAAAGCGACCGGGAGTCGTATATGGGATCCATTAGAGGTTGGGGTTTTGGTTGGTTGGTTTGTTTGTTTGTTTTCTTTTTCTTTAATTTTTTTTTTTTTTTCCTCTTTAATATGTTGAAATTGCCCAGACTGGTCCAGTACGACATCTTAAACCTCCACAGCATGAAAACCTTCCCCACACTCCCCTCTCTCCCCCCACCAAAACCCCCAGAGCAGGGCTGTGGGGCCGATTCCCGACACGTTCCTCCCCCCCACTTCCCCCCCCCCCCGCCAAGAGCTGTGGGATGGGGGTGGCGGGCACACCGGTGCCACCCGCCAGTGCCGCTGCGACGTGGGAATGGCTCAGAGAAAGCGGGACCCGAGGGAGGGTTCCCTGGAAGGGACGGGTTTTCCCCGTGGCTGCGCCGGGGGGGTGCCGGCCTCCATCCCTGCTGCCGCAGAGCAGGGAGTGGGACCGGTTGGGATGCCACAGCGCTGCCCAAGGACCCAGCACAGCCCAGAAAACGGCTGCCCGAGGCGATGGTAAACACCCAGGGCTCTCTGGGGACCCGCTCATCCCTCGGGTGCCCTGCCCCGGGGTGGGGGGAAAGGGGGGAACCCCCTTGCCGAGCCCTGCTGCCTGCCATGGGTGAGCCCATGGTGATGGTGGCAGAAGGGTTTGGCAGCAGCTTCCCGCCCGTGCAGGGGGTCGCAGTGGGGATGGATGTGCCACCCCCCCCCACCCGCGATGCTGGAGAAGGCGGTGACCCCCCCCCCCCCCTCACCTCTGTGTCCCCACGGGGTGAGGAGCACATGGAGAGAGGGGCAGCAGCGCCCAGGTGCATGTGGGGGGCTGGGGAGGGGAGGTGTCACCCCAGCCACATGTGTCCCCTCCAGCTTTTGGGACAAGGCACCTGCTCAGGAGCCACATCCAGCCCCCTCACACACAGCCGGGGGTTCTGCCGCATGGTAAAGCCCCCCCCCGAGCCTCTGCCTGGCGTGCTGTGCCCCTCCTGCACCCCAAAGGGACGGACAAGCAGTGGGTGGGGAAAGGGATGGGGGGGTCCCTGGTGCTGGGGGGGTGGCTGGGGACGGTGGGGTGGGGAGGGCAGCGTGGCAGGAGCTGCTGGGGCGGCTGCCCCGTGGCAGGGGCACTGGTAGACCTGCTACACAGAGGGGGCAGCTCCCACCACTCACGAGGGGTCGGTTCCTTCACAGCTGCCAGGGCTGAGCGTGGCCAGGCAGGGACGTGGCCCTGGCGGGGGGGCAGGGGGGTCCCCCACACCCCGCTCAGCCCTGCCACAGGCTGCCAGGTGCCCATGGAAGAGCGGGTCCCCATCCCTGTCGTCCCCCCGGGCACCGCAGCCCGGGCCCCCCACTGCAGCCGAGCGGATTTTCATGCTGTCTCCAGGAATTGATATCAGCATGGACCAGTCTAACATCTTGCAGGTTTTTTTTTTTGTTTGGGTTTTTTTTTTGTTTTCTTTTGTTGGTTTTTTTTTTTCCTACTGGCTACTGGAATGCGCTCGTTTGGCTTTAGGGGTCCTCGATGTCGAGAAACTCTTGCTTGGGGGGGGCCATGCCACGGTACCAGGCGCACGAGCCGTCGCTCCTCTTGATGCAAGCGTAGTGCTTCGCCTGCCGCCCGTCCACGTTGTTCTTCTCCATCGCCCAGTCTGTCCAGAGACACTCGTCCGAGGAGGAGACGAAGCAGGGGATGGAGAGGCAGCGCGAGATCTGCACACGTGAGACACCGTCACCCACCACCCCAGGGCCAGGGGGGGACGCTGGGGCAGGGGAAAGCAGGACTGGGTGGCTGGGGCTGGTGGTCCAGCTCTGGACCAGGGATGCCAGTAGAATCCCCGGAATTGACCCCGATGGTCAATGTGACCATCTGGAATGTGACCCCGATGTGGAGGACTGAGGGAACCCCTGGGTGCAGGTCCTAGGGTCCCAGATGGAGCGAGCCAGAGGCTCAGCCACCCTGCCCATATCCCTGGCCACATGATGTGCCCCCTGCACAGCGTCATCCCTGAAGGATGGGGAAGAGCATCCCACCACGGAGCCCATGCTGGTCTCAGGGACTGCAGACCCCCCCCTCCCGGCGGTGCAGGAGCGGCCCCGTGCTCACCTTGCACTCGCAGCCCATCTGGTACCGCTGGTTTAGGCTCTTCTTCTGGGTCGGGCTCAGCGAGTCCCAGGTGGAGACCAGGTCACAGAGCGTGATGTGCATCTTCCCGTTGCCCTCTGACTTGCCTGGGGAGAGGAGGACACACCGACCGCTCAGAGGGACCCCCGGGTGCCCCGGGACCCAGCCTCGACTTGGAGTGGCAGGGGGTCAGCCCGGGTGTCCATCCCTGATGTTCACTGACCCCAGTGAACCCCAGGGAGTGGAAGCTCGACCCCCAGCTGCCCCTGCAGCCCCCCAGCCAGGGGCTGCCGAGCACGGCCAGGACACAGGAGGGGTCCAACAAGGGCTGGTGGGGCGCTGTGCCCGGGGAGCGGGCACCCACATCACCAGCATCGCAGGAGTCACATCTCAGGGCCAGCTCTGCCACCGATGTCCCCTGAGAGCCCTCCCTCGTGGCCACCCACCTGCGATGAGATATTCCTTCTTCCCGCCGGTGTCCAGCAGCCGGCCGCACACGGCGGTGGACGGAGCCGTGTAGATGAACTCTATGTCCTTGTCAGGGCCCTTAAACATCTGGGAAGAAGGAGCAGGAGTGAGCGGCCATCACAGAAGCTGCCCCTGTCCCCCCTCCTCTCCTGCCCCCCCCGTGCCCCGTTACCTTGATCTGCTTGATTTCATACTGGATTCGTTTGATCGGATTCCCGTATATATCGTTCCCCGAATCCACCTCTTTCGCAGAGACAGCTTTTGCTCGGATCACTGCAACGGAGAGACATGGGGGTCAGCGGGGGTGGCCAGGGACAGGAGGTGCTGCCTGGGCAGGATGGTCCCGTTCAGTTCCCCCATCCCTGGGGGGCTTCCACCCTCGTGCAGGGCGGGCTCCCTGCAGCGAACCCCACACCCTCCCTGCAGATGCCCGGCTGCCCAGGGAGCTGGATCATAGAATCATATGGGGTTGGAAGGGACCTCTGGAGATCATCTAGTCCAACCCCCTGCCAAAGCAGGTCCACCCAGA
>JAOTQQ010000003.1:33449172-33461510 GCA_026546715.1 Gallinago undulata
ATCCTGGTCTTTATCACCAGCTGGAACGCATTTCAGGAGGTTTTGACTTGCAGTCTCAAGGCTTTAGCAGCCACCGGTTTTAAATCTCCCTATTGCTCCTGGAGAGTGCCCAGCCCTGCCAGGAAAAACAGCATCCCTTGGGCAGGGCTTATCCCCATGTGCACACAGGCACCTCCCGCCCGGCGTGCCCCAGGGTGCAGGGGGAGACGTGCACTCGGGGACACACTCGCCTCCATTTCCAGCCCTGGGACTCCCGCTGCCTTTCTCAGTGGGAATTTCCTGGTGAAGGCTTTCTTCTCCTCGTGGAGTAGTTCCCTCTGAAGCTGCCTTTTCCCCAGGGCTGAGCTTGCTTCAGGTCCCGGGGGAATGCCTGTTTTCATGGTCCCAGAGCCGAGGGAAAGCCACGGGCTTCCCAAAACCCCAGCGGGCTGTGTGCCGTGCTCCCTGGCATGTGGCTGGCGCAGCTGGAGGCCAAGCAGGGGAAGGAGAGCCAGGGCCAAGGCTCCCCGGGATGGTATCTTCTCACAAGCTCTTGGATGGCCTCCTCCTTGCCTCTATCCGTGGATCTGCTTCTCCCCTGCCCGCGGAGCCGGCAGCGGGCCAGGGCGCAGGGCAGGGAGGATGCGGCGCCAGACTGCCTGCACGCAGCGCCCACAGCCCTGCCTCTCCCCACACCCGGCGGTGCCAGCGGGACGTGATATCCATTATCACGGTGGAGGTGGGTGGCTACGTGGGCACCCGGGGAGCGTGTGAAGGGACAGGCCCTTTGCAGAGGGTGTGAGCAGAGGGAAAGCCCTTTGGAGCCTTTCCCCATTCCCTCCACCCCTCCCCGGCTCCAGAGAACGTGACTCATAAGCCAGGCATCCTTCCTGGCCCTCAACACCCTTCGAACCCACTGCCAGAGCCCGCCCGGTCCTGGGTCCCACCGGTCCCAGCACTCAGGGGCAATGGGAACAGCCTGCCCAGAGATCACTGACTGGGGACCCGGAGAGCAGGCGTTCACCAAAACAACAGGATTCTGCCCTAAAAATCCTTCCCCATGAGGCGGTGCTGTGTTGGGGCTCTTTGCCCCCAGGGGCAGGAGCTCCAGGACCCCAGCAGAGCCCACAAGGCACAACCCAGCAGCTCAGGGGGAGCCTGTGTACCCCTTTGTTGGGGGGCAGGAACACGGCAAGCAGCCTGCCCCATACCCTGCAAGGTGTGGGGCCGGGCAGCCCGCTCTCACAGCCCCACACCGTGCCCCATGCCATGCCCTGGCCTGGCTGGGCAGTGCCATGGAGTTGTTTGGCCATGGCTGTCCTGGCACCTCGGGGCCGCAGGGTGAGGTGCTGTGTGCCCGGCCCCACGGATCCGGCTGTGATAACGCAGGGAAGGGCAACGGAGCTGCCCGGGTTGGGCTACGGTGCCACCGGCCACTGCAAATATTAGCTTTGGCCCCACGCAGGATGTGGGCTCCCAGGAAGGTTTCTCCCCGTGGTGGCCAGCTCCCAGCCCCCATCTCCGGAGAAGCCAGTCTTGTCTCCTTGCAAGCCCCTGGACGACAGCTCAGGTGCAGGATCGGGGCCAAGGGCTGGCACCTCCTGGGGCACAGGAGCCCCTTTCACAGGGTCCACGCTGCGGGCACCCTGCATGCTCCGGGGGAGGAAGAGGGATGCAGACACACACCCCCCCCAGGCAGGGCTGGGGTCCCCACAACAGGCAGAGCTGCACCCTCACATTTGCCCCACGGTGTTTGAAGCCACCTGTGATATTCCCCAGTGCTGACACCCCGAGCTGCCCCTCTCGGGCATCCATGGGAGGCAGCTGGAGTTGGGCTTGGACAGGCAGCAGGACACTGCTTCTTCGCTCCCCTCTCGGCTCCCCAGGGTAACGCCCCCCCCCTTCCACGGGTACCAGGGCCTTGTTGGTGAGCCCAGAGCCCTGGCACTGCCCCAAACGTGGGTCTCCCCAGGTGTTCAGTGTGGTGTCACCGAGGCACACAGTTGAGCTTAAAAAGCGGCTATTTAGGTACAGAAGGTCCCCGCAGAGATGGTGTGTGCCCACGCTGCCAGCTCTGTTGGGGAAGGGCTGTCACAAGAGCAGCCTTTTGGGGCTGGGGGACAGCATGGGGGACAGCCCGGCTGGCACGACAGGGCATCTCTGCCACTCCTGGCTCTGCCAGTCCTCACTGTCTCTCTCAGCCATCCCTGGCATCTCACAGGGCTCTGCTGAGCATGGAGGGGCTTCGGGCGCTCGGTGTCCTGCTGCTGTCCTGCCTGCTGCTGCCCTTGCCCGCGGGGACCCAGACCAGCCCCAGCCCCGACCAGCGTTTGGTGACAGACCCCGAGGAGGCACCGTCCCAGCACCACGCAGCCAGGTGAGGGGACCCTGGGGCCGGGGTATTTCACAGCAGGGGGCCGGGGCAGCCCTGGCACCGCGAAGGGCCCCAGCCCCCACCCGTAGCTCCCTGTTGCGCTTTGCTTTTTGCCCTCCCCAGGGCCACGCGGGAGCAGAAGCCTGGCAGTGCCCAGGAGGGGCTGCCCCCCCGGCCCCGCTGCGTCCGCTGCTGTGAGCCACCCGACCAGCACTTCTCCTACCCCCGGTACCAGCCCCTGCCCCAGATCAACATGACCATCCTGAAAGGTGAGGGCCGGTGGGACCCTCTCTCTCTGTGCTCCCAGCATCACACAAACTGGGAGCGAGAAACTGGGACTGGTGCCTGTAGTCCGGGGAGGGTGGGCAGGGGACACGCCAGGGCACCAGCTCTGGTGGCCTCTTGGCAGGCACCAGCATCAGAGCCCAGGGAGGGGGTGAGGGCTGGGGGTCCCTGCTGTCTCCATCCCCTTTCTGTTGAGTCAAGGGGCTTCCAGGGCAGCGGGTTTAGAGATGGCACTCACCGGCCTCTTGCGTTGCCCAGGCGAAAAGGGGGACCGCGGTGAGCGAGGCATGCAGGGCAAGTACGGCAAGACAGGGGTGGCCGGCAGCAGGGGCCACGTGGGTCCCAAGGGACAGAAGGGCAGCGTGGGGGCCCCAGGGGAGCGCTGCAAGAGCCACTACGCCGCCTTCTCGGTGGGCCGCAAGAAACCCCTGCACAGCAACGACTACTACCAGCCCCTCATCTTTGACACGGAGTTCGTCAACCTCTACGACCACTTCAACATGTTCACGGGCAAGTTCTACTGCTACGTCCCCGGGATCTACTACTTCAGCCTCAACGTGCACACCTGGAACCAGAAGGAGACGTACCTGCACATCATGCGTAACGGGGCGGAGGTGGTGATCCTCTACGCCCAGGTGAGCGACCGCAGCATCATGCAGAGCCAGAGCGTCATGCTGGAGCTGCAGGAGCAGGACGAGGTCTGGGTGCGACTCTACAAGGGCGAGCGTGAGAACGCCGTCTTCAGCGACGAGTACGACACCTACATCACCTTCAGCGGCCACCTCATCAAGTACAGTGGGGACCCCTGAGCCCCTGCTCCCCCCCCTCCCCAGGGGCGGGTGTCCGAGGAGCCGCTGCCACCCCCTCGCCCAGGGCATGCCCCCTGCCACCAAGCTGTTTGCCCTGCCACGTGCCACCACCCCCAGCAGCCACATGAGCGTGTGAACATCCCCAGCCCCAGCTCCTCGAGGCCGATCAGATGCACCAGGAGGAGCCGGAGCCATTCCCAGCCTCTGCTGTGTTTGTGACCCAGGCAGGCAGGGATCTCATCCCCACCTGCAACTGGGTTTGCCCATCAGGACTGGGTTTGCTGGTGACCAGGCATTGGTGGCACTGGCTGTGAGCTGGCACCAGCTCAACAGGCTTGATGGCTGGTGCGAGGCAGCTCAGACATGTGCACCGTGTCCCTCCCTTGCACCATGACATGCTCTGCAGGCTCCTTCTCCTGGAACAGGGCAGAGGGTGCTCAGCACCCAGCAGGAAAGGCAACAAAACCACTAAGGGCCCCTCTTTCCTTCCACGAGAGAGCTGGATCCCAACGACACGGATGTTGCAGCATGTCACCGGGTACCCGCCAGGCTGACACTTCCCCCAGCGCGGCCACGAGGGAGCAGGTTGCATCAGTTCCCCCCTCCATCCCCTGCAAGTCCCTGTCACCGTTATCCCCACCACAGCCTCTGCTCAGTGCCAACACTGCCGAGGAGGGGCTGGCTCCCCACCGGCAGCCCTGGGCGCGGGGCCTTTGGCCTCAGCTGCTTCCTCCTCAGTTAGATTATCTGCTGGCCAGGCTTTGTATTTTTGTAGAAGCAATAGCAGAGCGGGGCCCAAGGGGACAGTGTGCTGTCCCCTCTCCCTGCTCTCTCTGTACAGCTTGTCACCGTATTAAACACCCCCACGACTTGGGAGTCCTACTCACACTTTCGGTGGTTCCTCTTGCTTTGCATATGCGGAGGCTCCAGGTGGCTGAGGACATGTTCCTCCTCTTGGAGAGCCACAGGTTGGCACCATGCTGCCCGGCTGGTGGTGGGAATGGAAGAGTAGACCCTCCCCAGAGAGCCAGGGAGACTCAGCCAGGCTCTGCAAGGGCTGGCTGCTCCCTAAGGGTCAAGGAGCTGGAAGCTGAGATCAATAACAGACCCATCAACGAGCAAGCGGGACAGGCTGGGTTTACTGAGAGTCCAGATCACCTGTCAGGTCCACAAGTAATGAGGCAGGGCTGAGGTCCAGCTGGGAAGTCCATTGGGTCAGGGTTTGGCTGGGTGGGTCCATGGCTGGTCAGGGCTGGAGACCAGCAACCCCCACCAGCACAGCAGAGAAAAGAGAGAGGGGCTCAGGGCTGGGTTTAAATAGAGCCCCAGCCCCACAGGTGGGGGCCCAGGTGAGGCTGGTCAGGGCTGTCTAGGGCTGGTGGTACCTCCATGGTCCTGGCACTGCTGTCCCTGTGGGGCTGGCCCCATGGACACTGTAGGAGATGTGGAGGCAGCTGCCCTGCTCACAGCCAGCCCAGGGCCCTGTCCCAAACCCTGTGATGGGGACAAAGCCCCGTGGTAGCACCCAGCCCCTCAGGCAGCAGGCAGGGCTGGGGCTGTCAGCACTGCTGTCAGGTGGCACAAGAGGATGGCTGCCTGCTGCAGGGTGGCCACCAGCCCAGGTACTGGCTCTGTCTCAGTCTGCACAGCAGGGCTCATCCTGGGACACATGTCCTGCCCTGGAACATGTCACATCTCAGGACACGTCCCACCTCAGGACACATGGTCCATCCCAGGACATGTAGCCCCATCCCAGGACATGCAGCCCATCTCAGGGCACATCCCATCCTGGGTAATGTGGCTCTGTCCCAGGATACATGCATCCTAGGACATATGGTCCCCATCCTAGGACACAGAGCCCATCTCAGGACATGTCTCATCCATGGGACACACGTCCCCATCCTGGGACACACATCCCGTCCCAGGACACAGAGCTCATCTCAGGACATGTCCCATCCATGGGACACGCATCCCCATCCTGGGACATGTGGCCCCCCTCCCAGGACACACAGCCCATCTCAGGACACGTCCCATCCACGGGACACATGTCCCCATCCCGGGACACCCGTTCCTATCCCGGGACACGCGTCCCATCCCGCTCCGCAGGGCTCCAGGCGGCGCGGGGCGGGAGGGGGGCGGTGCGTGTTCGGGACCGGGGGCGGTGCGGGGCGGGGAGGGGGCCGGGTCCGGTGCGGGCGGAGCTCCGCGGGCCGCGCCCCCGGTAGAGCCGGGCCAGGCCGCGGCCGGCGCCGCCGTCAGTGCGGGTAGCGGCGGCGACAGCGCCATGGCGGAGGCGCGGGAGGGGCCCGGGAGGTGCGGGAAGCGGGCCGAGGCCGGGGCGGAGGAGCCGGGGGAGGAGGAGGAGGAGGAGGCGGAGCGGGCTGGTCGGCGGCGGCGGAGGTTGGCCGGGATTGGGACCGGGATGGGGCCGGGATGGGCTCGGAGGGGCCGGGCGAGCGCTAGCCGCGGTGCTGGCCCGGCCCGGCGGAGGGTGCCCCCGGGGCTGCTCAGTCCTCACCCTTCCCCCCCCCCCACCTTCCCCGCCCCCCCCCCGGCTCTCCCGGGCAGCTTCCAACCGGCGGCGGAGTCCCGGGGAACCACCGTCCTGCACGACACCATCAGCTCCCGCCCGCAGCCCCTGCCAGGTGAGGCACCGCACCCCCGGTCCCCCCCCGGGATGGGGGACGGGGATGGGGATGGTGCCGGTGCTCCCCGCTGACCCCATCTCCCCACCGCCCCATCAGCGAGGCACTTTGACACCAAGACGACGGAGCCCATCAGCTTCTTCTTGTCGGGTCTGGAGGAGCTGCTGGCCTGGCAGCCTGATGCCAACGACGACTTCAACGTCGCCGCCGTCCCGCTGGCCAAGCGCCAGCCCCCGCTCCACAGCAGGAGGCCCCGGACCCTGGTGTGCCATGACATGCGCGGCGGGTACCTGGAGGACAGGTACGTGCTGGGCGGAGAGGGGATGTGGCAGCGGGGCTCGGTCCCTCAACCCCCAAAACCTCTTCTTGGTCTGCTTCATCTGTTTCCTGGTGCTTGGCCGCGGACGGACCAGATGGAGGGTTTGGTTCTTGGCTCTGGAGCACAGTGACCTTGTTCAGCCCAGCCCCAGCAGGGAGCTGAACTGGGACCAATTGTTTAGTGTCTTCGTCAATGACATAGATGGTGGGATTGAGTGCGCCCTCAGCAAGTTTGTGGGTGACACCAAGATGAGTGGTGCAGTTGACACACCTGAGGGACGGGATGCCATCTAGAGGGACGTGGACAGGCTTGAGAAGTGAGAAACCTCATGGGGTTCAACAAGGCCAAGTGCAGGGTCCTGCCCCTGGGTTGGGGCAGCCCCTGGTGTCAGCACAGGCTGGGGATGGAGGGATGGACAGCAACCCTGCTGAGAAGAACTAGGGGGGTGCTGGGGGGTGAAAAACTGGCCGTGAGCTGGCAATGTGCACTAGCAGCCCAGAAAGCCCTCCACACCCTGGGCTGCATCCCCAGCAGCGTGGCCAAGCAGGGCAAGGAGGGGATTCTGCCCCTCTGCTCCGCTCTGGGGAGACCCCCCTGCAGCACTGCCTCCAGCTCTGAGGCCACCAGCACCAGAAGGACGTGGGCCTGTTGTGACAGGACAAGGCGTAATGGCTTAAAACTAAAAGAGGAGAGATCCAGACTAGCTGTCAGGAAGAAATGTTTTACGCTGAGGGTGGTGAGACAGTGGCCCAGGTTGCCCAGAGGTGGTGGATGCCTCATCCCTGGAAACATTCCAGGTCAGGTTGGACGGGGCTCTGAGCAACCTGGCTGAGTCAAGAATGTCCCTTGCCCAAGGCAAGGAGGGGGGGGGTTGGACTGGATGACCTTTAAATATCCCTTCCAACCCAACCCATTCCATGATGCTATGTTTCTGTGACTCCATGGCTCGGTGCCACCGCTCTGCCCAGTTCCCGGGGCGTGAGTCAAGGCCCCTGCCCGGCCCTGCAGCTGCCCGCCGGCGTCCTTCCTGCATTGCCCAACCATCCCCCTGCCCTCTCTGCCGACGCAGGTTCATCCAGGGCTCAGCCACACGCAACCCCTACGTCTTCTACCACTGGCGGTACATCGACATCTTCGTCTACTTCAGCCACCACACCGTCACCATCCCCCCCGTGTGCTGGACCAACGCAGCGCACCGCAACGGCGTCCCCGTGCTGGGTGAGGGCAGAGCCGGTGGCTACAGGACGAAGCCTTGGGTAGCCCCCGAGCCCCCGGTGGGTTTGCCGGGGGTGGGGGTGGTGCATGTCCGACGTTGCTCTCCCCGTGTCCCCAGGCACGTTCATCACGGAGTGGACGGATGGGGAGAAGCTGTGCGAGGCGTTCCTGGCCGGTGGGACGGAGGCATACCGCGCCGTGGCCGAGCAGCTGGCCCGCATCGCCCGGCACTACCGCTTCGACGGCTGGCTGGTCAACATCGAGAACACGCTGAGTGTGAGCCGCCATCATTGCCTGCCTCCCTGTCCCCTGCCCTCACCCTGCTGTGGCGCTGGGGACCCTCGCCCGCCCCCCGTAGCCTCTCCCTGCTCTCTCTCTTTTGGTAGCCGGCGGCGGTGGGCAACCTGCCCCCTTTCCTGCGGCACCTGACGGCGCAGGTGCACGGTGCGGTGCCGGGGGGGCTGGTCATCTGGTACGACAGCGTCCTGCAGACCGGCGTGCTAAAGTGGCAGAACGAGCTGAGTGAGGAGAATCGGTGAGGCCCGGTTGTTACCGTTTGAGAAAACCCATAACCACCTATTGTCCTTTAGACAATTACCCTCCCCACCCGGAAAGGGGAATCGGGGAACAGAAAGAAACCCAAGGGTTGAAATATAAATAGATTTAATAGATTAAGACGAAATAATTAACAATGATACTAAAGAACCAGTATTAATCCCGATACTGATATAAGATATGCAAGAATTATACTCGGCCAATTCTATCAGGAGGAAGCTGTGCGCTCCTGGCAGGGACAGCAAATGGCGGACACTGCCAGTGCAATGGCTTCAGGAGGAAGGGAAGGCCTCAGGGTCCGGCACCGGGGCAAGGAGTTGTCTGGACCCACGGCCATCAAAGGAGAGAGTGCTACACAGCAAACTTTTCTAATTTACGTTGAATGTGACTTTTCTGGTATGAAATAATACTGTTGGCCAGCCGGGGTCAAATGCCCAGGCCTTGCTTGTCCTCATCGCTGCACCTCGCAAGGCTCCAAAACACTAACACCTTGAATCCCTCAGAGCCTGGCTGGCTGTAGAGTAAATATTTTCACAAATTCAGACACTAGAGTCTTCTAGAAGTGCAATTTTCCTCAGTATTAGAAGAAAAGTTAGTCCTGTGGCTCTCAACCCAGGGCACCCGAGCCCACCCCCAAACCCAGCGCCTGGGGTGGTCAGGGCACAGCTTTGCACAGCCCTCGGTGGGGTGGGCTGCGGGGACAAGCCGCAGTGTCCGCGTCCGCCCTGCCACCCTGACCCTCCTCCCCAGGGTGTTCTTCGACACCTGCGATGGGCTGTTCACCAACTACAACTGGAAGGAGGAACACCTGGAGAGGACACGAGTGCTGGCCGGGCCGCGCCACACGGATGTCTATGTCGGTATCGACGTCTTTGCCCGTGGGGACGTGATCGGTGGTGGCTTCGACACTAACAAGGTGGGTGTCAAGCCACCAGCGTGGGGCTCTGAGCTCCCTCCAATGCCAGTGTCATGCTGTGCCAGGCTACTAACCTGGAGGGGGGAGGCAGCGGTGAGGAGCGGGGGCACGTGGAGGCGCCGGGCTGGCAGCCACGCAGGGAGAGGGAGCTGGAGGATCCTGGTGATGCTGTCTCTGGAGAGGGAGATGCCACAGCACATCCCCAATGGTGTTGTCCTGGCCCCACCACGGGGCCAGTGGGACCTGGGGGAATGGGGACGGGGCAGGTGACAAGGTGACCCGCCTGGCCCGGGCTGTGCTGCTCACCACTCGTCTCTGCAGTCCCTGCGCCTGATCCGCCAGCACGGCCTCTCTGCAGCCATCTTCGCTCCCGGCTGGGTCTACGAGCACCTGGGGGAGGAAAACTTCCTGCGCAACGAGAACAAGTGAGGGCAGCTTTGGGGGGGTGGGGGTGATGGTGGGGACCCAGGTCCAGGGGGGCTGCAGGGCGGTGGGACAGATCTGCTGGGAGACCCTGCTGCCCACTGGGACCGGGCTCTGCCCCAGCTGGGGTGGTGGCCGGTGCCGTGCTGGGGCAGCGGCTGTAGCAGGGGGTCTCTGCTCGGACACCCGCCTTCTCCTCCAGGTTCTGGGGCTTGCTGGCCGAGTACCTGCCCACACACAGCATCTGCACCCTGCCCCTCGCCACCTCCTTCAGCCTGGGCACGGGCACCAGCAGGTTCCTGGATGGGAAGGTGGGTACTGGGGGGACAGCTCAGCTCTGGCCAGGCAGGGGTGGGCTGGACAGCCTGCTCCTGGCTCCCCACCCCGGCCCAGCTCACCTTGTCCTCCTGCAGGAGGAAGAGGACGGGCCCTGGTATGACCTGAGTGCACAGGAGATCCAGCCCCTCTACCCTGAGCGCGAGGGCAGGCTGAGCACCAGCTGCTGCCTGCAGGATGCCTGGTGTGGGGGCAGCTCCCTCAGGGTGCAGGGGACCATCCCCACCGGCGAGGAGCGCGTGGCCATCCGGTGAGTTGGGAGAGAAGCCCCCTTGCCACCTCCTCAGCGCTGGGCTGGCCAATGGCCCCCATGGTGCAAGCAGAGCTGTGTGGCCTCGTGGTGAGCGTGCCCGGGGCTCTGCCCGCACTGCCCAGCAGACCTAACCTGATGTATCTTCTCTTTCTCTCCTCTCTCTCTCTTTCTGTCTCTCTCTGGGTGGATTTGGGGTCATCAGCCTTTTCTCTTTGCAGATGCCGGCACCCCCCAAGCTCTTCTTGACCCTGCTTTACAAGCTGGAGGGGCTGCACCCCAAGGACCTCACGGTTGCACTGGAGCTCACCACATGGGACTCGGGTACCTGCTATGAGGGTGACATCACCTCCCTGCCCGGTGAGGACCCTGCCACCCACCGTGTGCTCTGCAGTGAGCACCCACTGTGAGGTGCAGGACCCCCCCTGACCCCCCCGCTCCCTTCAACAGAGCCCAATGGCCGGCATCACCCCCGGTTCCTCCCGGCACCACCTCCCGGCCTCGCCAAGCTCCTCGCTGCCTGTCACCGTGGTTCTCAGGGCTGGACCAGCCGGTGAGTGCCCTGAGAGCACGCTGTGCCCATGGGCAAGTGGGGGCACCCCAGAGCCCCCCCCTCAGCACCGTACCCGCTCTGTCCCCAGGTGCTACGAGCTGGACCTGCAGGACTGCAGCCTGCGAGACCTCTCCCTGCTGGTGTCCCGCCACCAGCCCAGCCCACAGGAGACACCCTTCAACTGCCTCCTCGGGGAGATCCGGGTGAGTGCCACCTGTCCAGCTGCAGCCCCAGGTGGCCCTACGCCGGGAGGGTGGGTTCTCATCCCCAACGGTGCCACCCTTCCCTCCGCAGGTGCTGGAGGCAGCCAACGTGGCGGCCGCCCCGCCGGTGGTGCAGAGCCTGTTGGCCTCGCAGCTCTGGTGGCAGGATGGCCCCGAGGAGGACAAACTCTCGCTCAGCCTCACCCTGCGCTGGTCCTTCCCCCCAGCCCGCGCCGGCTGTTTCCGCATCCTCAGCCTGGGTGCCCGCTGCCGCCGGGGCCAGACGTCGCCGCAGCTGCTGGGGCTGGCACACACCTGCCTGTACCGGGTGGTGGGACTGGTGGTGCCGCGGCCGGCGGCCGGGCAATCCTGCCGGTTGGAGCTGCTGGTGGAGCCGGTGCTGCGGGACCAGCTGCCCGTGGACCCCCAGCACTGGGGGCGGCTGGTGCTGGTCTATTCCGACCTGGTCCGCGGTGCCGGCTCAGACGGGTATTAAAAGGCAAGCGTGGTTCAGCCCTGCCTCCGTGTCTCCTCCTCTGTGCCGGCGGGGTGGGGGGCACGGCAGAGCTGCTGTTGGCGGGGGGGTCTACGAAAGTGCAGGCTGCATTTCCTCACCTTGGTTCATTGCATCCCTCTTCTCTCACCCCCGTGGCCGGGCTCAGCCCTTGCCACGGGTGTCCACTGGGTGTTGGGTCCTGTGGCACTCAGCCCTGAGGAGCCCCCCGCTGTGCCTGACACCCCCCTGGCACCCACCTCAGCACCGCCGGCCCCTCTGCCCTCTCCCCAGGGCTGGCAGCGCCCGTACCTTCTGCGGAGAAGGAGAGAAAAATTTATAGCGGCAATTATTTTCTCACAGTCTGGTGAGCAAGCAATTAGCAGGCAGGGAGCAGGCGAGCGCGCGGCGCAGCGGGGTCACCCAGCCCCAGCTCCCTCCCAGCACCAGCCCCGCGCCCCCCAACAATGCTGGCTCCCGGTCAGGAAAATTAATATGTCAGCAGTTAAGCTGCTGCTCCTCTGGTGGGGGGGACTCGTCCCAAAATGAATTATCCGACAGTTTGAAAAATGAAGGGCTCGGCACAGCCTGGGGGGGGACGTCCTCCCCACTCCCGTGCTATGGCGAGGCTGGGTGGCCCCAGTGGGACCCCCCTCACCCCCCTGCTGGGACGGCCAGACCTGCTGTGCCCTTCACCCCTGCGCCAGCTCCCCAGTCAAAACCTGAGTCGCCCTGGTTGAAGAAAGAAATCTTTATTAATAATTTCAATAATAATAATAATAATCCTTGTAATAATAATAATAATAATAATAATACTGTTTATTAGAATGGTCACACCTTTGAAGCATACAGGATGGGCCGGTGCCAGCCTGCGCGCCGGCGGCCGGCGCAGGGTTTGCTGTAAGGAAGAAGCCAGTACAGCGATGGAAGGAGCTTTGTACAGGGGTGGGGGCGCGGGGCCGGGGGGGGGGGGGGGTAGTGGT
>JAOTQQ010000003.1:33476354-33514611 GCA_026546715.1 Gallinago undulata
CCCCCCCCCCCCCCCCCCCCCCCCCCCCCCCCCCCCCCCCCGCGCCCGGGTCCAGCTCCCGTCTCCACCAGCCGGAAACTTCGGCGCTGAGACCACATGAAATATTCATGAAGTAAATGGTGCAATTTCATCTGCATTCAGCCAACTTCATGTATATTTCAGAGTATTATGAAATGATAATGTTGTGTAACCGAGGCGAGACGGGGGTGCTGGGGGGGGGGGAGAGGGGGGGTGTCCCGGCTGCCCCCCCATAAGCATGTGGCTTGACATGGTCCAGGCTCGCGTGTACCGGTGCCGCTGCGCCGGGGAGGGACGGGGCTGTGTCACCGCCGGAGATGTGCCAGGATCAGGCCTGCGGCGAGCGGGAGGACCTCTGGGACACGCAGTGCTCTCCTCCCTCCTCAGCACAGCCCGACATCGCCGGCGGTGCCGGGGTCACCCACAGCAGCTCCCGGCATCGCCAGGGGTGCTGGGGTCACCCATCACAGCTCCTGGCATCACCGGCGGTGCTGGGGTCACCCACAGCAGCTCCCGGCATCGCCAGGGGTGCTGGGGTCACCCATCACAGCTCCTGGCATCACTAGCATGCCAGTGTTCACCCATAGCAGCTCCCAGCATCACTGGTGGTGCCCGGGTTCACCCATAACAGCTTCTGGCATCACCGGTGGTGCCAGGGCTCACCCATCACAGCTCCTGGCATCACCAGTGGTCCCAGGCCTCACCCATCACTGCTCCTGGCATCACCGGTGGTGCCGGGGCTCACCCACAGCAGCTCCTGGCATTCCTGGCATTGCCCCCACAGAGGATGCTCCTGGAGGGCAGCCCCAGCCCAGCCCCCTGGCGAGCTATTACGCCCGGGGTACACATCGTTGGCCAGGATTGCCAGCAGCCCTTGGTCCCCAGAGGCCACCAAAGGGTCTGGGACAGGCGGGTACAGCCGGCACAAACTCGGCTACAGAGCCTGGGGACAGGGATGGGACAGGGAGGACGTAGGTCCTGGCAGCATCCCCCCGAGCTTCCTGCTCCTCCCGAGCCCTGCAGACACCGCAGCACCCGGCGCGGGGACACAGGGACTGTGCACCAGGGTGACCAAGCCACGCTGGAGGCTGACCCACCTGCTGCTGCCAGCGGTCCTGGGGGGTGTCCTGCCTCCTCCCCATTGCTGGCAGGGGCTGGGGGCTCTGCAGAGGGGCTGGAGGGTCCCTGGTGTACCCTGCGTGGCATGGAGGGACTCCAGAGGGGACACTCTCGGGGGTCCCAGCCCACTCTGCTGAGCTGTGGAGCCACCAGGAGCCGAGTCACAGCTCGGTTGGATCCACACAACTCAAGACGCCACGAGCAACCATGGTCACCAACCTCACACCGGCGAGCACCACGCCAGCTCCGGTTGCCATCCCCGCACCCTGCCCCATGGCTCGAGGGTCCCCAAGGAGCCCAGCCAGTGCTGCCCGGTCCCTGGCCCCACTCCTGCCAAGCCCTTCACCCCCAGGAACCCACCTGTGGCCCCAGTGTCACCGTCACCACCTTGGGGCTCTGGCACCTTCCCACACGCAGCCTCACACCGGCCAGGGTGTGGGTGCTCGGGGGGGGGGGGTGGGGGGTGTCACGGACCCCCATGGAGCGCCCGGGACCAAGCTTTTGTCTCTGCCACAGCCCTCTCTAATAGGCAGTCAGGAGCATAATTTTTCCTCTAATTACATATTCAGCACTTCTGAGAAAATGAGATTTTGGTAATTCAATTGGACTGAGGAGCAGGGCTATAATAAAATGAAATTTGTAACAATCGCGCGGTTAAATTAGTTAAATGGAGAGGAAGGAGCCGTGGAAAATTGACCCCCTCGATCTCCTAAAGACTAATCAGACATTTGAACCCCCTTGTGCTAACAAAGCCCCCGGGGTGTTGCGGCGGCACTGGCTGGGGGGGTGGGGGTGGGAAACCAGAGATGCCAGGAGGGAAGAGCTGGAAAAGAGCCGGGACCGCCTGGTGCCACCGAGGGGACCCCCCCACCCCCCTTTCCCTGCTCCAATCCTGGTTTGGTGGAGAAGGTGCCAGGGCATGATGGTGGTGCCATGCCCTCTGCGGCACTGGCCATCGCCAGGACCTGGTGGCCAAGGCCCAACGCCGTCCTTGGACGGCGTTGGGCCTTGGCCACCAGGTCCTGGCGATGGCCAGTGCCTCGGAAGCCACTGTCCTCACCAGCTCCTGGCCACACACCAGCTGGTGGAGGTTTCTTCATCAGGTACAAAGTAATTAGCCTCAATATTTATCTTGTTGTTGGTCTTTTTTTTTTTTTTTTAATTTTTTTAACTTTTTTTTTTTTTTTCCCCGGCGAAAGGAAAGGAGAAAAAGGCGAGTTTCTCATTTGCAAGTTAATTTAGTCTAATTAGCTCTAATTAAGAGCTCCCCACACAATGCAGATCACAAAGAAGCTGCCACTGCCGCCCGCTCTCGGCTCTTCTCTCCCCGGTTTTGATTTTAACACCAGAGCTCTTTGAAGGCTGGGGGGGGGGGCCGGCGCCGTGATGGGGAGATGCTGAGCCGGTGCAGCCGGAGAGGGGAGAGGGGGGGATCCCCAAAAACTGGGAGGCTGCTCCCCTCCCCACATGGTGTCTGGGATGCTTGGGGGACAACCCCGCTGCTGCTCCCCATCTGCTCGGGCTCTCCATCCCCTGCCCTGACACAGGACCTGCATGGCCACCCCCTGCTTCCCCCCTCCCCGGCCATCCCCCTTCTTGCACGAGGGGCTTTGCACGCACATCCTGGCTGGCTGGGGGGCGAGGAGCTGGTGTGCCACCCCCCTTACCCTCACCGCCCCCCCCAAATCCTGCCAGGGCAGAGCTGCAACGGTGACGATCATGTCAGCTTATGTGTCATTTTCTACTTGGGTAATGCCAGAGGTGAGGGATGGCTGCTCGGAGATGGGGGGGTAGAGGGGGGGAAATCATGACAGAGTGCTGCAAGCCCGGTGCTCCGGTGAAGGGGGAGCGGGAGCAGCCAGACCTGCCTGGTCCCCCCCTACCGCGGGGACACCACCGGGCACCCTGGTGGCCACCAGCCTGACATCCCACAGCGAGCATCCCCCCCAGCTCTTCGATGGAGGGGGATCCCCGAGGGTGGGAGTGGGACCCGGCTCCGCAGGTGCTGACCTCAACAGGTCCCCTGAACCCCCTGCCATCCCTGGGAGCTGCCCAGGCACCATCCCCACGGATTCCCTCCCCCAGTTTGGGTCTCCTTCCAGCGCCCGCCTCACCCACCCAAGGGGTTCTTGCTGCCAGGGATGACATCCCAGCTGGGGCTGGAAGGGATCCTGCTGGTGCTGTGCAAACCCCGGCTCTGGGGCACGGGCAGCGCAGCCGGGATGGGAAGGCTACTGGGAGGGGGGGCACTGGAGCTGGGCACCGCTGGAACCAGCTGGACGCTGGGGAAGGTGCTGGGGGGCAAAGTGAGAACCCAGCAGGGCTCGTAAGGGATTTGGGAACCTCACCCGACCCCCTGCAGGCAATGCCCGCAGCCCTGGGGGATGCTTGATGCCACCACAAACCCTGTCACCCTCTGGGACACGGTCTTTCATCCCACCCATCCCAACATTCCCCAATTCTGGTGCTTTCCCGAACCTCACTGCGCCCTCCCGGCAGCCCAGCCCCCCGCGTGCCCCCCGTGCCCATCTACACCTGAGGGGCTAATGCCCTTTCTGCAGAGGCCACCGTGCCCCACGGTGCCAGCCCCACCACTGGATCCCATCATCTCACAGACACCATCCCTGGGAATGGAGCTCCCTGCTCCTGCTGCCACCCTGATGCCGGCACTGGTGCCACCAGCAGGACCCAGTGGCCCCGTGGGGACACCAGCCGGGGAGCCAGGTCCCCGCCGTGACTCTGCAGATCCCCAGAGGAGCAGAACCCCGGCACCCAGCATCCCACCCAGCACCCATCCCATCCTCGGCTGCAAACCCAGGGGCAGTGCAGGAAAAATCCGGGTCCAAATTCCTTATTTCCCGCAGGTCGGGGGCAGCCAGGGGTGGTGGGAGCCGGCGTGGGCAGCCTGTGCCAGCTCCTAATTAGCCTTTTTTCTTTGTTAAACCATAACCCCCCCCCCTCCACCGACTGCCTGTAATGCTTTAAAAAATGATAGGTACTAAATCTAATTTAATCTACTCATTCACCCATCACTACGGTACTAAAATAGGAATACACCTATAAAAAGAGCATCGCCAGGCAGTGTAGGCCCGAATTACAGCTATTGTGGGAAAACCAGCTTTGCAAAGTTAAAATTAAATGTCAGTGTTTTTCAATATGTTTTTTTTTTAAAAAAAAAAAAAAAAAGAAGGGGGAAAAGACAGTTTTTGGGGGCTCGAAGGCCCGGGGCAGTCGCTGCAGTGCGGGACACGGGAGCAGGGGGAGAAACCAGCTCCGAAACCAACCCGCTGCTGCCACCCGCTACGATATCGCTGGGAATAGACTTGCTCCCTAAAAATACGATATTGCTAAACTTGGCAGCGGCCCTTTTGGAAAGGAATTTTCCAAGCAGCCTTTTTATTTTTTTTATTTTTTAATATTTTTTTTTTTTTGCAGAGGCTGTTTCCCAGCCGGGCGCTCTCTCTCTCTCTCTCTCAGCCCAACCTTCTGCACCGTGGGGACTGTGGGCACCGGGGATGTCCCCCCCTCCTCCCCTGGCCAGCGACACCTTGGGGGGCAGCTCTGCGGTGGGTTTTTGGCACCTGGGTTTATCTCCATCCCCGCACGTCGCTGCCTGCGCCCCGGTTTGTCCCCAGAGCCCGGCTCCGGTCCCGGTCCTTGCCTCATCCTGCAGCAATCAGCTGCTCGCTTATAATTACAGCAGAGACGCTTCTTAAGCAGCAGCCGATGGCCACCATCAGCCACCACGCGGCCACCAAAGTCTCCTCCTGCACCCAGCAAGAGCCAAACGTCCCGCCAAGCCTCACCGGAGGACGCGGTGATGCCACCAGTGCCGGCTGCTCCGGTGCCGAGCGCCATTCCTGCATGGCAGCGCGGGGCTGCACCACGCCGAGTGCCACGGACCACGGCTACCACCACAGCTGGGACCCGGGTAGCCCTGCGGCCACCTGGAGGAAACTGGGCTGGGCTGGGCTGAGTGAGCTGCAAGTTGCCCGCAGCCACTTGGACGAGCCCGGCGGCAACTGGATCCTCCCTGGAGCCAGCCGAAGTTTTGCGGATGACTTCACGTCTCAGTCGTTCCTTCAGAGAGTGTCACTGGGGACAATGGCGGGGCAGGGGGGACACGAGTGGCCTCCTTGGAACAAACACAGCAAACCCCAACAAGCCCCCCGCGGGGAGAGCACACCCCCGAAGGGGATTATCCAGTTATGGGTGCACAGACCCCATAGACCTCCCCCTCAACTCTGCTTCCCCCCGGCCAGCCCAGCCCAGAGCAGCCAGATTCCCAGCACAGGAGGAGCCCAGTGGCCAGCACTGGCCCGTGCAGCCACAGGGCTTGGGCCACCCCCCTCCCCGGTCAGGGAACCGTAACCCAGGGGGTCTAAACCGAGCCCCCCACAGCCCCCACGCCACAAGGGAGAGTCGATTAAACCCCTCCAGCATCTCTGACCGTGCACGGGGGAGCGGAGCCGCCCGGGCAGGGGTGAGCTCTGGGGTGGGCACGTGCCCCCCCGGGCAGAGGCAGCATCGCTCCCATCACTCCACCGCAGGTCCAAAATCCGGAGTGAATTCGGGGTAAAGCACTGATGCTCAGCTGGGCAGGACGAGGAGCCGGTGGCACCGTGTGTGTGCCCTGCGCCCCCATCCCCACGTGGCAGCTGCCAGGGACGTCCCTCCGCCCCCACGCCTCCTCAGACCCCCACCAGGATCAACCCCCGTCCCCAAGCACTGGCTGCAGGAGCCTCCACAAGGGATGAGGACGGGGATTTTGGCCTCCACTGCGCCCGTTGGCCGGGTGAAAATCCAACTCCATCTCTCTTAAATAAATAAATCCCCCCCTTTCTGGCCTGGGAGCCCGGCCATGCTGCCAAGGAGCTCTGGGAGAGCGGGGAGGAAGAGACGCCGAACACCACGTCGGAATTAAAACAAACCAGGGGGATGGTGGAACCGGGAGCAGCGGGGTGCCGAGAGCCCCAGGGAAAGGCTTCTCCTTCCCACGGGGACCCCAAACTCTACCCGTGCCCAGCCCAGCTGGGGGGCTGGTAGCCCACACCTGCCCGGGATGCTGCTAGCCTCCGCTGCAGCCCCCGGTAGCCGGCCGGCAGCGCAGCCGGACCATGCCGGAGCGTGCCGCAGGGCCAGCGGTGCAGCCCAGCCCCTGGTGGCAGCCGGGGACAAGGGGGTCTGGGGGGGACACACGAGGGGATGCCGGGGGATGAGGAGATCTTGGGGGACGGGGGAATCCCGGCCGGAGAGGGAAACCTCCCACGCAGCCACCCACTCCCAGCAGATGCTCCAGGCCCTGCCGCTGGTTCAAAGCATCCATGTGCTCCCCTCAGAGGGACAGAAAACCTCCCCGGGGACGGGTAGGGGCTCGGGGACGGCTTCTGCTCGGTGCCCGACCCGCCTGGGTAGCCAAGCAGTGGCCACGGGGGACCTCGGCACAGCCTGGGGAAGCCGAGACCGACATCCAGCCCATCCCCAGCTCTCCCCAGGCTTTGCCTGGCGCAATAAATCACGCACCCGTCTTGGCCGGCCTCTGCAGCAGCCCCCGCGTGAGCCCCGGCCCCGTGCAGCCACCGCACTTGTGTAACCAGCGGCGGCACCGGCTTCGCCAGCCCCATCGCCAGGTTGCCAGAACAGAGCCATCCTGGGCCTCGCCGTCCCCACCGCCAGCACGGCCACGCTCCGGCCAGGAGCCCGCTCGGATGCAGGCTGACGGACGTCCCGAGGGATGGAGATGCTCCCCAGCCTTTCCCCGCCGGGGCGGGAGGGTTTGCACCCACGCCGCCGCCTGTCCTCGGCTGCCGGGTGAGCGGCGCAGGCCACGCCGAGCGCGGTGAGGATGCTATGAATTTTTAAACTCCTGAAAGCACAAATGGAGCAGTTCGCCTGGCTGGGAGATGGGATTTCCGACGCAGCAAAAGAGGCTTTTGAAGAAAACGCTGCTTCTCCCGAGCTGCGCTTCCCCCGAGACGAGGAGCCGGGAAACCCAGCGCGCCGGCTCCGGCGTGGGACCCACGGGCAGCCCCACAGCGTAGCACACCTTGGCCAGAAGTTAAGGAGCAAACTGGTGGCCCAGGGACCCTCTGGCCAGGCTGCCTGGTCCTGGGGCTCACCTGGACCCGCCGCCCCCCCTGGGTCCCTCTGCAGCATCTTCCTACCGACAGCGACACAAACCCACGCGTGCTCGACCCTGCGGCCTGGCTGCACACACACACACGCACACACACAGACACGCACACGCGTGTGCACGCACAAGCTCATCACCTCCCCTTCTCCCCGGAGGCTGCTCAGGCCACGCAGGAGCCTCATTCCTTTATCCGAGCATCCATCATCACCCCTCGCAGCAACGATGAGGAAGGCGCTGGACCCGCGCCGGCTGCTCTCCCTGCCGCACCGCCCGCGCCTCAGCCCGCTCTCCCGAGAAACCCCCCCAGGAACCACGGCCAACGACCACCACTGCAACCACAACGGGCCGGTGCCGCGGGGCCGGTGGCGAGGAGGCCCCCGCGACCAGCGAGGATGCGCTTAAGCTCCGACCCTCCGCCGGGAGGGAAGCAGCCAGAAACACGTGTGAACCGGCAAGCGGGAAAAAATAAAATTATGAAAAAAAAATTTTAAAAAATAAAATAAAATAAATCCCCCGGAGAGGGTGGCTTACCTGTTGGAGGTAGAGGAAGGCTGGAGGACAGGGGAGAGAGTGAGGAAGCATGCCTGAGTTGGAGACAAGGAGGCAGCCCGAGTTAGCCATGGAGCACAGCATGTGTCGACAGGTAGCCGTGAAGATGCTCGCGGGTCCGTCCTCTTCCGTACACCGCGATCCTGGTCTTCCCGATCCTTGGCCCCCCCCGGGCTCTCCCCTCCTCGGGCCGTCCCTCCCGACCCCTCGGCGCTAGGAGCCGGGACGCATCGGCGGCGGGAGAGCCGGGCCGCCCGGCAGCAGCGCTCGCCTTCACTCCGGTGCCATTAGCCACTGGCAACCGAGCGCTCGGTCTGCAAAGGGTGTGTGTGAGCCAGAGCGGGAGCGGGGAGAGAGAAAGGAAGGGGAGGAGGAAGGCAGAGAGGGCGAGGGAGCGAAATAAAAGGGGTGGGAGTTGGAGGAGGAGGAGGAGGAGGAGGAGGAGGAGGAGGAGGGGGGGGAGTCCCCTGTGCCTTCAGACATCAAACAGAGCTCTGTATAAAATGAAGAGAATCCGTAATGACATGAGAACAGCTGATCCCGCACTTAACCCCTCCGCCGCCGCTCGCAGATGCTTTCCCCGCCCGCCCGGGCAGCCCCCGGCAACGGGAGGAGGAGGAGGAGGAGGAGGAAGGGGTGGCGACGGCAGCGCCGGCTCCCGCGGGAAGAAGGGTCTTAACCGGGAGTTGGGGCGATGCCCGGTGTCCCCGTGTCCCGTCCCGTGTGTCCCTTCCCCCCCGCAAACTCCCCGCACATACAGCGCACACGTGCGCGGGCACCGCGCTCCCCCCCGGGAGGGGGACACGGGCAGGGAGCCATGCAGCAGAACCAGCTCTGCCCCCCCCGCCCCCCAACCCACCCCCCCCTCCGGGGAGACCCCAGCCGGCTCCCCCCGCTGGCCACCCCCCCACTGGAGGAGCGGCGGTGCCGGTGCTGCCTGCACCCCCCGCCACAAAGGGGCCCTGTGACTCCCCCCCCCCCACTACCACCACCGTGGGAAGGAGGTCTGGGGGGGACCCGGCACCTCAGGGGGACACGGAAGGTCCATCCCTGCAGGCACCAGCTTTGCCATGGGGAACCCCCCCTTTGCCCCCAAAAGCTCCCGGCGGAGCTCGGGAGGCTCTTTGGCGTTTGGGACGGGCCTGCGGTGCTGCCAGCATCCCTGACGCATCAACACCGCGCACCCCCCCTGGCACAGCTGCCATGGCAATAGCCTACGTGCCGGTGCCCGCGAGGGACAGCCGGTGTGGGCACACACGTGGGCTCCTCCGGTTCTCCGGTCCCACCTCGCACCTCCTCCTGCCACGGCCCCGCAAGCACCCTTGGGTGCCACAGGGCTCGGCCTTGGCACCGGGGTGGGGGGTGTCCCTACCCCAGCACCCTGCCAGGGCTGCGTGGCACCCGACTCCAAAGCCGGGGCTGGCAACGGAGCGGCCAGGGCCGGCGTTGTTGCTTGGGTATGTGGGAAACGAAACCTGGGCTGGGCTCAGTTTCCATCTTGGCCGAATGCGATGCACAAAGGCAGGTCTGTGTGCCAGCAGCTGCTGATGCTCCGTCTCCGCCGGAGCCTCCGGCACACACCAGCCCTGTTCGGAGGCTGGGATTTTCCACAGTATCCCCAGACGTAGCGACACGCTGCAGTGTCCTGGGTACGCTCGCAGCGGTTCCCGTTCCTGCTGCAGATACTCAGCAGCGGCGGCGTGTGGCACGGCCGGCCCGCAGCCGCCGGCCAAACCCGGTGGCAACAAACGGCTCTAGGAAAAACCATCCCGAAGGAAGCGGTGGCCGGGGGCCAAGGGGGTGCCAACCCCCTCCTGGGGTCCTGCTGCCGGGGTGACCCGCGCTCCAAAGAGACCGCAAGGTGCCAAATCAGGGTGGGGAGAAGTGAGGGTGTCTCATCACCGTAGCGAGAGCCAAACGGAGCCCGGCAGCAGCGTCCACCACCAACAGCATCCTCCTTGCACCGCTCGCTGCGAGGAGCACGGGCTGCAGGCTGCTCCTCCGTCCCACCACAACCACTCGCCCTCTGGTTCCCGAGGGACCACAAGGGATGCCGGTGCAGCGGCGCGTCCTGCACGCCTCAGCGCTCACACCCCGCGCTCCCCGCTTGCCCCCAGCTCCCCTTCCCCAGAGATTCCCGGTGCCACACTCCCCCACACGCTCTAGCACCCGGGGCAGGACATGGGACAGAGCTGGGGGATGAGCCCGTCCTCCCACAGCTGTTGGGAGAGGGGTCCCACCAGGCACCCATCTGCACAGCACCCTGGCGAGGGTCTAGGGACACCCTGGGCAAGGTGACGGGCAATGCCACGAGCCCTGGGCTGGCTCCACAGCAGCTCCTGCCCGGCTCAGGCAGAGGTGAGAGGGAAGGGCAGGGCCTGGCACTCCGGGCGTGCGGTGCCCAACCGAGAAAACCACGTGAACCGGGAGCCAGCTCCAGGATGAGGTCATCGGCCCGTTCCCCCCCCCCTGCGCCACAGCCCGGCTCCGGCCAGGGTGACTCAAAGGCTCTCCTGGCCGGTGGCAGCGCTGCCAGCCAGCCCTGGCACTGCCCCCAGCCAGCAGCCCACGCCGCAGGAAGGTCCAGTCTGGCTCTGGCCATGGGACAAGGAGAGATGCACCCAGAGTGATGTCTCCTGGGCAGATAGATACCCCAGCCCCAGTCCCACCATTGCAGACCCTCGGTGCTGCCACCCACAGCAGAACTGGCCACGTTTCCCAGGGTAAACACCTCGGCAGTGGCCGAACCGGGCACGTCTCCAGCTGAGGAGAATTCGAGTCTCTTCTCTCCCTTCTCCAGCCACCAGCCACCATCTGCCTGCCTGCAGAGGTGTCCCCACGGCAGTGGGGAGCCCCCACGGGACACGGCAGGGCTGGCTGCTCCAGAGTGGGGGAACATGTCCCTGGCCACCACCACCAGCTGATTTCCCTCGCCCTGCTGCTCCCTGCCACCCCAGCGGTGACACTGTGCTGCAGCCCGAGCCGATGGCACCAGAGGTGCCACCAGGGCTGTGCCAGGGCAACCGCACAGCGCCCGGGCTGGAGGAGCCCTGCGGAGCCCCAACCCCAAAGGAACCCCCTCCGAAACTGAAGTCTCCTGGAACAAAAGTTTATTTATCTGTTTAATTAAGATGTGTTCACCAGGAGCACAGACCCCGTTCCATCTGTCTCACTTACAGCCGCGTCCCAGTAAAATTAAACCTAATAAATATCAGAGGAGGGAAAGCAAAGGGCACATGTAAGATATATGATCAAAGGCAGAAGTTGCACAGGGCTGCAGTTCTAAGCACATCTTTCTCTCTGCCCTTCGGGGATGGGTTGGCGATGCGCTCCCATGCACAGGATGGGGCTGGCTTTCCTTCAAATCAGCACTATTTTCATTTTTTATTTATTTTAAATGAACCCTTGAGGGCTCCTTGGTTTTGTTTTCTGGAAGAGGTAGAACAACACGGCACCGGGACAGGAGTGGCCTCGGCTGCTGGTCCAGAGCCCAGCGAGGCACCGGCGCTGAGGGGCAGAGCCTGTGTTGGGAGGAGTGATGGGCACAAACCCCCCAAACCCCAAGGAGAACCTTCCAGGGAAAGAGTGACCCTTGGGACAGCTGGGACGCACTGGCCACTCGTGGTCCAGAGCTTGCCCAGTGGCAGAGACCTGCCGGGATGTGCCCAAGGCGGCCAGTGTGGCACTGCCAGCTCTTGCAGAGATGCCAGAACTTCCAGGCACTGAGCTCCCCTCCGAGGCACGCTCACCTCTGACATTTGGAATCTTTACCCAGCAGAAAGGAGGGCTCCCAGCCCTTGCCTGGACTCCCGACCCATGGGGCACAATGGGAAATCCCAGCCCCAGACCTCACCGGGAACCATCCCACACCCTCTCCTGGCACAGCGGGGTGACGTGGTGCCCCATGAACCTGCCAGGGATGCACCAAGGGGACGCGAAGTGCTGCCACGGGTGGGCTGCAAGGGGCTTGTGTTTCACAGGACCCCCGTGGCACACACCCCCTCCCCGGCTACGTTCCTGCAGCGCGAAGCCGGGATGCGATCCCAGCTGCTGCCACGAGCGGGACCCGGGCACGGCCACGGGCACCGGCCAGGTCGGGCACTGCCATCGGTCAGCCGGCGAGTGCAGGACCAGCAGCCCCACAGCACCCCAAGAGCGGGGCACTCGCCTAGTCCTCCCCTCCCACCTGCTCCAGAGTGCCCCCAAGCCACGGCGTTCATTAATTAAAAGCTCATTAGTAGTTAGTCATAGGCATAAAGCGATTAGACGAAGGCACTGCCCGTGGGCTCGGCTGCGGAGTGCCCCAACGCTGGGCACAGAGCAGGATGGCGAGAAGGGACAGACAGAGGTGACGGGTGACAGCACCACATGGCAGCGGGACCCCCAGCCACCTCCATGCCATCGCTGTGCCACTGCTCCCTCTGCCTGAGCTCCCCCAGGCTCTCCCAGCGTTAGGAGATAATTCCCAGTATAAGCCTATTGCTGGTTTCTTGCTCCATCTCCAAACATCAGATGTGATTTAAACCAATTACAGGCATACTGGAACCCAGCATGGCCATTACGGAGCAGCCCTGCCAGGGTCACAGGGACCCCCAGGAATGCGGGTGGGGTGCTGGAAAGGATGCTCAGGTGGGATGCAGGAAGGATGCTTGGGTGGGATGCGGGAAAGATGCTCAGGTGGGATGTTGTGAAGGATGCTCGGGGGAGATGTAGGAAGGATGCTCGAGTGGGACATTGGGAAGGATGCCCCGGCTCCCTGGGGATGTCTGGCCAAGCCCCCTCTGCATCCAGAGAAACTTCCTCCCCCTTTTCCCTCTGCTCCTTCCTCCTCCTCCAGAAGCTCTCAGGGAGTTGCTGGAACATCCCCTCTGCTCTGAACTCCCAAAGAAGCCAGAGACTGCACTGGAAACCTCTGCCCTGCACCTTCCCGGCACCCTCACGGCTGCTGACCCGGATCCTGCCTCTGTCCCCGGCTGCCACCTCCCTGCCTGTCACTGCAGCCACGGGGTCACGGATCCCCGGCGGGGGCAGTGATGTCACCAGCACCCAGGAACAGCCACTGGCGGCAGCCAGGAGGGGATCAGAAATTGCAGGGGAAGCAGAAGAAGAGATGCGAGAGCAGGGACATCGGTGTCCCTCCGCCATCCATCATGAGCAACCAGGGCACGGGCACCTCCCAGCAGCCGGCCACGTCCCAGCTCTGCACCGTGGGACACACGGCAGCTCCCGTGGGGACATGGTTTACATCTGTGGTTGGGCAGGACAAACCAGAGCTCGTCACCGCAGCGGCGAGAGCCCGGCTCCTCGCCTTCAGTCAGCACGGCCCTTCCGAAAGCCCTCTCGCTTGACAAAATATTTACATGAAAAGGCAATTAGGCTCCCCGGATTTAATGAGAATTAAGGTGCAGGCAGCATGAACGGCAGGAAGAACAGATGCTGCCGAGCACCCCGAGCTGGTGGGGCGGGTGGGCAGGGCCGGCAGGACCGCGGCAGGGAAAATGGCTGCGCTGCGCTCGGCAGGGTGCCCCGCACCGGTGCTGCCGGGGGCAGAGCCACGGCCACCACGGGGCTTGAGGGATGGAGGGGGGACAGGAACGATGGAGGAATGAGCAACCACAGACTTGGGAACCAAGATCCCCCCCTTCCCTGAGATCACACCCGCTGCCCCACAAGGGCGTCCCAAGAAAACGCACCCCCCAAGTGCTGTGGGGGGCTTGTGGGGGGCTTCGGGGGGGTCACAGTGCGTGGGGCAGGATGGGGTAGTCAAGGCTGCCCGGGGTGTGTGTGTGTGTGTGTGTGTTTGGTGTATCCCCAAGCAGACATCTGTGTGCCACTACTGGTTCAAGGTTGGGATGGCACTGGGAGTGGCAGAGAGGTGACATGGGCAGAGTTGGGGGGGGGGGCACCAGGCAGGAGGTGGTCTGGAAGCAGACACTCAATCCTCATTCTCAGGCTTTGTAAACGCACAGACAGGATATCGGCGTTTAATCCAGGACCCCAGGGCAAACTTTAAAAATGATAATATTTGTAGAACCCTCTCTTTCCACTCGCCCCACACGCTCCTTTATTTCGCCGGCAATTGCTGCTGATTTGAAGATGTTTTTGCTCTGGCATCTCAGCCATCTCCCGCCACGCTCCCACCACGCCGGGAACCCAAAACCTCCACGTCCATCCCGTGCTCAGGGTGCCAAGGAACGACGCTCGGCCACTCTGCCCTGCCCCGGGCTCTCTCCTGGTGGCAGATGCCACCGCATCCCCCCCGTGACACCGAGACTCAGCCATCCCGGGGTGGCCACCTTCGTGGACCGCGCAGGATGGGGAAGGGAGACCCTCCAGCACCGTGGTGCTGCCCACTGCCACCATCCTGGGGATGAAGGGCACCGCGGGGAGCCGTGCCTGGAGCGAGTTCCCATGGGGACAGGCACCCCGGTACCGCAGCCCCGTGCCCCGCTCCACGAAGCCCCGCGGTGCCTACGGTGCCGCCGGCAGAAACTCCGGAGCAGTTTGCTCTCACAGCTGTGGTGGCTCGTTAACGCTGGGTGGAATTAAGGCCCCGGAAGGAGAAGGCTCTGCCAGCCCCGACGGGCTCCTGACTGGCGAGGAATGGCGGCTGCACCACGATCTCTCATGACAAAGCACCTTACGCCCGAAAGCTGCTTCCCCGAGAAACGGTGAATTTGCATTATCCTTCCCGACAGCTCCTTTCCCCGCATCCCCCCTCGCCCGGCTCCTTGCTCCGAAACCCAGGAGAGTGCGGATCCTGGAGCATTTGATCCTCCAAGGGCTGCTGCAACCCCCCCTGGCCGCCACCGGCTCAGGGAGGAGGGGGGGCAGGAGCAGGAGGGAGGGGGTGGAAGGAGCTGGTGCCACTGGATTAAGCCCCAGTTGGTGGGCTGGGATGCCACAGGAGCCCCCCCAGGCTGGTACAGAGCCTGATGAAGAGCCCAGCTCCTGCATCTTTGGGGAGGACGTGCAGCCCGCCCCCCCCCCCGGGGAGTTGCTGCCTCCGTCCCATCCCTCTGTCCCCTGTCCCATGCACTGCATCCAGCATCCATCCCCCAGCAAAAGCGCCCGGACAGACCCCATCACGTCCTCCTCACCCCTGCTCAAAGCCCTCGGGGTCTCAGCTGGTCCCCCCTCATCATCCTCTGGATGCCTGACACCTCAGCTGGCATGGGGCATGACCCCCCCCAGCTCTGGGCTCAGCGGGGGGGTGACCAAACCAAACCACGTGTCCCCACAAGCTCCCAACCATCCCAGCAGGGACCGCAGTGTCCCACGGGGACCTCTGCAGCCTCGGCCACCACCAACTTCAAACGTGGGGTACAAGTGTGGGGGCCACCCTACGAGTAGTCTTCCAGATCTTGGGTGGGCACCCGTGGGGGCCAGACCGCCAGGTGAGAGAGGCTGCCCACCACCCTGCACAGAGCCACCACCTGAACGCCCTGCTGCCACCACTGACCCGTGTCCCCTCCTAGCACAGCCCCCCAAGACCCCCACCACTCACCAACCCAGCATGGCCGAAAGAGGAGGGGGTGAGGGGGGGGTGTTTCTGGGTGGGTGAGGGGGCTGCTGCCTGCGGCCAGCACGGCGTGGGGCTCGGAGGGAGCGGGGGAGAGGCAGGACGATGGGGTGGGGGTTGCCCAGGCAGGGACCCCTACCTTCCTCCCCACTGCCAAGCCTGCCCCCCACCCTGCCAGCCCTCCCCCCGCCAGCCGTGGGGCAGCAGCCGCCGCAATGGGGCTGGGAAGCAGAAACGACCCCAACCCCGGGCAAAACCCTGGCAGAGAGGGAGGGGGAATGCCCACCCATGGGGGTGGTACCTACCCAAAAATACATCATCATGTCGGCAGCGGGGTGCTGAGGAGCTCTGCGGGCTCGGTGGGAAGGCAGCGGGCTGCTCCCCAATGCCGGCTGCGCTGGGGGCTGCTCCTCCTTCTTGGGGGGGCGAGGGGGGGCTCTCGCTGTCCGGCTCCAGCGCCGAGGTGGTCGGGAGCCCTGCCAGTTGCCTCCCTTCCTGGCACGGCGTGGGTGCTTGCCGTGGGCTACCTGCACTTCAGAGCTGGCTGCCGGCATCCGACATGGTGCTGGAGAGATGGGGCCGGGGGGGTGGGTGGGGGGAGCGCAGTGGGGCAGGGGCTTATTCACCCCACGGAAAAAAAAAAAAAAAAAGAAAAAAAAAAGGGGGACTCTCTGGAGTCTTTAGGATCCAAGGGAAGGACGAGCGTGCGAGGGGAAGCCAACCTGCTCCCCAGCTGGGTGGGGGTCCAAGGGACCCCGGTGGCGGGAGGGGTGTTGGGGGGCTGGCAGCGGGTGGGCTCCCTGGGCGGTGTGAGCTCCCAGCTCCGGCGCTGACACTGGGAGCAGCCCGTGTTCTGCCTCAGCGTTTTTCAAGCTGCCCTGTCAATGAGGGGATCGGCCGCGCTCGCCGTTAACCTGCGAGGTGCCAGCCGCCTCCCGGTAACACCCCCCCACACCCCGACCCTGGCAGGCAGCGGTTTGCGTGGCCACCCCCTCCCCACCACTGCTCCCGGTGGGCAGGGATGCTCGGTGGGGGGCTGCCGAGACAGGCTGTCTTGGGGGGCCCAGCATCACCCACTCTGTAGGATGCCAGCAGCCCCCAGTCCCTGTGCGTGGGAGCAATGGGGACAGTCCTGCACAAGCCCTGCAGCCCGGGATGTGGCCATGGAGAAGGGCAGCCAGAAGTGGCCACCAAGACTGGGGCAGCGGCCATCCCTCGAACCCCAGCATCGCACCCCCCCCCGACCTCCGGGGACAGAGGCTGGAAGGAGACCCTGTTCCACAGGGGATGGGACTGGCTGGGATCCCGTATGGGATGCAGGGACAGAGCTGGCACAGGGTGGGCGATGGGGACAAGCCCTGCTGGGGTAGGAGGCTCTGGGGCAAGATGGACCTTCCCCATGGGGCAGGGGGCTCCAGGGCAAGATGGACCTTCCCCGTGGGGCTGGGGGCTCCAGGGAAAGATGGACCCTCCCCACAGTGCAGGGGGCTCCCAAGACAAGATGGACCTTCCCTGTGGGGCAGGGAGCTCCAGGGCAAGATGGACCTTTCCAGTGGGGCAGGGGGCTCCAGGGAAAGATGGACCCTCCCCACAGTGCAGGGGGCTTCAGGATAAGATAGACCTTCCCCATGGGACAAGGGGCTCCCAGGGCAAGATGGACCTTTCCCATGGGACAGGGGGCTTCAGGGCAAGATGGACCTTCCCCGTGGGGCAGGGGGCTCCTGGCTGCCTCCGGCACACACCGCGGGCAGCGCTGCTCGTCAGGCACTAAATCTCCATCCTCCTGGGGCCCCGCTGGGCGGAGGGGAGCGAGGGGACGGTGTGCGCTGAACCAGATGTGGGAGCAAGGGAATAAATAAGAAGAAGGGAAGGCACAGGAGCGAGAGGGGTGGCAGCTCGGTCTCTGGGGCCCAGCTGGCTCTGACATCTCCAGCCCCATAATCATATTCAAAGCAGGGCCGGGCTGAGGCATTTCTCCTCCAGCACAGCAATAAAAGAAAGCAACACTCTCAATAATTCAGCACCAGGAGAGGGTGATAAAGCAGAGGAGCCACCACTGCAGGCAGCTGGGGCGGGGGGCTTCCCACTCCCTCTTATATCTTGGTGATCAAAACCCTCTCCTCTTTCTCTGTGCCCTACAAACACAACCCAAGCCGTGGCCCAGGGCTCAGCACCCCGCTGGACCCCCAAACCAGGACAGACCCCCAAGCTGCTGCTGCACGGAGACCCGGGGCTGCAGAATAAAAGCTCTCCATCACTGCGCAAAACCAAACCTGGGGGGTCCCTGGGTAGGGGGGAGCACCATCCTGGGGCCAGGGCAAGGTGGGCAGTGGGAACAATTCCCAGCACTGTTTCACCTTCAGCATCCCCAGCCCCGTGCCCATGCATGTCCCTTGTCCCACAGCATCTTTGGAAACAGTCACCCTGCAGCCACGTTCCAGCTCTCCCATCCAAACTGGGCATCGGGATCACTTGGCCACAGGACACTGGTCCCCCTGCTGTCTCCTCTCCGCTTTCCGGGTCACATCTCTCCAGACACAACCAACTAGTCACAGCCTGATGCGCTCTGGCCACCAGGGACAGACCCCGGTGCCACCCATGCCCCGCACGCAGCCGGACACTGGGAGGGAGCGAGTCGCAAAGAGATCAGGACAGACACGAACGGCAGAGTAAGGTGAGCCCAGCTCCCTCCAACAACCTTCCAACTCCTTCTAGCTGCTCCTTTTCCACATTCCTCCCAGCATCTCATGACCCTTCTACCCTTCTGGACCATGACCCCCTCCCAGTGGGTCACCTTAGTCCCGCTGAGGACAGAGATGAGAGCACTCCCCTCCGAAACGCCTCCTTCCTCCATCACTTCTGCACGGTGACAGCTCCCCAGTGCCCAGCACCACCGCCTCGGCCACGGCCACCCCCTGGTCCCACCACTGCACAGGCACCTTCAGACCAGTGCTGGGGCACAGAGGGATGGACACACCAACATCCTCATCCCCAGTCCCTTGTTTTATCTTTGCTGCTCTGCTTTACCGGCTTAGACTGGGGGCAGTGGGATTTGGGCTGTACTCAGCAGGATGGACCCTATAGGAGACCCAGACCCCTCACCCTGCGATGGGACCCCCCCAGCAATGCGAGGTGACGATGGGAAGGAGCCATTCCTCTCTGCCCAGTGGGCACCAGGCTGGCAGGGGACACCTGGCCTGGCACCCCCCTTTCATGCCCACGCCTGCCCGAGTTAGGTCTTGGTCTAGGGGAGCTGGTGACACCTCATGGAATGGGCAGCAGGACCTCGGGGGCAAACATCCCCCACGATGGGCAACTGCCTCCCCCTTGGTGGGCAACTGCCAGGTCAGTGCCAGGGCCAGGACCGGGGCTGGTGCCGCCCTGGTAAGGACAGGGTCCCCTCGACAGCCTTCCCCAGGGACTGTTCCCAGGAGCCACCCAGAGCACGGATGGACAGACAGAAAGACGGCAGCGTCAGCACACACGGACACCGCGCAGACACTGCAGCCCTCAGCCCTCCTCACCCGGACTTGCACCACTCACGTCACGCCTGCGCAAGGTCTCAGTGCCCCGTGGGTGCCAGGGGGCTGCTGGCAGAGAGGAGGGGGGCAGCTTTCCCCCTGGCCCTCCCCAGGGCATGGCTCTGCGCCCACCCGGACCCCCAAGCTGCAGGCAGAAGGTGCTGCCCCGTGTCCCCCCCTCACCCCCCCCCCCAGCGCCACGCAGCTCAGGCAGCAGCAGCGCCCATCACCTGCCCCTAAACATGCAGGTTTGGGCATGCAGCTTTGCCATGCTCAGAGGGACCCCCAGCCCCCCGAGAGCCCCTCGGGCACAAACGCCTCCGTACCTTTTACTGAGCCCAGCTCCTCCTGCGGCGCTCGCGCTGGGCTCTCTAAGAAAAGACAAGAAAGAGGAGGAAGGATTAAAATCAATGATCATCATCGCTAACCCGCTCGCAGTCGATGCTACTTGCTCATCGACTGGCAAAACGCTCGGATACGAGTACGAACGTGAGTGTTACCTCCCCGGGCTCGCCGGGAACCCTGCCCCGGGGAGGGGGGGGGTCCAGCCACGGCAGCCCCTGCCTGTGCTCCGCAGGGGCCACAGGAGCCGCAGAGCTGCCTCCAGCTCCTACGGACCACGGGACCCTTCCTCAGCTTTCCCAGGAGCCTGCAAGTGCAGCCCTGGCCCCACGCACAGCTCAGTGGGGCTGGATGGGACGCAGCCAAAAAGCACTGGACGTGGGGCCAGTTCGCCCTTCCCCGAGCCCTCTGCCCTCCCCAACTCGCCCCACGCTCCCAGGGATGCTCCTGCATCTCTGTGTGCCTCCCCCCCCCGGTCCCTGCCCCGCACGGTGTCACGCTCCCGGGAGGGGGTGAGCCCCGCAGCACTGGGCTCCGCTGCTGCTGCCGTCCCGGCCCCGGGGGCACTTCTGGGAGAATATTGCCAAATTTCAAAGAAAACTTCCTGAAAGCTGCACTTCAACTAATTGGCTTTTGCAACACTGCCAACCCAAATGTTCATAAATCATGTCAGACCCTCAAAAATAATGAGAACAGCTTATACATCACCAGAGTCTGGGGTTTTGGGGGATTTTTTTTTAATTTTTTTTTTAAAAAAAGACGAAGCGAGGGCTGTTTCTGTTTGTGAACTGCTGCTTTGGGGACCTGGAGGTGCTGAGTCCCACTGCCAGCCTGGCTGGGCACCAACAGCTTGGTGTGGAACGGGGGGAGCCACGATGCTGCGCTGACCCCCCAACTGCAGAGGCAGCACCCTGAGACACGGTAGCACCCCGAGACACGGTAGCCTGGGGTGCAGGAGCCTGGGGAAAGGAGGCTGTGCCCGGAGCTGGGAGAGCAGCCGCTGCTCCAGACCCATGGCTGGGTCCCCGGGATTGTGGCCACCACGGGTCCAGGGGCCCGGCCGCACGCGGCGGTGGCTCGGGAAGAGCGGAGCCGGTTCCCAGGCACTGGTGTTAGCAAACACCGCTCCGAGCCGCACAGCAGGATAATCAATTATGGTAATTCCTGCCTCAATGAATCAGATTCATGGAGGAGCACAGCTCATTAGGCTGGTGCTGACTTCCATTAGTGCTCTTATGATAAAAACCCTCCAGAAAGCTCTCGCCCAGCCAGACGTGTTTCCCAGGCTCGGGGGGTCTCCACCTCCCCCCCCCCCCCCACCTTTTTCCATCCTCCCAAGACTCAGCTGTGGGATGTGGGTGCCCTAAAAAAGTTGGTTGGAAACTCCCCGGTCCCCGGCGGCGAGGGGACATCCCTGCAGGGCCGTGGGGCTGGCAGAGCCTCCTGCCTCGCAGCGACTGCTCCAGAGGTCTTCCTCGGAATCACCACGACATCGCTCGCCGGGATCCCTGGCCGGGAGAGGTGGGAGACGGCGGCAAACGGGGGTAGAGAACTCTGGTGTGTGCTCCGGCAGGTTCTGGGAGCCCAGACAGCCTGTTCGGCGATGAATAATTGAAGGAGGGACGGCGATGGGTAAAAAAAAAAAAAATTGAAAAAAAAAATCTCATTTCCCAAACACATTTCCCACGGAAGGCGCCTTCTGAGAAACTCCCGGCGGCAGATCGGGGCCCCGGCAGTCGGGATGCGCCACCGGGAGCTCGCCCAGCACGGCACCAGCTCAGGCACCGCAGGGACCAGGATGTTCTGTCCTGTCACATCTGCCAAAGCAGGGAGAGGAAAAAGCCCCCGGCTGCACCCCAACAACCCCCAGCCCCGCTTTGCAACCGGGGGTGGGGGGCAAACCCAGCAGGGGTCCCAGGCCAGTCTCCCCACTCCACCGTGCTGGGAAAACTTCTCCATAGTGTTTTTTTTTTTTCAAAGTACATTTTGACACCCCCCATTCCCTCCACCAAAAATCCTAAATTAATTTTGCTTTTAATTAAATTCATTAGCAAAGATTATCTGGCTGAGGAAAAATAATATCCCACCCCTCCCCCAGCAGCCCTCTCTATTTATATCCCCTATATATACATAAGCAGCAGCGAATATTTCTTTATGGGCCATTAAAGGTTTAATGTTTAATTTATAACCACGTTCTCTGGCGGGCGGGATGGCCAGGCACAATGTCAACACTTTTAATTAAATGAGAAGGATTTTTTTTTAATTTTTTTTAATTTATTTTTTTTTAAACTAAGATAAAACGCCCCGTTCCCAGCAGCTCCCGGAGGTGTGTGGCAGGGGCAAGGGTGGGCAGGGGCAGGTCTCTTGCCACGGCAACTTCCCCAGCTCCAGGAGAATCATCTCCACTGGCAAAAGGCCGCCCGGAGCCTGGCAGGGGATGGTGGCACCCAGGGAGTGTGGCCGCTGGGCACAGCATCACCGGTCCCGACTCCGCTCACCAGGACACCAGCCTGGGTGACTGCTCTGACTCTTCTTTCAACCAAAATTCTCGCTGCAACTTGGAACTGGATGATCTTTAAGGTCCCTTCCAACTCTAACCGTTCTATGATTCTATGATTCTGCTCGTCCCCCCCAGCGCTTCCTCCCGCCCGGTGATGGTGGCTCCCGCAGCATCGCCCCCTCCACCTCCTTCCCGAGGGGGACAAAGTCCTTCCGACACAACACCGGAGGAGTCTGGCATTCCCGGCTCATCCCATTGGCATCCCTCCCACAGCCCCTTGTCCCGTCCCACATCCCACAGCGGGCACAGGAGCAAGGGGGGAGCCTGTCTGGGTGTGTTTTGGGTGCTCTCCCAGCGGTGGCAGCCTGGGCTCTTGGCTGGAGGAGAACACAGCCCTTCCTGCCTGGAAGGCAGCGAGGGGCGGCTGGGAGTGGGCAGGTTCCCATTAACGGAGTATTTTATCTTACGGGAGAGATTAGATCTGTGTAGAGGGAAGCGCAGAAGAGCTGAGTCAGCAGCTGGCTGGTGTTGGGGGGAGGAGGAGAAGGAGGGGGTGCGTGTGTGCAAGCAGGTTCAGCCATAAGCATTTGGCTCCGGCGCAGCACTTCCAGCGCGTCACCCTCCCGTGGCCGCGCTCCGACGGGCACCGTCCAGCCCTGCGTGCCCTCCGTGCCCTGCGTGCCCTCCACGCCACTCTCCTCGCCCCGGGGCCGGCCGCAGGCAGCACGGGTGGTGGCACATGGCACCAGCCCCTTTGTGTCCCCACCTCCCCAGGCAGCCCCACGCCGAGCCCACCCAAGCCCCATGCCACCGGTGGGCTGCCTTCTTCCGTCCCTCCCATCCTGGGCACGGCAAGGATGGGTTGGCAGGAGGTGTTCCAGCGCTGTGCCCACAGGAGCACCGGGGTCCCCAATCTGTCCCGTTGTCCCCGGTGGCAAAGCTGTGCCCGTGTCACTGCTCCCAGGGGCACAACTCTCGTGCCCAGCTCGAGTCCGCGTCGGCACCAAGCGAGAGGGGCCACTCGCTGCTCGTGCACCCACGGGCGCACACGAGGGAGCGGGCGTGCGAGGGCCGGCCACCCCCCGCCGTGAGCCAGGGAACAGCGTGGTGATGGCACCGTGCCGCTCACTAAAAGCATGAGTGTCACTAAATCAATAATTCATTTACTTTAATGAGATAAGTACTTTGAAAACTAATTGCAAACCTGCTCCATTTACTCCAGCCCCGTTATAGCCCTTAATGTAAACGGCAGAAACGCCGCTGGAGGAAGGGGAAGGGCTTTCGGTGGGAGATGGTGTGTCGTCCTTCCCCCTTCTTCTAAGAAAGAGAAACACCAGCCCTAAGCAGGAGCGCTGGAAACCCAAGCGACCGGCGGAATCACCGCGTGGAAGCACCGACGGTGGAGCACGGGGAGCACCCGGCCCGCTGGCCCTGGGGCCACCACTGGCCCTCTGCACATGCTGCCACCGCGGCAGGGTCCACCAAGAAACCAGCCCAAAGGACTGTCACCAGCTCCAGGGAGACAACGGAGGGGCAGGAAAGACACCCAGGAGGTGCCCAGCTCCACCGGGGCTGGGAGCTGCTCCGTGCGGGACTGGCATTAGCCCGGGTGGCATTAGCCAAGCTGATGGGCCACCAGGCGCGGACAGAAGCCACGCTCAGAGCCCTGGGTGCAGGGGGTGGGGGGGGGAACTCTTCCCCAGCCTCTGACACCGCCACCCCAAGGTCTGCCCGTGCTCCCCTGGCACTGCCCGTCCTGGCAACGGGGAGGCAGAAAGGAGGGGGCACCCCTACAGCAGACACACACACACACCCCCCCCCAAGCTGGACTCCAAGCTGGTGGCCACGCACACACTGCAGGTGGCCGCCGTAACGATCCACGGCTCGTTATAAAACCCACCGCCGTATCGCTGGCACAGCATCCTCCGCCAGCAGCTGCCAGCTCCTCCTGCCTCTGCCCCTTCCCACCTCTCCAGCACAGCCTGGCAGCGCAGGCAGGGGGGAGAAGCATGGTTTTTTCCACCCCCACCCCGGGCATGGCACGGGCAGGGGTGTCCTGCCAGGCCCCGGGCACCGTTCCTGAAAAGGTGCGAGCGGCTGCCGGCAGCGATGCCACCACGTTCCTGAACGGCAGCCGGGGCGGGAGCTGGACGCCAAGGGCTCTCTCCTCGCTCGCTGGAGCAAATGGCAGGTCATAAAAAGGAACCGTGACAGAAGAGAAAATGTTCCAGAGTCCACAAGGACCAGTCCAGGGTAAATCCATCTGCTCAGCAATTTAGCTAGAAAATCCTTTCCAATCATCCGTGCTGTAGGTCCCTCACCCCCAGCGGGCACAGCCTTTCCCACTCTGGCAGCGCCGGCAGCTCACGAGGGGCTTGGTGACCCCGGTGGGGACATTCTGGGGAGGAGGGGGGGGGGTCACGCTGCCCATCGCAGCACGTCCTGGCCAAGACCCTGCGCCAGGGACCCTCTCGCTGGCACTGCCGCAGAGGGGGACAAGGGGGGGACCCAAAACCGTGTGCTGTGGGCAGGAGGGATGGCACCCGGGCAAGCAGTGGGCAGGGACCCTGGGCAGGTCTTGATGGAGGGACTGACAGCAGCACTGGCTGTGGGGGTGGGGGGGGCTCTTCCCAAGGTTCCACCTCACTTGGGAAGCAGAATGCACCATCCCTCCCCCAGGTCCCAGGCTGGCTGCATCGTTTGTGGGATGCAGGAGGGCTCCCGAGAAGCCCAAATCCCACCCGGAGCTCCGTGACTGGCCCTGCAGCCCCACAGCTCCCGGTCGGGGGGAGATGGGGTGATCCCCCCCCCCTCCCACCAGGCTGGGACATGCAGGGCTCAGCCTCTGGTGTGGGGACCCAGCCGTCTCCCTGCAGGCATCCCTGAGAATCCCCCCCCACCCCCCCAAGCCGTTCCTGCCTCGCAAGAAAATCAATGGCAAGCATCTCAATTAATCACACCGGGGGCAAATTGATTAGGAGCCTAAATAAGGTCAACATGCTTGTCTGCTTATAGGGTAGGACCCCTTAATCATCATTTTATCCGCAATAGGCTGCGGAACCTGCAATCACACCGGCTTTGGGAGCGTGGAGGGGGGGTTTTTTGGCACTTTATCGCCTGCAGTTCCTAGGGCCAGCAGCACAGGAGCCGTGGCTCTGCCATAAAACAGCTAAATTTGAACAGCCACAAGACCTGGGCACAAGACCCTGTGCCCCCTCCCTTTCCCCCCCCCTTGAGCCCCTCCGTCTCCTCCGATTCAGGGGGAAGACAAAAGCAATTAAGGGGGCAGCGCGTTCCCTCCTGACCCCGAACCCGGCAGCTCGTGTGGGAGATGTGATTAGCCCTGTCATTATCTTAGATTGCACACCTGAAAATAGCGTTAGCGGTCACGACGGCACCGAACCCTCACAGAAACCCAGCCACAGGTCTCTCAGCCACCCCCCCACCCAACCCCCCCATCAGCTGGAAACCCCCCCGGGGCTGCTTCTCCGTTCCTTGGGATGCGCCTGATCCTATCCCTGTGAATCCTGCTGTAGGAACTCAGGGGTTTTAAAGCCCAATTCTGTCCCCTCGGCCATAGGGCAGGGTGTTTTATCTGGTCCCATGTCCCCAGGAGATGTTCTGCACAGGTCTGGGACCCCGCAGCTCCCCGCGGGGGGGGGGAAACGGGGGGCACAGAGGTTCCACCGTGCGCCGGCACGACCCTCACCTCCCCCACACCCAGCAGCCCAGCATCACACCACTCCCTTTGGTTGTAAATACAGTTATAAATATTATAATTTGGTTTAATATTTAATATAGTCAGGTTAAATAAGCATTGCCGGCCCCATAAATAATCATTAACAGAGGGTTCTAATTGTGCTGTGGGGATCCTGCTTCATGACTTATTTAGAGGGCAGACGCTATTCCCATCCCCGGCTCCCCTGAACACCATAAATTAACCTGCGGCTCAACCTCTTTAGTGAGAACTCGATGGGACACGACAGACGGAGACAGCTCTGCTCCGGGGGTGACCGCCACCGAGATCACTGGCTGCGGAGCACGGGAGGGACACGGTGGCCACCGGGATGGCCGGGACCGAGCCAGCGGGGACAGGGGGACCGGAACGCACCGGAGGAACCCACGGGAACCCCAAGCATCCTGCAGCGGCTGCGAGCGAGGGAGAAGAGCCAGGAGTATCGGGGCATCCTCGGCTGGGGACACCCAGGGACCCCCAGGGCAGAGGTAGGAGGGTGAGGGGGGCTCCCCCAGCATTGGGGGGGCGGGGGGACTGCCTTTGGCCCCAGCTGCAGAGAGCAGGGGGGGACACAAAGCACGTCAGGGCGAGCGAGGGATGGGGGAGGCTTTTATCCTAAATACAAACCGACTGCAAAACTGATTGGAAACAATAGCAAAAAAAAAAAAAAAAAAGAAAAAAGAAACAAAAACCCCAAGCAGCAAAAACCCCCAGCGCACGGAGAAGTGGCCAGAGGCGAGCGCTCTGAAAGAGCCAGAGCAGAGACACAGAGGACAAGGAAAGTGCAGGAAAACCGCCGTCAAAGAGTGTTTTCCCCTTAAGGGATGCGTTGATGCATTGCTTTAAAAAGAGGTTTTGTGGGTTTGTTTGGTTTTTTTTTCTTTTTTCTTTTTTTTCTCTCTGTAGCTTAATTTCATCTTGAAATGAAAAAGTACAAAAGTAAATGGAAAGAGCCCTCTCCACCGAGCCCGGGCGGCCGCTTTGCCACATCTGGGCTCATTCTGCTGGAACTGCTGGTGCCCTCAGCACTGTCCCCTGGCAGGGACACCCCACAGGGGAGAGGGGCACGGGGGAAGCAGCTCCGTGTCCAGCCCCAGATGGACACTCTGCCACATCCCCAGAGGAGCAGGGATGCCCGGACACTGTCCCTCTTCCCAGACACCTGGAGCTACTCCCGCTCTCAGGGCTCCTCGCTGGTGCCACCTGGGTGGTCACACTCAGGTGTCTGTCCCCAAGGGGCACCCCACACCCCCTCCAGCCACACGAGTGGTGGTCCAGGGTGGCCCCAGCACACCCCCTGGGGTGGGGGCACCCCTCCTGCCCCCCAAACAGCAAGATGTCCTGCGGGCTCTAGAGCTGGCAGGGAAGGGGGTGCATCCATCCATCCTTGTGCTGGGATTGAGTTTCCATCGAGCGCGGGCTGGGGCAGGGACCCAGCGGGGAGGAACCCAGGGGTTCCATTTCATCTCGGCACCGCTTCCTCCTGCTCAAGTCGGTGCATTAATCAAAGAGTTTGGCCAAGTATTAACGCTAATGAAGCAGCAGCAGCAGAGCGGCTCAGGCAGGGCAGGGGGGAGCCCCCCCCCCCAGCAGCACCGGTGCTGGGGGCAGAGTCAAGGGGGGAGCCCAGCCCCTCCCAGGGGCTTCTGCCTGACCAGGGAGGGGGGCACGGATGCTGGGCCAGCGTTAGCCCGGTGTCACCGCTGGCTGTGCACGACAGCGGCCGGTGAGCTCCAGCCCCTGGTGAGCATCACCCTGCGCAGCCCTGGGGGGGCTCAGGACCCCACTGCAGCATCCCCAGCGTGTCCCCTAGACCGTGCCACCGTGAAGTGCCACGGATGTCAGACAGACAGGACACCTGCAGGTGTCGGACAGACGTACAGGCTCCTTTCCCAGCCCTACACCCTCTTCGTTCCCCTCAGATCCCCATAAGAGAGGAGCGTCCCGGGCTGAGAAGTGCAGAGAGATCTCCAAGAGGTTCCCTAGCCCCGGGAAGGGACACAGCAGAGGGGACACACAGGACCCTGAGGTGACTCCTCTGGGTCTCTGCTGCCTCCAGAGCGGTTTTCGGAGTCACTGGCACACTTGCTTCAGCTCCTGCTCAGCCCAGAAGGTTCCCCCCAGCAGAGCCAGGGGACAGTCCCCAGCACACGTGTGGTAGGGCTGGTCCCGGCCAGTGCCAACCCCCAGCTCCGGGCTGCAGCTCTGTGGAAAACGGCCTATTTTATCTTTATGTGTCAGGATTTATATAAAAAGGGGATAGTTCAACTCTAAATGTAATGAGTTGGAAGAACAGCCCTCCAGTGGCTTCCTCCAGCGAGCGCGGCATCAATAACATCGATTGCTAAAAATAACTAATAACCCTGGCCTGGCACGGCCGGGAGCGCTCCTCCCCGTGCCGGGTCCCAAAACCACCCCCACAGCATCCCACCGGCGTGGGTCCAGCTCAGTGAGGATGGGCACAGCATCCCCAGCACGGGAGGGTGACGGGTCCCAGCACCGCAGGAGGGATGGGATGAGCAGAGGGGACGTCGGGTGTCACCAGGGGGCAGGGCTGGGAGGAGGGAAGACCCCAGCGAGAAGCTGCCAGTGGGAGAGGATGGAGGCAGAGGGATGGGGAGGGAGGCACAAATGTCCCCTCCTGAGTGAAAAAACCCCTCCTGCACCCACAGCCTGGTGGTGAGCTCAGGGCTCACCATGGCTGGGCCAGTCCCAGCACTGCTGGGTCACCCCCACCCCGCCACGACCACCCAAAATGAAGCCAGAGGAGGAGGTGACGGATGGGAGAGGGGGGCACCACCACATTTCTGCCCATCGTCCCTCTCTGCACACAAGGACCTCCCCCCTGCAGAGCCATCACCAGGGGCTCGAGATCCTGGAGAAACTGCCGCAACACACTATCCCTCCCCTGGAAATGGATGGGGGGGGGATTGGTAAAGTCCCCGGGAAGTTTCTCCGATCCCTCTCTTTTCTGCCATTGCCCATTTCCGAGGAGAGAGCGAGAGCTGGGATCCCCTGGGATCAGCGGCACGGCACGGATCGCTCCTCCTGCCATCCTGCCCCGCTTCCCAGAAAAGGTCCAAAAACCAAAGAGGGAAAGCACCAGCCCGCAGTTGGGGAGAGAGAGTTATTTAGTCTGTTGGAAACGAGTCGAACTTAATAGAGAAGAAATAAAGTGTTTTAAAATTAACGACAGAAATGTCAGCCCTGCTGGCGGGGATGTTAAACTGGACGGTTATTTGACTGCTTTTCGCAGAGTTACCTCTCCCCGACGTGCCCGGAGTCGGAGGGAGCACGCACCCACCCCGCTGTGTGCCAGGGTGGCACCAAAAAAAAAGGCTGCCCCCACCCAAGGGGCTACTGCCAGCTCCCTGGCACGAGCATCTCGCTGCACGGTGCCAGGCGGCCGTGGGAGAAGCCACCCGGTCACGGCCAGCCAGTGTCCCCTGGGAATACAACCCCCCTCCCCACAACAGCAGGGCTGTGTGTGTGTCCCCCTTCCTGGGCATGCAGCCCCCTCCACCGGGCCAGCAAAGGGCACTGGACACAAGCAACCAGCCCCTCCCGCACCAAAAAAAGCCACCCTTAAACCCATCCAGGAGCAGAGAAAACACCCCCCCGTTCCTGTAAAAGTCATTTCAAACCCCCAAAGACTCTTGTCCTGATGTTGTCAGAGATGCCACCACAAACTGCCATTGAAAACAAATTAGCCCACGGAGCGCGGGTGGTCCTGCGGGAGCGAGGTCACTGCGGCGCAGGGGGTGGGGGGCTCTGCTGCCACGGCCACCATCCCGGCCAGCATCCCAGTGAGTATCCCAGATAGCATCCTGGTGAGCATCCTGGCTCACACTGCTCCTGGGACCCCCCCTGCCCCACCAAAAAAGTCTCCCAATTTCCTGCAGGAGCTGCAGACCCCAATGCATGTGCCTGGGGGCTGTAGGATTTGGGGAAGGGGGGTGTGTGTGCCCAGGTGTGTGCGGGAGGGAGCACACACACATGGACAGGCCCCCCCTTATTTGTAAAATAATCCTTCATTAACGAGACTCTCGGTAATAGATGGCTCAATGTTATTCCGGGCAGGGAGGACGGGAAATCTCCATCCTTCCACTTTTCAATTACGTCTGCGGGGGGGGGGAGGGAGGGAAGCGGGGACCGGCCGGGGTGAATTAGAGAGACTTTTGTCGCGTTTAATATCAATTCATTTTGCAGACTGCTGACGCAGCGGGATTTCACAGCTCGGAATTTATGGTTCTTTTGAGAGACATGCGCAATAAAAAAAAAAGGGGGGGGGGGGGGGAATACTCTGCCAGCAGCACAAAACCAAAAACTATACTGGGAAGGAGTAAGGGTCCAGGGGGAGCTCTCAGGAATCCCCTGGGGAAGGAGCACTCAGCCCAGTGGGGTCTACAGCACCCAGTTGATCACCTTCAGGAGGAGCCCAGTGAAGGCTTCCAGGAGACCCCAGGGTGCCCGTGTCCCACCACTGGCACCTCCCGGGTCCCAACTTTTGGGCAGAGGTGCTGGCAATACCGGAGCCGTTCATATGCAGTGTTACACAGCCCCAAGGGGGCTCTATGCAAAATGACACACAATATAAATGACTGTTGTAAACAGAGAGTTTAATAAAGGGCTGTGTGCGAATTTACAGCCTCCCCAAGGATAATTAAAATTATTTATCTACTTACCTAGCTAGCCACCAGAGCAGTCTATTAATTATTATCTATTATACACGGCCTGCTTTGCATGCTGCCACCGTCCGACGCGGACGCACTGCAGCATGGGCATCGGGGGGTGCCCGAGCCCCTCGTAACCCCCCAGGAGCACAGGGGGTGCATGCTTTGGGGTCCGGTGGTCCTACAGGGACACCCTGCACCGGGAGCGGGGACAAAGCACCGGGATGATGGTCCCCAGCGCTGGCACCGCAGCCGGATGCTCCAAGGGATGGGTGGAAGGAGATGCCACCAGCATCTCCTGAGCTGGGCACCCCCCTGGGAGACCTGGCAGCCCCCACCGCCTCGCACCCCGTCGAGAGCAGAGGGGAGACAGCGAGGGCTGTGGGTGCTTTGGGGGGGTGCCCAACCGCTGGTGTACTGGGCACACTGGGAGAGGCACAGGCATGCCCCATGGTGCCCCCCCCGCAGCCTGGCGCAGAGCTACCCGCTCCTCTCCATTTATTAGCCTGACAGAGCAATCATCGGTGCGGGGGCACCGGGATCCCCTGGCTCCTCTCTGCACATAAAGAGACCTCGGGGCCGGGGGGGGGACACTCCATCATGCGGATACTTAACATTGTTTTATTAGCTTAATAAACCCAGACAATGCTACCAGAATCTCCAAACCGACCCCCTCTTCGCCGCAGCAGCAGGGAGAGCTGCCGTGGCACGGGCCACCGGCACGGCTCCGGTAGCCTGGCTGGCACCCAGCGCCCCGGGCAGGGCACGGTCCCACAGCCCGGGGGGGCAGGAACAGCTTGTCGGGAGCAGAGGATCCAGCTGCTCATCGCCACCACGGGCACTGTGAGCTGTCAGCTCCCGCCATGGCACCATTAATCACCACCACAATTGCTCTCCCTGCCCGGCTCCCGGTGGCACCCGGTGCTGCCGCCAGCACTGGTGCTGCCAGGGACTCCCACAGCCCCTGGGGGACATGCTGGGATGTCAATGGGACCTTCCCACCTTGGCTTAATCCAGCTGTAGTGGGTCCTACCTCCAGCACAGAGGTCCGGGGCAGGACAGCCCCAGGGGCTGGTGGCACCCGGGCAGAGGAACATGCCATCCTCCAGCAGCATCCTCCATCTTCCCGTACCCACCGGAGCACGGGAGCAGCTCCATCCTGAGGATCTGGAGCTCTTCAGGAGGCTGCTGGGTGCTTTCACCTGCCGGGCTGGCTGGCAGCGAGGGGCTGCTCTCCACCCCCCCCCGGCACCGCCTGCTTCCCTTTGATCCCGGCGCGGTTACGCTTCCAGCCTGGCAATCTAATAAAAGCCGCGTGATCCAATTCCAGGTCATTACTCAAGGAAAGAGACCCCTCCACGGGCGGCAGCAAGAGCTTGGAGCCAATTAAAGCGAGCCCGGCGCTGCCACGCGCGGGTCTCCCGGGCCCCGGCGCGCAATAAGTGAGATGCAAAAATGTTAATGGAAGCGCTTAAAGGCCACGCCGGGGGGATTCTTGTAAATAAGGGCACTCGGCGAGGTGGGGGCAGCTTCTGGGGCTCGGCCGCAAGGCAGCTCCGATAAAAGGCAGCTCTGAATCTGGCTAGGACAGGCTTCCGGGAGAAAAGCTGGAGTGGTTCCTCCTAAAGAGAACCCTGGGTGAGGAATGCTGGCTGTGGGAAGATGGGAGAGTGGCTGTGGGGAGGGAAGAGGAGGAAGAGGGGGAAGAGGAGGAAGAGGAGGAAGAGGAGGAAGAGACTGGCTGCAGGGGTGCCCAGGACCGGCGGCGTGGGGGGCAAATCTCCCCGTGAGACGAGGCTCGGTGACAGTCACCACGTGAGGGACAAGGTCCCCAGGCCAGGGCATCCCAGCCTGGCTGCGAGCCAGCCCACCGCACTGCGCCGGCCACCCGCATCCCCCGGCGCTCGCAGGCGCACGTCTCGGCTGTTAAATACCAAATAAAATCAGCGTAACCGAGCCGGAATCGACCCCGGCAGGGGAGTCGATTGCAGACATTTAGCAGGACGGGCTGGGGAACGCCGGCTCCCCAGTAACCACAGCATCGATGGTGGTCTCCCGTGGCATCGAAGGGGCTGCACCCAGCGAGGAGCACCAGGGACCTGGGGACAGGGAGCTCGGGGCCGGGCAATGCAGCGTGTACCCATGGGCTGGGAAGGGGTGAAGGTTGGGCCAAACGCAGCATCAAACGCATCATTCGGTCTGGAGGAGGCTGAGGGGAGAGCTTCTGGAGCTCTATAACTCCCTGAAGGGGGGGTGGGGAGAGGCGGGGGTCGGTCTCATCTCTCAAATCCCAGGAGATAGGACAAGGGGACACAGCCTTCAAGTCGCGCCAGGGGAGGTTTAGATTGGATATTAGGAAAGATTTCTTCATGGAAAGGGTTATCAAGCACTGGAATGGGCTGCCCAGGGAAGTGGTTGAGGCACCATCCCTGGAGGTGTTCAAAAGATGGGTTGACACGGTCCTCAGGAATATGGCTTAGTGATTTTTATGTCTTTCTTATTTATTTTTTTGTCAGAGTTGGGTTGGTGGTTGGACTAGATGATCTTTAAGGTCCCTTCCGACCCAGACGAATCTGAGATTCTATCACCACGTCAGGGTTTGGCGAGCGCAGGGTGATGGGGCTCTGCCAGCCCACAGCAGGGGGACAACTCCTGCATCCCCAAAGCAGGGACCACCACCCTGGGACCGAGCCTGCCGAGGGCTGGGCAGGAACTGGAGCAGCTGTGAGCACCTCAGTGCCCACCAGTGTGTGACAGGGGCTTGGATAAGACAAAACCCCGGGGGAAAGGACATCACCGGGGACACCTGTAAGATGCCCCAGGATGGAGGGACCCTGCTGCCCTGTCCACATGCAGGTTGCCTGGTTGGAAGAAGAAGAAGCAGCAGCTTTTTTCTCAGCCCCAGCTGGTCCTAGGGAGGGAAGGAGGGAAGGAAGAGCAGCACCTGGGGCTGGCACTGCTGCAGGGAAGAGCACAGCCCAGCACGCTGCACCACGGGGACAAGGGCACCTCCTGCCACCTTGCCCAGGCTCTCTCCACAGCATCCCAGGTCCTTCCTGCTCCCAGGGCTTCGAGAGCACCCCCATGGCCACTGCAGGCTGCCAGGAGCTGGCATTATTCCCAGGAGGAGACCCAAAAGCACCCAGGACCACAGGAACCATGCAACTGGGATTTCAACCAGAGCGGAGACGGGGCAGCAGCCTCTGGACAACACCTTGGACCCCTCCTCACCCCCCATCTCACCGGTGTCACCTCACACTTGCCAGAGCACACAGGATCATGCCTTCCTGCACCCACCCCTGGCCCTGCTTCCTCGGGGATATTTATGGCTCCTTCCCTCCTAAACCACGGGGGATGGCGGGGCCGCTGGCGCTCCATCACGGAGGAGCGCGTCGCAGTTCCGTTTAGCTTGCAGGAGAGGGGGAAAAAAAAAAGCAAAAAAAAAAAGCAGTCTCAGAGGAGAAACCCACCCCGAAGCTGCCCGGGCGCTTGGCTGGGGATGATGGACGATTATGGACCATCTGCACTTTGAGGAGGGGATGGATTGATGAGCGGCGCAGGCAGCGAGAAGAGTGTCCATTACTATAACTCACCGGCCTCTTCAGAGACTGTAATCGGGGCCCTCTGCCGCCGCAGCGGGGAAAGGCCAGGTTAAGCACCGGCAGGAAGGAAAAATCAATTATGTTTTTTTAATACAGTGCTGGCAGCGGGGAGGGGAGGGCGGCATGGGGACCCCCCCTGGCAGCACGGGGTTGGGGGGGCTGAGGTGCCGGAGCGTGGCACAGAGGACCAGGGACCCCGAGCACGCTGGCACACAACATCCCTGGCAAGCTGGCACCTCACGGGGTCTCAGCTGTGACTTACAGATGGCCTGTGGCCACCCACCTCCCCCGGCAGCAGCCGCCGTGGCCACCTTCTGCTTGAACTGGGGACAGCCCAAGGAAGGGGGCTGGAGACACACACACCCCCACACCCCCCCACTCGAATGCAGCAGAGTCCTAGAAGAAAACAAACCAGTAATTTTGGGTAACCGCAGTCACACCGTCCACGGGGCCCTTGTGGTTCTCACCCTCCTAGAGCTGATTCCCCCCCTCCCCCCCCCACAACGAGGTGTCTGTTGGTGGGCTCACGGGGGGCAGAGGAGCTGCTCTTCTCCACGTCCCCTTGGCAGCCAAGAGCTCCTGGATCAATTTATCTCACCGCAGCAGCCAGCACCATGATTTTTTTACACAACAGAAGTCGAAAAAAAAAAAAAGACAAATCATTACTTAGGAGAACGTGAGAGCAAGAATGGCTCGGAGAAGCAGCCGAGCCCATTGCTCCTGCCCAGTCCCCCCACTGCTGCTGGGGAGCAGCTGGAAGGCAGCAGGGTCCCAGGGAGGGAGGGATGCTCTGCTCCTGCTCCCCATGACCAGGAATAGTGATGTCCAGAGCGTGGGGTCAGGTCCTTCAGCCCTTGGGAGGATGCAGCCCCACGAGAAGGATGCTGAGGGATGGGTGAGCGCGACAGCACGTGCCTCCTCCGCACCCCAGTGCCCAGCTGGGCACACAGCCCGGCACAGAGAGGAGCAGAAAAAAAAAAAAAAAAGGGGGGGAAAAAAAAAAAAGCTTTGCAAAAGCCATATCCAACATGAAAAGCGATTTCCCAAACTGGCTTCTACATCTGCAGAGCAGCTCTGCTCCAGCAGCCGTGGGCAGCGGAGGACGCGGGGGGGATGGCTCGGCACCGCTCCGATGCCTTTCAGCGCCTCTTCCAAGACACAGCGAGAAAGGCCGAGGAGGAGCTGGCGAACGCCGAGCCAGTGCCAGCCCCGGACCACCCAGGAGAGCCACCCCCAGCCCCCCTCGGCCAAAAACCAGGCTCTGAAAGCTCCTGCCCTGTGGCTCGTGGGCAAGTGCCCAGAGCGCGGGGGAAGGCAGCGCGCTCCTCTGCAGGACACCAACCCCAGGGATGGGTGCATCCACCCCAGGGATGGAGATGGGGTCCAACGGAGACGGGTCTGACTCAAGCAGCCCCAGGGGTGGAAACGCCTCGCTCCCCACAGCCAGGTCCAGCTGGGACCCCCATTTCCCGCACCGCCTCCATCACACCTGCTCCCGAGGGTGGCAAGCACCAGCTCCACAGCCCCCCAGGCTGGGGAGGGGGCTCCTGCAGGTGCTTCCATCCCTGTCACACTGCCTGTAAGCACCACGGTCCCCAGACACCTGCAGAACTTCACTCCGACCCCCCCAGCCCTTCCCGCTGCCCAGAGCCCCCCTGCCAGCTGCAGGGATGGCCCTGCAGCCCCCTCCCTGGTTCTTTCCTGGCACCCACCGCTTCCAGGGAGGAGAGGAGCGGAACGGAGAGCGCAGCATCCGCACGCTCAGAGCATCATCCCGGGAGCGAGCGGGGTGGAAGGAAGGAGCAGCCAGGAGGTGAGGGGAGAGAGATAGAGGTTGAATAACAGCGGTGAATTCCCCCGAGCTTCGGTGTTTTTGATGGTGGATTAGACTGTCAGGCAAGCAATTAAATGGTGTAATAAAAAGCTAAGTGCTCGTATTTCAAGGTTCCTGCCTCCCCGCTGCTCGGTGGGGAGGTGGAGGGCACGGGGGAGGGGGGGGGGAATGCTCCCGCTCCCCACCGAGTCCAGCCTGGGGTCCCTGGGGAAAAGCAGAGAGCATTTCAAAGGAGGTTGGAGGCAGAGGTTACACGGGATCTGTCAGATGGGGGATTACAGCGCGTAAATCTGTGCAAACTTTCTTCTGCAGCCTTTGAACGAAAGGCTTCTCGTGGCTTGCTGCTCGGAGACACGCAGGGTCCCCGCAGAGCCGCAGCCCAAGGAGCATCGCTCTTCTTTTCCCTTAAATTGGGTGGAGAGAAGGAAAAGCCAACAGTCCTGAAGGTTAAAGGCAGATGAAGCCGGCGGGGGCTCAGCCCGACCCTCACCATCGCCTCCCACCCTCTGGCAAAGCAACCAGGGCAGCCAGTGGCTCCTGCTGACCCCAGGCTCCCTGCCCCCCCAGCATGGAGGGGGCCCGATCCTGCCCATCACCCCAGGGACACGGGAGGGACGTGGCAGAGCACGGGGTACCCCAGAGCACAGCTCCCAACACCAGAGCCAGGGCAGCCAGCACCAACCCCACCGGTGCCCCCAGCTCCAACCACCATCAATGCAGTTTCCTTTCCTCCTTGCTCCATCAGCTGCTGCTGCACCCAGAGCCTTCTTCATCCTCCTCCTCTTCCCCAGGCTTCCACTCACAGTGGAAGCAGTTTTCCCGAAGGGAATACTGTCTTTCCCCAATGGCTCCATGCAGGGGTGGGCAGAAGCAGCCACCCACTGCTGAGCCCCTGCACCCAGAGCTGCTGTTGAGCCCCCTGCACCCAGAGCCCCTGGATTCTGGGACCCCACACTGCTGAGGGTCCAGCTGAGGGTCCGCACCCCAGCACTCCCCGGGCAGGAAAAGTGCTGCCACACTCCCCTTATTATTGGATGGCGGAGAACTTCAGAGAGAGGGTGGGGAGATGGAATGAACGACTTCCCCACGGCATCTCCAAACGGCATTAACACCCATCCCAGCGCCTCTGCTGACACCCCCCGTGTCCCCTCCGGTGGGGAACTCTGTTTATCAAACATTTACAGTCTGAGCCACGTGTCCTGCAGCCCCACGCAGCCCACGACAATGGGCACGTGGTGGCAACCACCCAACCTGGGCACTGCAGAGCCCACCTCTGCCTGTCCCCAAGCTGGGGCAGGGCTGGAGTGGCCGGTACCCCCAGGTGACATGCCACCACTCTGGCCACTCTTGGAAGAGTCCTCAGCACCAGGGAAGGTGCCACAGGGGGGCTGTGACCCGAAGAAGGGGTTTCCCCAGCTGTGATGATGCCCCCAGCCTGGACATGCTGGGGCACAGAAAGAACACCCACACATGAGGATGGGGACTGGGGACTGTCCTCCTGTACCGGGGCAGCACAACGGGCATCACCGGGGGTGTCACACCACAGCCTGAGCTCCCAAAGGGACACTGTGACACCCCCAAGTGCAACCACCAGCCACACGTGTCTGCAGAACACAAGGAAGAGGCTGCAGAAGGGAAGATGCCTTTAAATAACACTCCAAAACATGGAAACTTCAGCTTTGAAGACACTCTTTACCATCACAGGCTTCATAATTCTCTACTTGTTCTCAAAACCAATATATTTGAGGGGCATTTCGCACCAAGAAACGCAATAGCAGCAGACGTCCCACCAACGCCAGCGCCACCCCAAGCTCCTCTCCTCACGCCTGCCAACCCCCCAGGTGCCTTCAGCAAAGCCAGGGGCAAGGGCTGACCTGCCTCCTTGAACCTTCTGGACCCTGGGCAGGCTGGTGCTATGGGGCCACGGGCTACCCTCAGTTCAGCCCCCAGCCTCAGCATACCAATGGGACACTGCAGGAACTATGAAAAAAACAAGGCTTTTAGAGGCAGAGAGACTCTTGGAAATCCCACGGGGGAGACCCCAAAGCTTCACAAGTGGAATCACTCCAGGGGGTCGGGATCCTGCTCCCCACGTGCCGCAGGGCTGTGAGCATCTCTGCAGCCCCCCAGCCCGGGGATGCTCCCAGCCCTGCCCCTGCTGCTTCTCCCTGGGGGGCTGCATGGCCAGTGATGGGCCATCTCAGCCTTCCCCCCTCCCCTCCCTTCCCAGGGGGTCAGAATCACCCCCAGGGGTGGTTTCCCCCCCCCCAACCCTGCACTCACCCCCCCCCAACCCCTCAGGCAGGGTTAGGTGTAACGAAAGGCATGTGCTTTTCTAACCTCATTGTGCAGCCCGTGTTTAGGGCCCTTGCTTTATCAGTTTTTATCCCGTGTAATATTCATCACACTGGTTTATTTATGGGCCCCCTCTTCGGGAAGGTATTTTTCAGGCCTGGTGAATAAAACATAAGCCTTTGCTGCTTGTCAGAGCGAATGCGGCTCCTCTGATGTCAGCCTGACTAACGGCCTTTGGTTTTCTCCAACGACTGCACTTTGAGAGAAATTTATTTGTATTTGGGTTCGCGGTGGTTGGGGAGATGCGAATTCCTTTCCCTTCAGAATAAATGAAGCTCCAGCTCTCACAGAGTTGGGGGGTGAATCCAAGATACATATTGTCTGCAGCTTATACTGACAACGGTGACACATAC
>JAOTQQ010000003.1:33551785-33565652 GCA_026546715.1 Gallinago undulata
GGAACTTCTTTCCTGTGAGGGTGGCAGAGCCCTGGAAGAGGCTGCCCAGAGAGGTGGTGGGGTCTCCTTCTCTGGAGACATTCAAAATCCCCCTGGACACGTTCCTGTGCAACCTGCTCTAGGTAGACCCACTCCGGCGGAGGGGTTGGACTGGATGATCTCCAGACGTCCCTTCCAACCCCATATGATTCTACAATTCTATGCCGGGGCACGACATGCCTCCCTGATGGCCAACAATCCAACTGCAAACCCCCCACCAGAAGCAGCACATCCATAACCCTGAGGCTCAAGGTCTCAGGAGGAACTCCCGGTGCTCCCGCTCCGCGCACAGGGCACACGGAACGCACCGGCTCCGGAGCATCCCGGCGCTGTGGAGACCAGGTGGGACCACGCATCCTGCCCCTGCCTGCTGGGCTCACGGCTCTCTGCGGGAGCGCGGCGAGGGTGACGTGGGCAGAGCGGGGCCGCGGTGCTCCGGCAGCCCCGGGGGTGGGCTCGGGGCCGGGACGCGCTGTTGTCGGGGAACGGAGCGCACTGGCAGAGCGGCGTGTGGGCAGCTTGCATAATAGTGCCAGCCCACACGACGCCTGCTCCTTCCCAGCATGATCAGCCCCTCGCCTTTCATGAGCAATAACATCCACCCAAAGTTTTCTAAAAGACAGGGGGAGGGAAAAAAAAAAAGAAAAAAAAAGAAAAAAAAAAAAGAGAGAGAAAAAAAAAAAAAGTAGCTTCAAGGTGATAACACGGAGCTCGGCTGCCTCTGCTGCCTTCAAACTGATTAATGCAGCTGGGGAAATCCATCTGCACGGAGCGAGGCTCCTCTAATCCCCTGCTTGGGACAACCTCTGCCCCAGCCGAGGGACACGGAGCTGCCAAACCTCTGAGTTTTATGCCGTGATTTCGGAGCAGGCGCTTGGGGCTGGGGCCGAGCGGAGGGGCTGGCGTGGGGTGAGTGAGGAGGGGGGGTGGGGGGATGCACCGGGACCCCCGCACTGGGTCACACGATGCACGGCTCCGCCGGTACCCTCTCCCACCCCCGCGCTCCCTCCGCTCACAGCATCTCGGGGCCAAGCGGCCGCGGCTCTGGGGGTCCCCTGGAGCAGCAGCCAAGCGGGGCGATGTGCCAGGAGGTGACAGGTGGCTGGTGGCCGGTCTCCCCAAGCAGCACCCATCCCCTGGCCATCGCAGCCCCTCCGAGAGCCACCTGCACCCCCAGGGGACTCCCGCCGGGAGGAAGCAGGGATGATGGCTCCTCTGGAGGAGAAAGTCCCACTGCCTTCGCTGGGTTTAAATTTACCTACTGGCTAGCCTGGTGGCAGCTCCTGGTGCAGGCTGGTGGCAGCCTCTCAGTCCTCCTTTTAGTCCTGGGGGGGGACAACGAGGTCCTGCGTGCCCAGGTCCCCCCACGCTCCTGCAGCGAGTGGGAGGGTGATCCCCCCGAGCCCCAGCCCCGCAGAGCAGGGGGAAGCTCAGCCCGTGGGGCAGGACCAGATGCCTCCCACCCTGCCGTGTCCCACAGAGAAGCTGTGGCTTCTCCCCATGACGCTCCCCTTCGCCAGGTCACCTCGCGACAGCCTGGACCCCTTGTGCCACCGCGGGTGGGCACGGATCCCGGTGCTGGTGCAAAGCACACGATGGGCTGAATGGCGGGCTGCTGCCCCTGGCACAGCCCCGTGGGAAGCAGCAGCTTCATCCTCAACCAAAAACCCTCTCCGTGTGTCTGCCCCCCCCGCCCCCGCCTCTTACCTGGGCTGCTCGGTGGGAGCGACGTACCTGGGGGCCAGGAGCAGGTCCCTCGTGCCGGGGTCGCGGGGGGGGAGCTCAGGCTGGCGTGGGGCCCTGGGAGCCGTGGGGGAAGAGCCGTTGGGGTCTCACAGCAGCGGCTTCTCAGCCTGGAAGAGAGAGGGAGAGGCTCCAGTCCCGTCCCTGTGTAGGCTTCGCTGCTAATAACGGAGGAGGACGCGGCAGAGCTCGGCGCCTCTGAACGCCGCGGCGCCCAGGGACTGGCACGGCGCTGGTCCCACTCTTTTAACGGCAGAATCATCTCAGAGCGGCGCTGGAGCGTGGCCCCCCTGCCCCACACGCACAGAGGCAGGACCCTGCCCACCACACAAGTTGTGTCCCCCCTCCCAGAAAGGGGGAAATGGGTCCAGCCCTGGGCAACGGGGGCTCGGCTGCAAGGGGTGCGCAGCAGGTCCCCAGCTCGGGGGTCCCCAGTGGGACCCACATCTCCAGCTCCACTCTGATGGAGGATGCTGAGGCTGGTCCTGCCTCCCTGGGAAGCACAAGCCCGAGCAGAGCACAAGGGATGGGGACAAGGAAAGGCCAAGATATCTTCTAAAGGAAAAAAAATAGCCCCCTGACCCCCTCGAGCCCCTCCAAAGGCTCCTCGGAGGCAGCCCCTGGTCCCACGTCACTCCCAGCAGGGCTGCTTTGGCTTTGCCTGACCCAGGTTGGAACGGGGAATAATTTAACAGTTTGTCCCCCATTGTAATGGGATGTTTTTCCCTGCTCCCCACCCCACCGGGCAGCCCATCCGTCACGGCGCCGAGCGGCGATGTCCACCCTGTGACCTCCACCGGGCAGCCCCCCCCCCACTGCCCACCGTGAGTTATGGTGCCTGCACCGCCCGGCAGGATGGGCTCGGAGCCGGCTCCGCACCGGGAGCTGAGATTTATCCCCCTGGCGGAATAGGGGGCAGAGGCCGGGAGATAAGTCACAGCAAAGCTGCAGGAGCATCTCTCAAGGTCCCCCAAGGTTGGCTCATTAGGAAGCGAGGAGAAGAGGAAAGGGGGGGGGAAATAAAATAAAAATAAATCCACACCACAGAGGTGTGGATCACCCTCCCGCCTTCACAGCGGCCAAATCCAAGAGGGAAGTGAACGGGGGCCGGGTCTGCAGCCCCCCAGGGGAGGCTGGGGGCGAGCAAAGTCACCGGCATCCCCTAACACCATCCCAGAAGGACCCCAAGAAAGGAAGCGGCGTGGTGCCCGGACGAGGATGCCACCTCCCAGCGGCGCAGGAGACAGTGAGGAGTTGACGGGCAGCCTGGAGGGCATTGGGTCTGGCCAGGGGGGGACACGAAGGAAGACGGGCAGAGGGAAGCCAAACACAGCACAGAACCACCCGTGGCTCCCCGGTCTCCTGGAGGAGGAGGAGATGGCCAGGGCTGTGGGGTGGGCTCGTCCCTGTGGCCACCTCCATCGGTGCAGAAAGCCCACGGGCGAGCAGCCCGCAGCTCCACAGCCAGAGGTGCCCTTGGCCACACGTCGCCACCCTTTCCACAGCCCCACCAGTGACACCCATCTCCCCCTCTTTGAGCTCCAGCATCCCTGGCTGCCAAGCAGGGATGGACACCTCGGCATGTGTCGAGTGGCAGACACACTGGGACCATCACCTGCAGCCCCCCCAGCTCTGGGCTCTACCCCAACTCCCAGGCACACCACGGGAGGGGGCACCGTCCCACCAAGGGAACCCATCACCGCTTTTGGGGGAGAGAACACAGAAAAACCCCCAGAGAAACCCCGAGCAGCACAGAAACTCCCCAGCCTCCCCAAACTTGCTGGAATTCCCCTCCCGCCTCATTAGCCCTGCTCGTTAGGCTCTGCTCCTGATTAGCAGGCGCGGAGCTACGGCACAGCTCAGCACAACTTCAGGCTGGGACGGAGCTGGGTGCAAGGGCTGGGAAGACCACAAGGATCATCCCCCCCCTCCCCATCCCCAAATTCCTGCACCAGACACGGGAAGGAGCTTCACCCAGAGATGGCTGAAAGGGCAGCTCCTGCCTTTGCTCCAGAATCCCCCTCCCCGGGACATCACCAACCGGGAACCCTCTCCCCCAAATCCCAGCCCAGAACAGCCCTGGGGGGCAGGACCCCCTGGGTTTCCTCCCCAACACCTTCTTTCCAACACAAACTTATTTAGCTGCAGCTTCCCCGCTCGCATTGCGGGGTTTACCCAAAGCCAAAAAAAAAAAAAAATTTAAAAAAAAAAATCCCCACGCACACACAGCGAGTGCAGGACACGATACGCACCAGAAAAACCCAACAGCCTCCCTAAAACGAGCTGAACAGAGTCATATTTTCTCAGCACCTTCTATTTTCAAAAGCAAACCCACGTGTGTGCAGGGGGACAGGGACGGCGCGTTCCCAAACGGCGGGTCCCCGGCAGCATCCTCCCCCCCCTCACCCCCCCGAAGCAACCTCCCCCTCCCCCCCGCTCAGGGAATTCGGTCCAACCATCCCCACAGAGCATCTCCCCCAGGAACCACCGGGCTTTTACTACACAATTAGATCTACCAGCCAACCCCCCCGGGGGGCTCAGAGGTTTTATCCAAGCCAGCAGCACCCTGTGAGGGGGGACGGGGAGGGGGGGAGGAGGGAAGATACAGCCCGCAGCATCCACAATCCCAAGGCCAGCCCGAGGGTGGCTGCTGGGGGAAAAAGTGGGTGGGGGGGTGCAGGACCAGGGCTGTGACTGCTCATTTTTGGGAGACTGAGCCCCTGCTGCTCCCCCCACACTCCCCAAGGGATGCTTGACCCCAGCCCAGCGCGGTCTGTGGGACTTCACCGTGGCCATGGGGTGATGGAGAACCCCCCTCCATCAGTGTTGGGGGGGGGGCTGCCAAGGCGAATACCCGCAGTGATTTTTCCCTGGATTGCAGAGAACGGGGGGGGGGGGTGATGTGGGGTGTTTGTGTTTGCGGGGGGAGCGGAATTTTCTTTCAGCAGCAAAGGCACTGAAGCAGCACATCCAGCCCCGTGCAGCCCCGAGATACGGCTCCTGCTCCAACCCCGATCGGGAGCTATTTCCCACTTATCTGTGCCCAGGCTGATATCTGCGCAGCAGAACACGGCGCTGGGTAATAGGATTTTGATGCTGAACAGAAGATGGTTGTGTGTTTTTTTTTTCCACCACCCCCCCCCCTCTCCCCCCGGCCCCGAGTCTCACTTACGTCACACCTGGAGGTATCCATGGCCATAGAGGTGACACAGAGGAAGGCTAAAGAGTTTCAACTCTTGCGCTGAGGGAGCAGCTTCTCCTTTAGCTGCAAAAAACAGCAGAATTAAAGCAATCTAATATTAGCTGCCCGCTTCGTGGCCCCCCTCCTTCCTTCCCCCCCCACCCCCCCCCAGCACAGCCCCCGGGGAGGGGAGGGAGAAGAGCACACCCCGCTGCAGCATCGCCGCAGCACCACTGACCCCAACAGCCCCAGTTCTGCCCCCCAGGACCCTGCTCCTGTCCCCAGACACCCAGGGGAGTGGGTAGAGCCCCCCCCCCTTTCCCCCCCAAGCCCTGGGGCTGTGCTGGGGGGGGAATTCAGCACCCCCTGGGCATCACCCGCCCCCGGCCCTGGGCTCTGCTCTCAGCTGCATCCCACACGGCGGGGACCACCCACACGCAGCAGCATCAGCAGCATCAGCAGCATCAGCAGCACAGAGCCGTGCTCGCAGCTGCCTCGGGGACAGGGGAGGAAGGCTTGTCACCTCCCTGCCACCCTCCTCCCCGTCTGAGCCAGAGGAAGGTCCCAGTCGCCCCCGCTGCCGGAGCTGGGAAAGTCTCTGCCTGCCACAGACAGAACCCAATGGATGGGAACCACCTCCGCCGGGCGCGGGTGCCATCTCACCCGGGGGGGAGCGCGGCGGCGGGGCTGTCACCGCCTCCCACGGCGCAAAACCGGGCGGGCGAAGGGCACTTGTAAAAAAGCAGTGGGTTGGCGGTGGGTAATGGTTCTGAGCAACCCCCCCAGCAGAGGGAAGGGCGGCCAAGGCCAGGCCATCCATCACAGCGGGGCTCCGGGGAGCTCAAGTGGCCACGCTGAGAGCACACGGGCTACGAGGGGCATGGGGGGCACATGCTGCTTGGGGGGCACATGCTGCTGCTCACGAGGGGCACATGATGCGCTTGGGGCACACGCTAATGTAGGGGCACAAACTTCTCTCAGAGCACACACTGCTCTCGGGGCTCACACTGCTTGTGGGGCACATGCTGATCTGGGGGCACACACTGCTATCGGGGCACACACTGATCTGGGGGCACACACTCCTCTTGGGGTACATGCTGCTCGTGGGGCACACGCTGCCCATGGGGCACATGCTCCTCTTGGGGCACACGCTGATCTAGTGGGTCATGATGCTCGTGGTGCACGTGGTGATCTAGGGGCACACACTCCTCTTGGGGCTCATGCTGCTCGTGGGGCACACACTGCTCTTGGGGCACACACTGATCCGGGGGCACACACTCCTCTTGGGGTACACGCTGATCTAGGGGTACACGCTCCCCTTGGGGCACACGCTGATCTAGGGGCACATGCCGCTTGTGGGGCACACTCCTCGTGGGGCACACGCTGCTCTCGGGGGGCGCTGCAGCACTGGGGAATCCCTGACCAGGCTGGGAGCAGCACGGGCCGCATGAGCCAGAAGGAAAGTGCTCATTAAGGAGCAAAGCCGGGGGACACACACACAAACCGAGATGCTCAGGGAGCAGGATGGGTCCCCGCTCGCAGCATTTGCATTTCCCCAGCCCAGCTCCACAGAACTGGGAGTTCTCCCAGTCTCAGCGAAGAGCCTGCACTGAAGGTGCATCACCATTAGATAAAAGAGCCGGGAAAGAAGTGAGAGACAAGCAATGAAGGGAAGGAGAAACCATGTTGAACAAAAGGAGAGAAAAAACAGTCCCAGGAAGTGTGGCAGGAGCCGTGGGGTGGAGGACGGAGGGGATCTGACAGTCCTGGGCCCCCCCCGAGCTGGGAAGGCAGCCTGTGGGCTGCCCCCCAACCCCCTGGAGCTTCCTCCTGCAGTTTTGATTTCAGTGCTGCAGGCAGGAACATCACCCTCTGCCTTTTTTATTCATCCCCTGATGGGGACCAGGACCCTTGACCACCCACAGCCGGAGGCAGGAGAGGGGCTGAGGCAGGGCTGGGGCACCCAGGGACCCCACAAGCCGGGGGAGGCAGCACGGTCCCATGGCCATCCCAAGCCATCACCGACCCATTCCACAGCCACCGTGGCCACCCGTGGCCAGCAGCCGGGCACGGGCAGGACCAGCCGCGGGGGACGGGGATGCCAGGACCACGGCTGCGGGCTGTGTTCCCTGCACAAGTGCATTAAGTATTCTGCACGGCACTTTTGCTGTAAATCACTTCCTATTCAGGCTCACTGCTGAGGGTCTCTGAAGGTCGATTTTCCATGGTTATGACAACAAAAACTAAAATTGGGTCAAACCTGAAAGGTATTATCTTCCTCCAAGCTGCTAAATGCACAATAGTAATGAGGTTGGTTAAGCAATTCACCCACAGACTGCATTATTTGCTCTGAAGATGTATTAACCAGTTAAATGAGCGTGATGAGGCAGCTCTCTGCTTATTTCTCCCACCAGCCGCACGGAAGATCTGAGCTTCTGGGTCTCCGTATCCCGGCTAATAACCGAGACCGCAGACACGCCGACAAAGGCGACCGGCGCCGCGCCGCTCCGGGCCAGGCTCTGACCCGCGGGAACACAAAGGGAACTTTAAAGGCATCCAGCGGCTGAGAGCCATTTGAAAAAATAATTATACTTCCTCCCTCCCCTTTCTCTTTCTTCTTCCTAAACGCTCTCTCCCCCCCCCTCCATCCAACCCCCCCCCGATGAAAGAGCAGGAGCCCACCGAAGCAGTTTTAGCAGCTGCACCACGCACCTGGGTATGGGACCGGGGAGGCAAAACCCACCCACCCACCCATCTCGGGGTGCTGCTCCTCACCTCCCTTGGAGGAGGACACCTTGCAGCCGGTCCCCAGTAGATGCTGGAGGCTGCCTGTGCCCACGCCAGAGCTCTCCGTACCCGCTGCGGTGGGGGGATGGGCAGGGGCCACCCCAGAGCACACACACACCACCCCCCCCAGGAACTCCCACCCCAGCGGAGCAGTGGTCCTGGCTGTGGGACACAAAGAACATTTGTTTTTAGGGGATTTCTGCTGTTTTTCCTAAAATAAACACCCATTAATGTAAATATAACTGATGTAAGCAAGCACGACCCTAAAAATCCCCGTGCAGCTGTACGTAACGGGGGAGAAAGAGGGAAGGAGGGAGGAGAAATGCTTTAATTAATCCCTAAAATGAACGAGATGGGAAAACTCGACCAGCAGGGAAAGCATCTGGTATCGCTGCAGGAAGGGGCTGCCCTGGACGCAGGGGTCATGCCCTGGTGTGTAACACCTCTGCCACCCCAGCCACCCCACAGCACCAGCCCTGCCACCTCCATACCACCCGGAGAGGGGACACCAGGGAGGGGACAATGCATGGCTATGTGCTGTGGCCACGAAGGCCCGAGATGGGGACAGCGCAGTCCTGCTCTCTGGTTCCCCGACCCCACACTGCTCCAGTGGGAGCCTGATGGGACGACATCTCAGTTCTCCTGCCCATCTCCCAGTGGGCAGCAAGAGCTGCCCAGCTCCCGTGGAAGCCCAGTATAGAATCATAGAATCATTTCAGTTGGAAAAGACCCTTGGGATCATCAAGTCCAACCATCTACCCTACTCTACAAAGTTTTCCCCTACACCATATTCCCCAACGCCGCATCTAAATGACTCTTAAACACGTCGAGGGATGGTGACTCAACCCCCTCCCTGGGCAGCCTATTCCAATGCCTGACCACTCTTTCCATGAAAAATTCTTTCCTAATGTTCAGTCTAAACCTACCCCATTGGAGCTTGAAGCCATTCCCTCTCCTTCTGTCACTAACTGCGAGAAGAGACCAGCCCCAACCTCTCTACAGTGTCCTTTCGAGTAGTTGTAGAGAGTGATGAGGTCTCCCCTCAGCCTCCTCTTCCTCAAACTAAACAGTCCCAGCTCCTTCAACTGCTCTTCATACGATTCCTTCTCCAGGCCCTTCACCAGCTGCGTTGCCTCCTCTGCCCCCGCTCCAGCACCTCGATGTCTCTCTTGCATTGAGGTGCCCAGAACTGGATACAACACTCCAGGTGTGACCTCCCCAGTGCTGAGCAGAGGGGGACAATCAGTTCCCTACTTCTGCTGGCCACACTATTTCTAATCCAAGCCAGGATGCCATTGGCTTTCTTGGCCACCTGGGCACACTGCCAGCTCATGTTCAGCCACTTGGCAATTAGAACCCCCAGGTCTTTTTCTCCCAGGCAGCTCCAGCCACACTTCCCCAAGTCTGTAGCGGTGCGTGGGGTTGTTGTGGCCCAAGTGCAGGACCTGGCACTTGGCCTTGTTGAACCTCATCCCATTAATGTTGGCCCAATGATCCAATCTATCCCAGTCTCTCTTTAGAGCTTCCCTGTCCTCATGGGAATCAACACTCCTGCTTAACTTGGTGTCATCTGCCAACTTGCTGATGATACACCCCATGTCCTTCTCTAGATCATCAATAAAGATGTTAAACAGGCCCCATGGCCCTGCCGGGGTGACCACCCGGTGCAATTTCAAGGAGTTTGCACAAGAAGGGGCTTGGCGGAGCACCCCGGGTGCTGCAGGGTGACGGCCGTGCCCCTCGTGAGCTGCCCCCGGGTTCCTGCCTCCATCCCCAGCGTGGGGAAGGTTTTGGGGGCACCAAGGACCTCCGGCGAGCGGCCTGTCCCAGTGGAGGTTGGGACACCAAGGGAAGGGTGATGGGCAGGAGGATGGGGAAGGGACCCAGCCGGGGAGCAGGGGGAGGAAGGAAGGAGGGAGAAAGGGAGAAAGTCTCGGAGCATCTCTCCTGGTGATCCAGCTGGAGCTTTGCCAGCAAGAAGGAGCTGCGTGGAAAAATGCCAGCGCTTTCTAGCACAGAAGGAGGAAGGTGTCCTTCCTGAAGTGGGATCCCTGGCCACGGAAGCCCTGGGACCAGCACTTACGACCTCCAGAAAGCCACCTCCCGTGGGACCGAACCAGGGCTGGGGAATGGCACCTGAGGAACAAGGGAGGGGGAGAGAGAGACAGAGATGCCCGGAGCAGATCCCTGGAGCTCCAAAAAGGGAGGAAAAAAGGCTGTTTCGTGAGGCTGGGGATGGGGGGGCTCCAGAGCTCAGAGCAAGGGTTGCCCCTGGGCTCAGCGGCACATGGCAAGTGGGGACCTGCGGTGGCCACAGCCACACAAGGAGACCCAGGATAGTGCAGGGGGCCCTGGCAGCGGGTAGAAGGCACCACAGGGCCAGAATGCCACCACACAGAGGATCCGAGATGCCAGCCGGAGGAGGTACGTCTCACCTCTGGACATGCATCACCCCAAGAGAGCTGTGGGCACCATTGCCCCGCTCCACTGCCCATGACACCCCCTGCCCGGTGGGACAGGGAGAGGGAGAGACGACACCTGAGGCTGGTGAGAAACCAAAAGGGCAGCAAGACCCCAAGGCAGCCCCGAGGTGAGCCCATTGCTTCTCCCACAGAGACCCCCCCAGCCCCAGGTCCCCACGCCGAGGGCTGAGATGGCACCATGCCACTGGCCCTGCTCGTGGGGACACACAGGGGGACCCCAGCGCTGCTGGTGCTGCCCTCCCCAGCGTAAGCAGAGGTGGGTTCACACACAGCTGGGCATCACAGGTGAGCATGAGCCCCACAAGCCACCCGAGGCTCCCAAAGAGCCATGCCTGTGATCCCTGCCCTGCCCCACACACCCTGGGGTCTCACAGTGACACTCGGGGATGTGCTTCATCACATCCATCCTGCTCCTCCTCTCCTGAAGCATCTTAAGCCCTGTCCCTCACCATCGACCACGCACTGGCCATATTTTAAAGAAACCGCCCCATGATCAGCTGCTGGAAACCCTGTGGGACCAGGTGCCAGGGAAGGGGGAATCCCTCCCTTCTGGCTGGAGGTGGACTCCTGACCCCCAGCCACCCCATGGGACGCCTGCCACGCTCATCCCCAGCACAGCAGCAGATCCGACCACGCTCGAGCTCATCCGTGCCCACGGGAGCCCAGGGCATCTCCGCTCCTCTGGTCCACCACCATCCTGAAGGACCATCCTCGATCCCAAACCTGGGAGAGCGAACACACAAGGCAGCTCCTCCCGGAGCAAGGCCAACCACCACCACTGCTCCTCCAAGACCCGCAGCACCTTTCCCAGGCATCGTCGGCTGCACCGGTGGCAATGCCAGCCCCGGTGCCCACCTCTGCCATGGCACAGCCCTCTCTCTGCTCTGCTCTGAGAAGCACCAGCCCGTTTATCCTTACCTTGGCACGACACTCATGCTGCCGAGGCTCCTGGGCGGTGAAGGCCGTGGGACGGGCAGGTGGGACGTTGGTACCCCCCAGGACCTGCCCAAGCGCCGGTGCCATGCTCCGCACCTCGCCAAGCCCTCCCGGCGCTGCCTTCGGAGCCGGCTGCCGCAGCGCACGCGTCCTCCCCCCTGCCCTTTCCGACGCCGCCGGTGATGGGAGGGAGTTAGAAAATGCCAGGAGGAGAAGCATTCCTCCCTTTTGAGAAGCCGGAATCAGCTGAAGACTGGCAAGAGCCCAGCGCCCGGCGAGACAAGCCCCGGATTTACGACCAGGGCGGCTGAAGAGACAGAGGAACTTGGGTGAACCCGGGTACGACCCCATGGGAACGCGACAGCGGGAGATGCCAGTGACCCTACAACTCCACCTCTCTCCGGGGGAAAACAAAAGCGACACAAGAAAGGAGCCCAAGAGCCCCAGGGGAGGGGGTTGCCAAGGGACAGGGTGGTCAGGGGCAACGGGACACACATGGGGGACATGGCATCCTGCTCAGGGAGCGGGGGTCCAGGCAGATGCTGGGACAGCAAAGTGTCACTGCTGGAGCACCCCGCGCTGCCTGCGGCACTGATCCTGCCTTCCCTCCCCCCCCCCCCCCCCACCGCCTCCTCCTCCTCCTCCAGGGCTTCTTCCTCTCCTTCCCCTCTTTGTCATTCCTCTCAGCTCACGCCTCTTCTCTGCTCTCCTTCAGCTGCTGGCAGCAATAATCCAGGGCACTAACGCCCCGGCAGATTGCTCACCAACGCTCCCCGGCTGCCTCTGACCGGGGTTTTAATGACACCCCCCCCCCGGGCTGATCCCCCCACCTCGTCTGGCAGCGGGCACCGCGCTCCCCACCACCCCTCCTCCGCAAAGCCCCGCACCTCAGGAGGAGCGGGCACAGCGCGGGGACGAGCCAGGAGCATCCGCCACCTCCAGCGGGGGCTCAGCCCGGGATCTGCTCTTGCCTCCCACCCGGGGCACCCCATTAATCCCCTGCGAAGCCCCAGCCCCATAGGACTCCCTGGTCCCCCCCCAAAACGGGTGAGCAGAGCCAAGGGCAGGGATGCAGCAGAGCCGGAGGGGCCACAGGTTGATGGCGTGTTCCCCGGGGACGGGAAAGGGACACCCGCGGGTCGGTGTCGGAGGCTTCCCAAAATGTCACAGCACGGGGCTCCGCAGCAGCAGGGACCAAGCAGCACCCTGGGCTTCAGCCACCCCCAGGCTGGCATCTGCCAGCCCTCAGCCCCCTGCCAAAGGGATCCCAGGGTGGGATGGAGAGTGGGAATCTTCCCCCCCCCCACCAGCAAGGAGCATGGGTATCACTCTGGGGGACCTCACAAAGTTCAGGAGGACAATGTCAAGCCCTGTCCCGGAACGTGCTGCTGGGGCAGAGGGGTGAGCCAGCAGCATGCCCCCCCCCGCCCCCTGCCAGCCCTACCATAACACCCCCCTGAAGGCCACGTCTAGATCCTGTGTCCAGTTTCGGGCCCCTGGTGCAGGGGGGACTGATGCAGTGGAGCGAGCCCGGCTGAAGGCCACGGTGATGGTCGGAGGCTGGAGACACAGAGAGAGGTGGGATGCTCAGCCCAGAGAAGGGGAGGCTCAGGGGCATTGGGGGGGTGACGGGGGGAGGACAGAAGCAGGACAGGCAGCAGGGAGGGCAGAGCAGCTCCATCTGCAAGATATTTCCCCACCAAATCTCAGCCTCCACATCAACAAAGAAATTGTGGGGGCCACCCCACTGTCCAGGAGCCACACAGCACAGGCAGGGCTAAGCTGATGGTGACCACGGCCAGCCCGTCCCCTGCCCCACACCGCTGCCAGTCCCTGCCCCACACTGCCAACACTTCCAGCCTGGCATCACCGACCGGGGCTCCGCACCTTTCCCAGCTTCAGGGAGCAAAGCCAGATGATTCTGGGGGTCCACCACCACCCCCCCCCCGCAGCCTCCAGCCCGGCCCGACCCCTCGCTGCCGGGCTGCAGGTCCCTGCGTCCCCTCCTTTAATTAACATTCCGCGTGTAAAGTTGGGCTTGTAATTACTGCAACTGATTAACAGGCCGAAGGTAGCCCCGTCTCCGAGGGAGCAGATTAGCAGAGGCTCTCTCCAGCTCCTGCTCTCACCTCGGCACCGTCGGTGCATTTTAAGCAGGGGCCCGATGCCCCCGCAGCCGGTGATTAATGGGCGAGCGGGGCGAGGAGGACGTGCCGTGGCTCTGTCCCCGCTGCTCTTCCCACGCTCCCGCCGGGATGGGACGGGATGGGGTGGGATGGGATGGGATGGGGTTCCAGTGGCCGGGAGCTATTTGTTGTGGGGGGGAACGACGGTGCCAGGCAATGATTCCTGGAGCCTCCTCTCCCCGCTGCCGGCATGGCACGGCTCCTACCAGGCACCGGGAAGGAGGACACAATTCCCGGGAAGCCGAGGACCCTGTGCAAGGGGAGGAGAGCCAGGAGAGCTCTCAGGGCTGGGGCTGTGGCGCTGGGAGCTCACACCTTCCCCCAGGGAACTCTCCCCTTCACAAGCCATTCCAGAAAATGAAACAGCCAGAGTAAACACCCCTTGCCCCTGGCTACTTGTCGCCCCAGGAAGCAAGTCACCTGCCCGCTCCCACCTTGGGGTCTGCAGAGTCGTGGGGACAGGGTGTCCCATGGGAGTGTGCCCCCCACCTCCCATCCCATCGGGGCCACTC
>JAOTQQ010000003.1:33584361-33595746 GCA_026546715.1 Gallinago undulata
TAAAATAATAAAAAATAAAAAGTAAAAAAAAAAAGTAAAAACAAAAGGGAAGAGGAGGCCTTCTTCCTCTCGGCGAGTCCAAAAATGGATTTCTCTCCTCCCTGCCAGCATCTCCCCGCTCTCCCCACCGCAGCCGCGGGCAGCACACCAGCTGCACCAGTCCCACCAGCTCAGCTCGGCTGGTTTGGGCTTTGCAACCATGCCCCCCCGCCTCAGACCGCTGCCCCGTTCCCATTCCATCACTCCTCCTCTCCCCCTTGTTTACGGGGCTGAGCCTTTTATCGCTGGCTGCGCGTGGGCGTGCGCAGGGAGGAGGAGGAGGAGGAGGATGCCTGGAGAGCGCTGCTGTCAGCGGCCCGGGGAGATGCTCAGCAGCTCCTGCCATGGCAGGGCTGGGAAATGGGGGATGCTGCGGGAACAGGTCCCCTCCTCCCACCATGGTAGGTCCCCCCCCCACCGCGGTGCCATGCCAGGGGATGGAAGAGGAGCTCCAACACCCATCGGGGAGTTTCCACCGGTGGACGTGGCTGGAGAAAGCCCAACCAGGGCTGGAGGGACTGAAGCAGATGGCATCCCACTCCCAAGGCAGGTCTGGGTCCAGGCTCCTGGGGGAACAGGGGGATTGTGTGTCCTCCCCCCCTCCTCAGCTCCCACCAGCCCTGGCCCCGTGGCAAGGCCAGATCATGGCTCACACCACCAAAGCCCCATTTGCCCCAGCACACTCTGCCACAGCCAGATTTAGCGATGGACTCCTCCAGATTTACCCCCTCCTCCTCCAGCCCAGTGGGGGTGCGTGCCTGTGGCCAGGGTGGGAGCAGCTCCTGCTGCAGCAATAATGATCCGTAAAGAAGCTGACTTGTTTCTTACCTCTCCGAAATGAAGGATGGTGATTACCCTCCATCCCAGGCCACAAAGCTTAATCCAAATTGATGGCCTCCCAGAGATTGCTTCTCCTGCCTATCACCCGATCTCAGCCCCGACTCTCCCCTTCCCACGTCGACTCGGTAGCAAAACGTCAGAGTAACTCACACGGGCTCCGGAGGGAAAGGCCATTTATCCTGAAGTGAAAGGCTCCTTGACGAGACATTAAATTAACGGCACGTTAGGGAGAGGTGGCAGCGCCAGCCTTGCCTTCCTGCCGGCCCCAGGCAGCGGGGCAGGGGTCTGCTCGGACCCCTTTGGGAAGGATCCCCCTCTGCATCATCCCCCCCGGGTGCTCCTCAGGGTCTTTGCAGTGGATCCAGAAGAAGGGAGAGGACCAGGATGCCCCCAAAACCCCTCTGCTCAAACCCCACCCCAAATTGTAAGTCACGTCTAAGGATAAAAGCAACTCCAGGCGGACAGGAGACTGTCACCACTTTGCACAGGGGCTCAAGCAGAAGGAATCGCTGGTCCTCAGATTCTCACCTGGGTCAGATCCGAAGCATCCCCTGTCCCTGCGGCTCCCCCGGCACGGAGTTATTTCAGGCACAAAAGAGTATCTAGGGGCTCGGAGGGCTGCAGCAGAAGTTTCCTCGGTGACCACCCCTCCGAGCCCCTCGCTGCAGGAAGGGCAAAGCCCTACAACAGCACAGGTTCTGCAGAGAGCCCAGTCATGGCCACGGCCCTACCAGCGTCCACCAGGAGCTCTCACTTCCAACAGCCCTGCCAGAGACCTCAAAACTCAGTGCCCAGCCACCCCGGGCTCCTTCTGGAGCCAGCTCTGCTCAGCTATAAATACCCAGGAACAGAAGCGACAACCAAGGCTGGAGCTGAGCTGGCCACCAGGGGACCAGTACCCACCACCCAACTGAATGGTCCTGCTTTTGGCCCCACACACGAGTGGGACTTGGGGAGAATCGTGCTTTGATGTCCCACCCGTGGCAGGACCCGCTGGCATGACGCACGTTTGGGCAGGGCTTGCTGGTGACCTGGTGGGCAAGCCTTGGCCATGGGCACCAGGATGTGGGAGGTGTCCCTGCCGTGGCAGGGGGTGGGGGGCTGGAACAAGATGATCTTTAACATCCCTTCCAACCCAAACCATCCTAGGACACAAACCCACGGGTTTGGCAGCTCTTCCCCTGGCAGCACCGGGCTCCACCGGCTCTGAGCATCCCCCCCCGACCCCGGGCATCGCTGAGCAGGACCCCCGGTGTCCCCAGCTGCCAGCAGCCCCCTCCCCTCGCCCAGGCCAGCGTGGGGCAGCTCTCCCTGGAGCTGATCAACACTGGCACAGCAGCCCTCCCGTTTGCTGGCTGGAGATATCCTCATTTCTACCGCACCGCAGGTGAGCACGGCACTTAGAGCCGGAGGAGCCGCCGCGCTCCCCGCCAGGAGAGCTTACTTTCTAATTAGACAGATAACAGCGGCTCATGACAACAGACCACCGTGGGGAAGGGCAAGGGCTGCTGCTCCGCGGGCAGCGGGGGGTCCGGGGCCTTTCTGACAGCTCCAGCTCTCGCCGCCGGCCGTGGGAACGCCGTGGCGGCCCCCGCTGTAGCTGTTCCCGGGGAAAAATCCAGCGGGAAGAGGAGGAGGAGGGAGAGAGGGAGCTGCTGGAGGTCAATTCTCCTGCTCCCCAGGAGAAGGACCTCCTTCTGGAGGTCAATTTTCCTGCTTCCCACCCCAGCCCTTCCCCTCGGATACCGCAATGTGCTTGGATGAGAGGTGCCATCCACGCTGCCAAAGAGGCAGATGGGAGGGAAACATGGTCCACGCAGGATGAGGGCAAAGCCACAGCCACACCACGGGCACTGCTCTGCCCTGGGGTCACCACAAACCCTGCCTGGGCTGGGGGGGCAGCCATACAGACAGCACCCCCCCCAGAACGGGGGTCTCAGAGCTGGCAGACCTCACCCTGGCGAGGGACACCCCATCCCAGCTCTCCCCACCAGCTCCAGCACCAGCCCAACGCCCACTGCACCCCAAGGGAAACGTCTGCGGGGGGTGGGGGTGGGGGAGCAGCCGGGGAAACCCTGCAACCCCCCCAAACCTCCCCTGGGGGAGCCCGGGCAGCCTGACTCACCGCCGAGGCTGCCATCGCTCCCACCGCCGCCGTGGTGGGCGGCTGCACCGGGAGGGGATGAGCAGGGATGCGGGAGGAGGCGGGGGGGGGGGATGGTACAGGGAGGGTGTCCCCAGAGGAACAAAAAAAAAAAAAAAAAGAAAAACCCAAACCCAAGGGATATTCACGGAGCCACCCCGGCCACGGAGCGAGCACATGGAATGGGATGATCCCGGGCAACTCCACCAGGATCCGAGCATCGCTCCGCTCCCTCATCCTCCCCCCAAAATTCTCCCCCGAACCAGACGTCCCCGCACGGTGCAAGGCTTCGGTGCGTGCGTGCGCATGTGTTTTCCTCCCAGTCTTTAAATGAGGTCTTTGCTGTGAATTTACAATTCCCCCACGGCCCCAATCTTGCAAAGATTGCTTTTTTAACACTGTTGGGCTTTAATTCTAATAAGCCTCCTCTTTATTACGGAACCAGGTCACATCGCCTTGACATCGCAAGAAAAAAAAATTAAAAAAAAAAATCTTTCATCGGGAAGGAAATCGCGGAAGGGAAAGGAGAAATAAAAATTGAAAAGGGAGGGAAGGAGGAAGACTGGGGGGGGCAGGCAAACAAATAAAAGCTGCTCACTTCATCCGGGGGACTTTCTGAAGCAGGCAGGGGGCCGCGGGCCAGCAGCGGGGAGAGGTGCCTTCCCGCAGCGCCGCTCGCACCCCCGGACGCGCAGAATTATTTCTGGTGCGGCTTCACCTCCCACACAGCCTCCCACCCCGCGCCGCTTCGGAACGCCGCGAGGAGCAGGAGGGGAAAGCTTTGACAAAACTTTGACAGACGTAATGAGGACAGGGTCCAGGCCCTACCCTGGACAGACAGACGGCCGGCTGGCAGCACCAAGCTGGCGCGGGGCTCCTCGTTACCTGCCCGGTGCCACGGGGATGGGGGCGGCAGCACCGAGCGCCCGCAAGACCCAAACCAAACCCCCAGCCAGCAGGAATCAAAGCCCCTCACTGGCAGGAGCAGCACGGCTTCTCCTTCCCGTCCAGCTCAACTGGTGGAATGTTGATTTTTCCCTTTCTGGAGGCTCCCCACCCTCTAGCATCATCCCACCACCACCACCCCCCTCCCGGCACCCAGCCCCACAGCTGCCTCCTCAGCTCTCCCCAACTTCTCGGGCTTGCCTTGGCTCCAGACGTGTTATCACAAAACACCTCGTGTCGCCGTCTTATGTCATGGCCATCGCCATGGAAACGGGCTGATCTCATACCCCACCTCGGCTCCCCGCGCCTGCATCCACGGCCCCCCCCTCCCAGCGCAGGATGGGGAAAGAGCTCGTTTGGGGCGCGTTAAACCTCCCGCCTCCATCACCTCCCGCACCACGAGGCCCTACCAGCCAAAATGAGGAGTGAGCCAGGACTCCGGGGCACCGGTCCCCGCTCCCGACATCTCCCAGCACCCCTTCCCCTTCCATCTCACAGTCCCGCATCCCCCCCCCAGCAACCACACCTGGCAGGAGGCTCATGTCACCCAGCGGGGAGGACATCCCAGGCTGACCTGATGCAGTGCCCCTCCGTGGCACATCACAGCAACCCTGTGTGCTGGCGAGCCACTTAACCTGTCACCCACGGCGTGTCACCACCTGCAGCGGAGCAGCCCCCTTCCCCTACCCGCAGCACCGTGGGGGCTGCACAGGGACGGAGGGGACCCACGGTGCCACGTCCCTGCAAGAGAAAGCACCCCACCAGCGTGTCCCCGGTCCCCAGTCTGCTTCAGGGGGGTGGCCGCAAGGATGCTCGTGCATGTGACAGGCTATGGCCACCGCAGCGTCCCGCAACACCCCCCTCATGGGGCCGCCAGGGCCACAGGGCCAACGAGAAAGCAAAGGAGAAGCCAAACCCAGCAGCTGGTCCCAGGGCAGGAGATGCCAAAAAGCCAGGCTCCCAGTGCTGGGATGAGGAGGGAACCACAGCCTCCACCAGCAGCAAGGTCTGCCCGTTCCTGGACAAGGAGCCGGAGCCCCAGCCCCAGTTTTGGGGGTCAGAGATGGGGATGGGGCCGTCACACCATGGAGCATCCAGCAGCATCTGCAGAGTGACAGGCGGCATCGCTGCCGGGGGGGAGCTCAGCGCAGGAAGAACCAGTGCCTTTCCCACGGTGATGGGGACCCAACTCCTCCCCCCCCCCCTTCCAAATTCTTCCCACTGGAAGGATGGGGGGGATGTTATTCAACAGGGGAAAGGCAGGGCTTTACCAAGCCAAAAACCTCAAGCACAGGAGCTGAAAATGCCTTTTCCAGGGTCAGCAAAGGATGAGGCTCCTGAACCACAGCCACCCCCCCACTCCCACCACCACCACCAGGAGAGCACGGCCAGGATGCCAGCAGGGAAGGGGAGGGCCGACAGGGGCTGCTCCAAATGTAGATGTTTTAATTCTCAACGCCAGCAGCTGCACTTAAGGCAAGAGAGGCAGGGAAGCCATGCACAGGAGTAACCATGGCAACTTCACGGAAGTTAAATAAAAACTTCTTTAAAAAAAGATAACGAGGTCCCTGAATCATGCTTTATCAGCTATGTTGCTATAAAGATCGAGATACAGCCAGCTCAGGATTCCTAATTACTTCTGCAATATACTGGAGATAGCTTCATTTAAAATAAATAAATAAATAAATAGATAAATCTGGCTGTGCATATAATTATTTAGGCCCCGCTCCATATTGGGATTCGCATATTCCATGAAGCACCTTCCCGGGTGGATGGGCCTGCGAGGGCCCACCCTGCAATCCCTTCCTGCCCCCCAGACCCCGCTTTCATGCCGGGGACATGGGAAAAGCCCCACCAGCACTGCCACCACTGCCACCCCAGGGTCCTGCTGTCACCTCCTCCCTCTGCGGTGCTGCCGGAGCCCCCGGATCACGGCGGGGACCACCCCGAACCACGGTAGGGACCACCCTGGATCACAGTGGGGACCACCCCGGATCACCCAGCCCCGGCTGTAGCAGGGCTCTGGCTGCAGCGCGGCGCCGAGATGCAGATTACCTGGGCTGCCTGCAGAGCCCCTCGGCGCAGAGCGATGCTCGCCGCCAGCATCCACCATTTCCACCCGCTGAACATCCCCGGCTGCACGCAGGGCCCCCCCCCTCCCCCCCCCCCTCCTCCCACCAGGCAGCATCACCATGCGCCCACCAAACATCAGGGCTGTGACACCCCCAGCCTTGGGGGACACCTCACCACAGCCCCCAAAAAGCAGTGTTTGTCCCCAGCGCAGCCAGCTCTGCTGCAGCGCTGCTGAAGCACGAATTCCCTCGAGTTGTGAGAGATCCCTGAGCCTTTTTTTTTTATTTTTTTCCTACAAAACAGTCTCTCACACAACCCCAGTAACTCCTGGGGAGCAAACAGACCTCCCCAGAGAACACTCGATCATACCCATGACTGGTTTGGGTACCTACAACCCAGCAGCACCGTGCCCATCAGGCATTACAGACCCAAATGCAGTTTGGGGACGTTTCATTAAAACCCAGGGTTTTCCATCGGTCACAGAAGTAGCCGATGGAGGATCTGTCAAAGATCCCTCAATGCTCCCCCAAACCCACGGACACAGGACACCCTGCCCTCAGCACCCTCCATCCACCCCAGGGATGTGGGGCAGGGAGAAGCCAGCCCAGGCTGGCCGGGGTGAGGACCAGCCCCCCCACCACCACCCCCCACCCACCCCCATCTCCTGCCCCACACCCAGGCATCACCCAGCACATTAATTAACCCCTCGCGTGTTACAGCTTTTCCATTTGGACTCTCGTTACCGGCTTTTAATTAATTACTCTCTATTACCAGGCAATTCACAAAGACGTCATATTTAGCAAAAAGGTGCCGGCTCCTCCGCTAACGAGCGGGATGCACCCCGTGCAGGTTTCAGTTCAGATTCTTTATTTTCACAGCTTACGATACGACTAAGTGAATTATACGTATTATTTACTATGTTTTTAAACTCGTTTCACTTAAGCCGATTCCGAATGGAAATTAGGATTCAATTAAAACGGGGGGGGCGAAAGTCGGCGTTTTGAAGCAGATTACTAAGTAAAGCTACATTAAACACATGGGAAGCACAAATATCTAGGAAGAAGTTCTATATTTAAAAGTGGATTTATTCAGCAAAGGAAGTATCATCTGCAGTCCAGGGACTGAGGAGCCAGATATCAAGGTCAAGATTTTATCAGTAGGTCTCAGACTCTCACAGCTATGTTTTACCCAGAGCTTGATTAAGAGTTTAGAAATCTGGGAAACGCTCCCTTTTTCTCCAGCTCCCTGCTTTAGAATTAATTGTTTATCGATCCGACAAGAGGAAAATATTCTCTGCCAGCTGCGGAGGAGCTGAGCCTGTTGTCAAAAGTTGTTTTATCACTTCCATAAATTCTAGTTGCAACGACTTCCCCCCCCCGCTCAATAATCCCAGGTTCTCCGAGCACCAGCCACGCACCTGGAGGTGATTGGAGCCCCGGCCAGTGCCCGGATTCCCTGTTTTAAGGAATCCTGAATCCATCAGACTGCCCAAAGGGACGGTCGCCAGTCCCACTCAAAGCCCAGGGAATCCAGTTTATATATTTAAATCCCATTTTCACCCACCTCCTGCCTGGGCAGAGCTGTAAGGTTTGGGAGGGGATGCTGGGCACTGCGGCACATCGGGCATCACGCATGCTGGGCACCGCTGCGAGAGGGGAGAGGGAATCCAATGGGGCTCAGCAGTCACCATCCCTGTCCCGGAGGGGGGGGGGGGCTGTGGGCATCTACCCCACAGCAGAGACAGCCAAGATGGGCAAACAGCCTGGTTTTGATTATCCCAGGTAGAAAAGCATCCCCGCAGTAGGGCACAGGCAGCCTGGCAGGGCCCGCAGAAGCACACGGTGCCTTCCACACTGGGGAAAACCAAGAGCAAAACACTGGGGAGAAAACTTGTTTCCCAGCAAAGAAATGCTCCATCCCCTCCTGTCACCGCAGGATCCGACCCCATGGTCCCTGCCCACCCCAGGGGATGAGGGACCAAGCACCAGGGCTGCTCTTGGGAGCAGAAACAGCTTCACTTTAAAATTGCCCAGGTCCCCCCCATGCCACCAAAGCATGTCCCTGGCCTGGGGCCGAGAGGGGAGGGCAGGAGATGCCAACAGGGGAGCAGGCTCAAGGCTGCCCAGCACACCCAGAGCCTGGCAATATGACCCGTGCCCGGCAGCGAGGGGGGAGGAGGGTTGAGGGGGGGCATGTACACGCTGGATAATGAAACATGAAAAGGGATCCCGCACTCGTGTGCTCATTTCTGCCCATTAGAAATTCAATCTTGTCTAGTCTGGAAGACACAATGATGCCTGGAGCATCACCGTGCGAGCCGAGCAAAGGAGAGAGCTAGCTTTAGATTGGTTTATTAAAAATAAAGTTTAAAAAAAAAAATTTAATCTCAATAACTAATGAAATAACAGAGAAGAAAATTTTGCTTCCTTGTCTGGTATCGCAGCCTGTCAATTAATTTGCGAGAACGTGCATCCTGAAATACCTCAAACGATGCCAGCAGAAAGCCCTGGAACAGCCCTGACAGCAGCCCCTGCCTGTGCTGCGGGAGGTCGGAGAGGGAAACGGCAGCGGCTGCTTGGAAGCACCCAGCATCCCAACTGAGCACCCCCCAACATCTCCATCCATCAGCCCCCAGCATCCCAACCGAGCATCCCAACCCAGCATCCCAATCCAGCATCCCTGAGCATCGCGATCCAGCAGCCCCCAGCATCCCTGAGCATCCCAGCCAAGCAGCCCTGATGTGGGAAGGAGCATCCCGGTGGGAGAAGGCACCGGAGCTCGGCCTCAGCTGCTTCCCTGCTCATCGCTGGGTCCGGAGGCAGTGAATGCCCCAGGGCAGGACGGGGACTGGAGGCAGAGGAGGGTCCCCACGGGCACTGGGCTGATACTGGGAGGCCTGTGAGCTCACAGGCTGGAAAATACATCTCCTTTTCACTCCATTGTGTTCATCAGCAACCAGCAAAAGGCGTTCAGCCTCAGCTGAAAGCAGGCTCTGCAGGTCCCCTTTCAAACCCAGCTGAGACACTGACTCACTCCGCAGCCGCGGGGAAGGCACCTCACTCACCTCCACTTTCTTATCCCAGATGTGCAGAGAGGACAGATGTTGCCCACCCGTCCGCCCCCAGTCCCAGCAGCTCCCAGCACCTCCCAGCACATCACCTCAACCCCTCTCCACCCAGCTCAGCTCAAACCTCACCACCAGCTCCCCTTCCTCTCCCACCGCTGCTAGAAACGACCAAATCGTTGGTACAGACTAATTATCCAACGTACTCTCACCCCCTAAGACTGTAAATTAAAAGAGAGCTCAAATAAATTAAGGAACTTCCCTCATGCCTTTTATTATCTCAATAACCTTCAGAGGCATTTATCTGCCGTCAGCTGATCCATTTGAAAAATTGTGATGACAAACTAATTTAGTAAATGCACACCCTCCAAAACCTTCATTTATACACTGAATGAGCAAACACGGCCCGGGCTGGACGAGCTGCTTGAGAGGTGGGTCTGGTGGGGACACTTGTGTCCCCCCACAAAACACCCGAGCCCCAGCTGGGGATCCCTCTCGGGTGCCGCAGGAAGAGAGATAAATCATCCCAACCATCCCATCCCGGGGGGAACAGAGGAAATCTGGGACAGGGAGGGAGGCAAAGCCTGGTGGGAACAGGGACCGGAGGCAGCAGGAGGGCTGTCCGGCCATCCCACCGCCGGGGACACCGGTGCAGCCATTAAGGATGAACGTGTTCTAGTGACAGGGGATGGAGAAACGAGTGCAACTGGGAAAGAGGCCCTTTATTTTGAAAAGGAAGAAAAAGAACCCCAAAAAACAAAAAAAAAATCATCCCAGCCCTTGACCAAACAGGAGTGGGAAAGCGGGGAAAATACAGAGCGTGCACGACTGGACGGGGTGGGAAAGGAAAGCTGGAGGAGCTGCTCTTCCAAAGGTGGCATCACACGGAGCGAGGGACAGTAAATCAAAACATCCCAGAACCTCCCAGTCTGGCCCAGGTCCCTCTCGTCTCCAGCAGGACGGACAGGGATGGCAGCACAGCATCCCTGCGGGAAGCACGGGGTGCCCGTGGGAAACGCCAGCCTCATGCCCAGGGGCACCAGGGGAGGTGTCTGTTGGCGGCACCCCCTCCAGCGCTGCGTGCTTGGCCCCCACGTGGTCCCTAAACTTGGGGAAAGGAGCGAGAGGCACAACCACCAGGCTTGGGGGGGCAGAAGGGAGTCCCCAGTCCCGTCCCAGTGCCTCCACACCCCCTCGGCTACACGGAGCTGGGCTCATGGGCACAGTAGTCCACCACCCAGCTGGCCCCTGGGCTCCAAGACGGCTCATCTTCAGCTCTCCAAACCTGCCCCCCCCCAGGATTTCCATCTCTGTGAGAGGACACCAACCCCCCCCACACACTCCGTGCCCCAAAAGCCACCGCTTTAACCCCGGGAAAGGTTCACCTAACGCTGCAGAGGAGCGTCGGGTGATGCTGAACAATCCCACAGATCGCTTCAAAGGAGAGAGAAGTTGGGGGGGGGAACAGGGGAGGGGGAGTGAAAAAAAAAAAATAAAAAATCCCCAAACCAACAACCTCCTGTATTTTCTGTGAAATAACAAGCAGAGCTTCACCAAGGCTCCCCGGAGCCAAGAACAAATTCCCAACGCCCGGCCAGATTCCGGGCAGCCCTTGCCAGCCCCAGCCCCCTGCAATCATCCCTCCGACAGAAATTACCAACTCCCGGCTCTTTCGCCACCTATTATCCAGAAAAAAAAATTAAAATTAAAAAAAAAAAATAGCCTTCGTTTCTTGCTTTGTGAAGGCTTCATCACTCCTCAACCATTTCAATTTTTTGGGGGGGGGATTGGGGGGGGAACTGACTGCCTTCGGCTGTGCTCCAGCACGGCACAGGGTATCACCAGAATGTGAATAACACCCAAATCCACCCTAAAAACGCTGCGAGGCGACCCACGAGGGAAAACACCGGGCAGAATTCACAAGGGGGGGGGATTAAAAAAAAAAAAAATCAAGGTATTTCCCGACCTCACAACCCTCCTGGGGGCAAAAAAAAAACATCTCCCGGGGGTTGGGGGGCTTATCCTGGAGAGGCAAGTGAGCCCTTCATGAAAGGCAACCAAAAATAGTCGGTGGCTCTCAGTGTCACCCTTGGCCAAGTGAGAAACTGAGATTTTTCTTGCTCCCCTCACTCTCCCCATCCCTCTGCCTGTGCACCTAGAGCATCCCTCCAGGGCAAGAGCCTGGGGGGGGGCACACGGACCCGTCCCTCTGGCCGGAGCAGCCGGATGGCTGCTCCGGCCAGAGGGACGGGTCCGTGTGTGTCCCCCCCAGGCTACGGCC
>JAOTQQ010000003.1:33603217-33618278 GCA_026546715.1 Gallinago undulata
AAAGAATTTCTTTCTAATATCTAATCTAAATCTCCCCTCTTCCAATTTAAACCCGTTGCCCCTTGTCCTGTCACTACGCTTCCTCGAAAGTTCTACTGAAAATCAAGCACTTGTGAGATTTCCATCCATCCTTCCCCCTTAGGACCTCAGAGGGACAAGAGGGAAAAGAAACCTTGGCTCTCAGAGGGGCACTGGAGAAGTCACCCAAGCCCTGCTGGTTTCCCCTGGACCCAGTTTGCCCAGAGCTGGTTCCTCTCCCTTCTCTCTCCGGGCAGAGACGCTCACACCATTTTCTGAGCAAAGCTGTGCCAACACCATCTACAACCCCCACCTCAAGCAGCATCCCACACCGGAGAGGATGGGGGCTTCCGTGCCCCATTCCCCCCCCCGACTCCTCACCGTTCCGAGGGAGCCTGGGCACGGAGCCGTAGGGACAGAAAGGCAGGGGTGACCACAGGCCACCGGCAGCGATGGCAGCCCACCCTGCGAGGAGGCAGCGCTCCCAACAGGAGCCGAGCTCCCCTTCGCTCCGAAGGTAGCGCTTCAGGATCGCAGAGACAACTCTATCGGGGGAACAAGAGCTAATTAAATTTACCGGGATCATTGAAGAGGAAATTATTTAATATTCTGCACGGAATTTAATATCTGAAAGCATGAATGGCCTTGTTTCATCAGAGATGGGTTCCTTCCTAACGCTGGAGTTTACATTTCGCAGGCAGCCCCCGCCGCCCGGGGACGGGCAGGGATGGGGGAGGACGCTGCCTGCGAGGAACCGGAGAGAAACAAACAGCAGGAGCTCCCGATGGAGCAGCAGCAGCTCCGTCATCCCGAGGGGAGCAGCCTCCCGGGGGGCTCAGTTCCCCCCACAACAAGCACCTTTTGTGTTGCAGAAGGATCCCATCATTTCATTTCCACGCTTGCAGCTCTCCAGCTTCTCCTGGGTGCCAAGACCCTCCTGGTCCCAAAGGCTGGAAGCCACCTCCGCACCCTCTCCAGGCTGTCCCTGTAGCAGCAGAGTCCCAGCTGGGATGCAGGATGCTGTACACTGTCCAGGATGTAGGATACAGAATCCCAGCTGGGATGCAGGATCCTCTGTGCCAGCTGGGATGCAGGATCCCATTGTCCACCTTGCTGCCCATGCAGGGTAGTGGCTGGGACCCCACAGGAACAGAATCACAGAATCACCCAGGTTGGAAAGGACCTTTTAAGAGCATCTAGTCCAACCAATGAAAAAAAAACACAAAAAAACCCACACCCAAAACAACACCAATCCACTACTAATCCATATCTCCACAATGTCAACTCGTCTCTTGAACACCTCCAGGGATGGTGCCTCAACCCCCTCCCTGGGCAGCCCATTCCAACGCCTGACAACCCTTTCAGGAAAGAAATATTTCCTGATATCTAACCTGAACCTCCCCTGGTGCAACTGGAAGCCATTACCCCTTGTCCTGTCATCTGGGACTTGGGAGAAGAGACCGACCCCCCCGGCTACCCCCTCCTTTCAGGGAGTTGGAGAGAGCGAGAAGGTCTCCCCTCAGTGTCCTCTTCCCCAGACTGAACACCCCTGCAGGATGCCCTCGACACACAAGTTTCCCTCTCAGCTGAAACACTCTGCCTGCGGCCGCTCTCCTGGAACCACCCAGCTCTCATCCCCGCATCCCAGCTCCTGCCTTGGCTGGTTAAGGATTTTTTCGAAGCAAAATGTCAGACCCTGGTGGCTGCTGCTAAGAAACATCCAGTGATGGCTTCCAGGATGGCTCCCCAGGTGCTGGTCCCACGTTCCCTCCAAGCCCCACGGCAGCTGAGTGGGTCGGGTCTCTGCAGGGATGGATTTAGGCTCACCCAGAGCCAGCAGTGGGGGGAACTGCTCCAAGTCCCCCAGGTGGAGGACCCTGTCTGCCCCAGTTCCCATCCAGCCGAGCCGTTGTCCCCACTCCACCTTCCCTCGGGGACAAACCCAGCTACCCGAAGGTGCCATCAGCAGCCCCAGTGCCACGGGCGCCTCCTCAGGCTCTGCCCCCACGGTGGGCTCAGACTCCCAGCAGAGCCAGCATCGCTCCCCAGTGGAAGCCCTGGCCTCACAGCATCTCCTGCCTCCGGAGCAGATCCGAGGACGCGCCAGAGACCCCCGAGCTCCTGCCCCACTGGCTCCCTCTTTCCTGATAATGTCTCTCTCCCTCACACACACGAAAGCCCTTATAAGCAGCAATAATTTTGCTTCTGTATTTATGTCACCAACACCTTCAGCTAATTCCTGTAACCACCAGCATGGAAGCACTAATACCTCTGCAAAAGACAAAGCAATTATTTCTAAACTTAGCTTCCTTCCCTTGCATTGTCACCACCCAAATCACCAAAACCCTGGGCTGTTGTCAGCATCTTTCTCTAACTAGAGGGGGGAAAAAAGATACATTTTTTTTTTCCAAAAAAAAATTCCATACGCATTGGCATCAAACAAACACACCCAGCACCCACCCCCTCGCCTCCCCAGGTCCCACAGCATCAGGCAAGGAGAAATCCTATTTCACTTGGTGGCAACACAGGGAATGACATGTGTCCTGCTCTGTGGGGACATCACTCAGGAACAGCCTGGGACGGGGACATCGCCCCTACAGCATCTGGGACTCTCCAGTGCCTGGTCAGGAGAGCTCTGGAGCCACCCTCTGCCTCACAGCACCCGTCTCTGCACCAAATGCCATCAGGGTGACAGAGACCCATCTGGGGACAGCCGCCTTCTCGAATAGATGCCCGTTTTCAGGGGAGGGACAAGGGCCGGGGCAGGGAGCCGGCTCCCCCAGCGCATCAGCTGCCGTTCAGCCTCCCAAATTCTCTGCTTCTTCAGAGAACCCCCCCCAGCTCTTCCCCAGGTGACGGGAACGTGCCACCGCTTGACCCAGACACAGGGACATTAGCGGTGTCCCAGCGTCTCCGTCTGCACGGAGACACACAGTCTGTCTCGGGACCCTCTGCGCCACTAGACCTTATTATCCTATGGGTCTGCTCGGGAGAAATTAAAATGAGCCATAAAACGACAAGTAAAGTGAAATAAGGAAGGTAAAGAGCAGGGAGAATGTAAATTGTGTCATTAGCATATGTACAGCACTTGCAAACTCTGTTCCCCACCCAGTCACACAACCCCCAAGGAGGAAGGAGGGGGGGGGCTCCCGAGCCACCCCAGGATGGGATCACAGCTCCTCTGTGTGGGGGTCCCCTGCCCCAGCCTGGGGTGCTCCCCCGACCCCCCTTCTGCCCGGTGCCCACCCTGATGGAGTTCTAAGACGTTCAGGGTCCTCAAAGGACACCTGGTACCCCCCAGCCCTTCAGATCCTGCCTCCCCAGGTTCGCACATCCCCAGCCCCATGGGGCCATTCCCTGCCCCTGGCCAAACTCACTGCCCCCCCGCAACCCCCACTCCAGAAGGACACGGGGAGGGAGAAGCAGCCACAGAATTAATGAGCAGACACAGGCTCCCCACCAAGGGCTGAAATGAGCTGGTACCTGGAGGCAGCAGAACACCTGGGTGACCTACATATCCATCGCTGATGGAATATTTAACGGGCTCTTTTCGATGGATTGTGCATGAAAAAAAACCTCCGGGCTCTGGCAGGCAGTGAGAGGTGCATAACGAAGCCTCTGTCTCCAGAGACAGGTCCTGCTGCCCGGCCCCTGCTTCCAGAGAGGTTGAAGGGACCACAGGGAAGCTGAGCTGAGGGACACAGGAAGGGTGGCTCCATCGTGCTCTTGGCTGGATGCTCACCAGCATCCCCAATCACAGAATGGTTTGGGAGGGAAGGGACCCTTAAAGGCCGTTTAGTCCAACCCCCTGCCATGAGCAGGGACATCTTCAACTCAACCAGGTTGCTCAGAGCCCCCTCCAACTGGCCTGGAATGTTTCCAGGGATGGGGTATCCCCCCACCTCTCTGGGCAACCTGGGCCAGGGTCTCACAATCCTCGGCAGAAAACATTTCCTCCCCAGCTGCTCCGTGGGAAAGCATCAGGGAAGCTCCCGAGATGCCTCCAAGGCACCACAGCCCCAGCCCCGGTGATGGAGCCAACCACAGCGGGCACTGCGAGGTGTGTGGGGGGGACATCTCCAGCCCCCAGCCCCATCCCCCAGCTGGGAGAGCAGGTCCCAGGGGAGCAGACCCCAGCCAAGAGACAAGGGACAGAGGCCAGCTTCTTATGCACTGCCCTCAAAAATGTTTGCATTTCATATCCAACCTACAGTAGCACCTCCAGTAATTAACAGCTAAGTTTTAATTAAACATTGATTAGCAACTAATTAGTCTAATGATTAGTCACCTGAAGGAGACAAAGCAAAATACTGGGGCTGCCAAGATAGGAGCAGGAGAAGGCAAATGATGAAAGATGAGAGGGAGCTGAAATTCCTTCTCTGCTTTCCCCTTGGGCCAAACGTTTTCTCCTACTTTGGTCCTTTACAAATGAAGCCTTCGTTGTGAATTTTCTTAATTGTGGCAAGTCTGATAGAGTCTCCAGTGAGTGATGTGGAGGAGACCAATTTTTTTTTTTTTTTCATCTTTCCCATCAGATCCCAGCAGCTGGCGAGCCTTTCCCTGCTAGAGGAGACTCGGTCTCTGTTGCCATAATGAAGTCAGGGAGGGGGGGACACACACATAACCGTGCCTTCGCCCCCGCAGCATCCCGCTGAGGATGCTGCAGAGCCTGTGGGAAGCACACGGGCAGTGTTTCCCCCTGCCTGTGACAGCCTCGTCCCCCTCAGACACAGCTTCACCCTCCATTTCTCCCAGACAGAGACCTGGTTCGTTATCTCCTGCCTGCTGGAGGGGTCTCCCATCACTGCTCCCCCCACCACCACCCCTGATCTCTCTGCCCTCCCAGGGCTGAGAGCTCCCAGTGCACTCTCTGGTGTGCCAGCCCCTTCCCCTGCTCTCTTCTTCCCTCATTTCTTCACCCTTCTGCAAGTTTAGAGCCTTTTTGATTTTTTCCCCCTCTTTTTCTTTCTTCCTTGGCTCTTCCCAGGCTCCTCTCTGGAGTTTTATGGGAAGGTGGAACGATAATGCAGGTGTGTGTAAGGAGGCTGTAAATGGCACAAGGGTCCCAGGGGAGGTTGCTCTGGGCCAGGCTCCCTTTGGGGAGGCTGGAGAGGAGCTGGGGAGGAGGCCATCACACCATGGTGCTGCCCGAGGAGCCCGCTGGCATCGGTCCTGCTGCCCTCACACAAGGATTCCCCGAGGGAGGTGACTGAAAGCCAGAGGCCAGGCAGGGTGGTGGTGCATTAGGTGGGACACTCTGGGATGTGTGGTCAGAGGGAGAAGCATGACTCCGGAGCCACCCGTCTGTCCCCAGGCAGCGATGGGACACGCAGCACAGCTTGACCAGCGGGACCCCAGCAGGATCCCCTGAGCCCTGGGGATGGCGAGAAGCACAGCGGGGGATGGGAAGGGTTAAACACCAGCCCCTCATCCTCTCCCTCCCTGCATCCCCGGGCAGAGCCGCAGGTGCATCGATCGCTTCAGGCAGCTCATCAGCCTCGGATCGGTACAGATCGATGGGGTCAGGTCAGGGAGAGGTGGCTGAGTGGATACCGATACCCTTCTCCTCCTCCCTCCGGGAATGACACCCGCCGGGAAGCCCCAGCAGCTTCCCTGGCTCCCACACAGGCTGAGGAATCTTAAGCCTCTCTTGGGTCTCTTCACAAAGGGGCTTCTCGACCCCCTGGGAGAGGTGGAGAAGGGCAGAAAGCGGCGGCAGCAGCGGGCAAGAGCCTTCTCCGGGAGGGATGGGCTCTGCTTCCGCTGGGCACGGCCATCCCGCAAACTGGGAAACCAGGGAACACCAGCTGCAGCCGGGAATAGCCCCAACAACCCTACACACATCCCCCCTGGTCCTCCCCGTCCTGCCCACGCTCGCCCAGAGGATCCCAGATATGCCCCCATCCACACGCGTGTGCCCCCCTCCAGCTGGAGGCAGGAGATCCGCTGGCAGCGGGGAGAGAGCAGCTCCGTCTGCGGCTGTTCCGTGCTGCTCTACAAAAGCAATCTGCTGCTCGGGCTCCTCTGTTCTTCCCTCTTACGCAACTGCATGAGATGGAGAGGGGAAAAAAATTAAAAAAAAAAAAAAAAATCCCCTAGATGCTAATTTATCTGAGGAGCTCGAGCAGGTTTGCACAAAGCGGCAGTTTCAGCAGGAAAAAAAAAAAAAAAAAGAAAAAAAAGGGAACAGCCATGTCTGAAATGCTGCTTCAGAAATGTGCCCTCCCTCTCAGAGACTCCTGCCCTCCCCAGCTCTCCACGGGGATGCCTGCCTGCATCCCTGCCTCCTGCCTCCATCCTCGCCTGCATCCCTGCCTCCTGCCTGCATCCCTGCCTCCTGCCTCCATCCCTGCTTCCTTTCCTGCCTCCATCCCTGCCTCCATCTCCTCTTCCTGCCTCCATCCCTCTGCCCGATGGGCTGCCTGCACCCCAGCTCAGCGCTCTGGGCTCTGACTTTGCTCACCCACCAGGAGAAACCAACCCCCTGCCCTGGGCCTTTAAGCGTTTCGGAGATGGTGATCCCCAGGGATATGCGGGGGGGACCCCAGCAGCCAGCCCCGACCTCGGCACCTCTCCCAGTCTGGGACTGGGCTGCCCAGCAGAGCCCGGGCACTGGAGGGAGCTCACCTGGGAATTATCTCAGGCTCTGCTGCTGGGGCAGGGGCAGAAGAGCTGGAGGCAGGCGGGCAGGTAGTGGGTCCATGCCCCCAAGCTGCTGCCCCCCACATCCTCCCTCCCACCCGGGGAGCACAACCCGAGCCCCCCAGCAGCACCTCGCAGCCGGGCTGCTCCCCTGTCACGGGGACCTTTGGCAATTACAGCTTTAGTGGTGCAAAACATAGTTTAATAGCAGCCGAGGCCGGTGGGATTGATTTCTTGTTTTGTTTTAAGTGCAGCTAATCTAATAGTTAATTTATTTAAATTGATAGGGCAGAGAGAAATTACATTTCTATCTTCTCCGAATAGATTTTGCTGAGTCTGGTGACCCAGGCGAGCTGAAGAGCTGGGCTGAGGGCCCCGACATGCCTTGGAAGAGCTGCCTTGATCAGCTTGTCACATTTTTCAATTCATTACTGCCATTTTAGCAAAACAACCAGTATAGATTTTTATATTTTTTTTGGTTACAACAGCTCTTCAGGTGTTTGTTAGTCGTGGGTAAGCTGGTACCCTCCTTAACTGCTGACAGGGAATTCTTCTCTCCAGAAAGCTGACCCGCTAAAAAACCACCCCAGCAGGAAGGGCTGGGACTCCCCCAGCCTCGACCCCCAGAAAAGGGGGTGTCCCTCATCCCGCAGCGAGAGCCCATTCCCTAATTAAAGCTGTTCTGGGACCGAGCTCTGCCGACCCCCGGGAGCCGCTGACGGATCCGATCCCAGAGCAGCATCCGCAGCCGAGCGGTGGAGGAGGCAGCACTCCCGGGCTGAGTATTTTGCTCTTATGCCTTTGGGAATCATCTTTAGTGCTCTCGACAAGATCTCTGGCTGCGCTGGAGCACACGGGCTCCCCCACAACAGGCGCCGGCAAAAAACCTCCGAGGGCTTTCCCCGCTCCGGGGAGACAGGCTCAGGAGCAGCAGGGAAGGAGGAAAGGCTCGTTTCCAGGCTGCAGCCCTCTCTCGGAGGGGGAATTTGGAGGTGTCGGGGACATCGGTGACAGCTGGTGTGGGGAAAGGTTCCTGCCGTGCCACTGGGGCATTTCGGTGGCGGTGTGGGCGTGCAGGGGGGCAGCAGGCGAGGGGGCAAACAGCCGATGGCTTCCGTGGCTCGTTCGAGCACTTTATGGTCTGCCCAGGGTTCTCAAGCAGGGGATTAAAAAAAAACAAATCTGAGCCCAGGAGCAGCAGAAGGGGGGAACCAGTAAGGGCAAAACCCCCACCCAGGGGGGCACCATGCTCCCACCCCTGCCTTCGCCCCTCACGTCCCAGCTCTCCCTCCCTGTGGTAACTCCAATAAAGAGAAAATCACTGTCATTCTGTACCCAGCTCTTCTCATCCGTCCTGGCGAGGACCTTCCCCTCGCCTCCTCAAAGTCACCAGGTGAGGGGAGTCATCCTGCAGAGCCCCCAGGGGAAGGGGGACCTGTGATCCCCCCAGGAAGCCCTGGAAGCTGTATCCATGACCCCAGAAAGAGGGAATAAAAAAGAGGGAGGCGCAGAAGGGAGCGGTGGGTCCGAGGCGGGTGGCGAAGCCCTCGGTGGATGTTCCTCGGTGGGGGAGCGTGGTGGCCACCCTGCCCTCGCTGCTGCAGCACCGGCAGCTCCGCAGAACCTCCCTGGCCTCTCTCAGCCATCACCTCCTGGAGGAGCCAGCATCGTGCCAGATTTACCGTGGCTGCTGCTCCGTAATTTCACGCCTGCTGCAGGCAATCCCGCCGCCGCGGCACGGAAAGCACTTTGCAGATTTGATTACGCGATAAGGGGCATCAGAAATGCAACTTGTTGCCTGTTTCCCAGAGTAATTAATTTCATCCGTATTGAACAAATGACATAATTTGCGGATTTCTGGGTTATGGATTAAGTAAAGACCAGATGAGAGCATCCTCATTGGCTGGGAGATTAATTAACGGCGCGAGGTGAAGGGAGCTCTCTCCTCTGCAGGATTGCTTTGCTGGTGCATTTTTAATCCACCTGCCCGGCACCGCAGCTGCCCCTGAGGGCACCGTGTGACCCTGCCAAGGGGCAGCAGCACTGCCCATTGATCTGGGCACGGGAGCCGTGGCCAGGGCTCGTTCCCAGGCCAAGACGTCGGGAGATGCCAGCAAATAAAGCCAAGCTTTAAGGCTTCCTTGAAGCTTGCCCAGGTTAGTGCTGCTGGATCTAATCGTCTGTTCTGGCCCTTCCTGCCAGGCAAAGCACAGAGAGGGCACACAAGGGCTCGTTCCCAGCTCAGCCAAGGGCTGGGAGTGCCACCCCTGCCCCAGGACCCCCACACCTGGTGCACCCCGAGCCCACTCTCTGCCTCGAGGGCTGGGTCCTCGCTCCTCACATCTCACAAATCACACTGCTCAAAAAAATGCAAACCCCACATGGATCTCAAGCTCATTTACAAACACCAAGAGACTGCTTGCAGCTGGGTACAGAGAGTAAATTGAAGTAGAAGGGATGTGGGGAGGGGGATGGAGGGTCCCCGACGCATCACACCATCCCCAGACTGCTGCAGGGACAGCCCCTCGCCTCGACACCTCTCCCAGCAGGACAAGGCTAAGACCTGGGACATGCCAGGCAGGACCTCTGGGAGCAACGGGGATCGCAGGGACCTCAGCAGAGCTGCAGGGAAGCTGGGGGCTCCTTTGTCCCATTCCAGTCCCCATCACCATACCAGTAGGGTTGTCACTTCAGCCTACTGCTCCTGCCCCAGGGAGACAGCCTGCCCTGCTCCATCTCCATCCCCTCTTCCCTCTTCCCTGCCCCGCTCCATCTCCATCCCCTCCTCCTGCCCCGCTCCCAGGACAGACTCAGAGCTGGGATCTCCCCCCCCCCCACCTCAGACTTGCTGAAAATGTTCTGAGCAGGGTCAGAAAAACAGGACTCGGTGCAGCATTTATTCATGAGCCAGGCATTTTATTTAATGTGCCTCGCGATGCAGGATCAAAGATCCAGAGCAGCACCTAATTAATTATTTTCTTCTTCTTCTGTACCATCCCCTGGTTGAGCACTGAGTCCCAGAATGTAAAAGCCTCCCTTTCAATGGCTCCGCATAATGAGATGGATTTGGACTCCAGCAAATTTGTTCAGTGTTATGGAGTATTATATGAAAGTGCTGTGAAATTAAGTTCTGTCTTTGCTATCACGCCATGGCCATCAGAGCGCTTTTATGTACGGCACTGAGACTGAAAGATGGGAAAGTGAGTCCTTGCTGCAGTAATGTGGTGAACGGGGAGAGGGAGGAGCCGTGCAATGAAGATGACATGGTGGAGGGTTAGACTGGGGGGAATAATGAAGGAAACAAGAAAGTGATGCAGATGAAGAGAGTTGCCAAGCTCGTAGCCTGGAACTGGAGCGGTGGCAGCCGGGAGGCTCCGGCAACAGGGAGGAGAGGGGGGAGTAGATGGGGATGATGAGGAGGATGGGGAAGGCTCCTGTCTCCCAGATTTCCCCACTGGGATATCTGCACTCCAGCAGCCCCTCTTGCAGCACGAGAGAGGTGAATGTCACCATCCCGGGGGACACAGCAAGAGCCCTGAGAGGGGGGTGCCCAGGTTGGCTCGTGTCCTGGCACAGCCCTGCACAGCTTCATGCTCAGCCGTTCCTCGCCACACGCTCAGTGTCAGGACATGTCTGGAAACACTGGATTAATAGAACCGAGGTGTTCCAAGGCAGGAGAGAGCTGTGGGGAGGAGCTGCCCTGGCCCCAGGGTCTTCCCAGCACAGACCCTTCCCCTCAGTGCCAGCCACAGAAGATGCCATTGGAGTCTGAAGCAGGGAATGTCCCCCACGTCCCCGCCGGTGCCAGCTCCCTTCACTCTGTTGATCCCTCCCTCTTCTTCCCCCCCCCCCATCTCTTCCCACCCCCAACCTTCCTCCTCCTCCTCTTCACATCAGCCCCGCTCCCCTGCATTTACCCCAGTCTGATATATTTTTTCCCTTGGCAACTTTATCACCCGTTTCCTTGCCTGACAGCAATTAAGTGGATGCTTCGCTTCCAATCCCATGGCCCATAAACACTGGGAAAAGAAAATGTTATAAAGAAGAAAACAATCAAATCTGCACACAGATGCATGCACACGCATGCAGGCAGACGGGGGGACCAACGTGGAGGACAGGGTGAAGCCGAGGAAGATGCTGGAGCCCCTTGACTTGTGCGGAGGCTGGAGACCTCCTCACACACACCAGAGCCTCCCCACCTCCGACCGTGCAGGAGAAGGAAGAGATTCCCACACTGCAGGAAAAAGCGAGCTGCATCCATCAATCACCGCAACCCAGGGCCGGCTCCCACGCTGCTGCCCCTTCTCCTGCCCCACAGCTCACCCCACAGAAAAATATAACGGCCAGAAAATACCCAGGGAAAAAAAAAAAAAAAAAAAAAGAGGCAGCAGCTTCCCCCCGTGCTATATGGGATGTTTTTGGTGCCTGACTGGCCCCAAGCCTCTGGGGACCAGCACTGATAAATCACACCTTTCAGTTCACCGTGAACATCTTCACTTGCCCGGGCTGGCCAGTGGGTGACACATCAAACCATAATCCTGGCACCAGTGTGGTGGGGGGGAAACTGGGGGTGCCCACAGAGCCCCAACCACCTCACCAGAGCTGCTCCAGCACCGACACGGCGAGAGGCTCTCTGGTGTATGAACCAGTGGGAAGAGGGAGCCCTGTGCTGAGGAAACTCAAGCAGACAACACTTTCTAATTTCCATGACAACTGGAATGGGGTGTTTGCTGGTTCGGGAGCAACGGGGTGTGCAGGAACGCGCTCGTTCGGCGCAGAGCGAGAGCAGCCACGGCTGAGAAGGCACCTCAAGCAAGCGGTGATGCCCAGTGCTCAGGTCTCTGCTGGTCCTGCACCCCCAGCCAGCCACGGGGGAACCCCGCTTCCCGCAGCCCCTGCCCACACAGCTCCTCAGGGCTGACCCCCAGTGCAGACCGGTGCTGCTTCCCATCCCACGGTTGGGAGCCCAAGGAGCCATTCCACTTCCCATCCCACAGTTGGGAGCCCAAGGAGCCACTCTGCCTTCCCACCCCACGGTTGGGACCCCAAGGAGCCACTGCCTGTCATCACCTACCATGAGATGTACCCCGTGAACCAAGGGGAGGTCGGGGGACCCTGGGATGAGGGGAGACTCTCCCCAGGCAAAGGGAGGCAGGAACACTGCCTGCTGCCAGGGCCGGAAAGGGATGGGAACCAGGCCTGGGTGATGGCTCTGGGGACACGTGGCTGGTGGCCACAGAGGAGCTGCACCGGCTACACCATCCAGCACTGCTGCCCTAGGGGAGGGACTGAGGAACGTCAGTTCAAAAGCAAACGCAGCTTGGCTTAAAATTAGCTCCTTTCCCATCCCCGGAGGAACTTCAGCAAAAAACTAAGAAACCACCAGCAACCAGTTAGCAAGAGAGCACAAAATCCAGGCGATTACTGAAAAGCTTTGGACATGGCTGTGAATCCCACGGCTGCCAACACCATCCCCAAGCTATTAAGAGAAAAAAATCAAGATGTGGGCAGAATTAGATTGGCCATAGGTGAAAAATGGCTCAATTATTTCTAGTGCCAGAACCACAGAAGGACATTTCCCTCTGTTCCTGATCCACAACCTCCCTCTAATTAGCAGACCTAGCAGAGAGAAAAATGCTCCGAGCTGCTGGAAGAGCAGCAGCCAGAGACCCAGCGCACCGCGTGCATTTGTATGCGCCACGTAAGCCGGGCACAGAGCATCGCCGGGGCCAAACTGCCCCGCTCTGGAAGAGACTGGCCACGGGAGGTGTGGGAGTTGATTTTTTGCCCTCCGGGCAAGGCAGGTTGCCAGCCAGAACCAGCCCTTCCCACAGCAGGGCTCGGCGATGCCGAGGACTGTCCTGGCTGGGAAGAGGGATGTCCTGTGCCAGCTGCTGTGCCCACACCGGCTCCTTTCCCCGCTCAGACCGTGGCCCAGCGTCCTTGCCCGTGTGCATGCCATGAGATGACCGCGGGGATGGAGGAATCAGGGATCCATCACGTCGGGATGAAGAAGTCCTGAGCCTGGAGAGGCTCTGAGCAGGATGGCAGAGCGGGGGTGACACGCGAGGGGGGGAACACAGGCTGAGCTCAGAGCAGAATCCAGCCCAGCGCTCCCTGGGGACAGGCTGGAGGGCAGAGATAACTGCAAGCACTTGCTCCCGAGCTTCTCCTTTCTCCCTTTACGCAGGGATCTTTTAAAACAACCGATGTGTAACACAAAAAAAAAAAAAAAAAAGAAAAAAGTTACCAGGAGGCCCTGCCCCCCTCCCCGACAAACTTCGGAACATGCTGTCATCAAGAAAAATGATGCTGGCAAGAGAGAAACCCGCTGGGGTTGCTGGCAATTTCCCAGGCTCCAGCCCCAATGAGTGTTTATCAATAATTTCAGGATCTGGCTGTCGCAGGCAGTGACTGGGAGCGCAGGCAGGGAGAGGGCAGGCAGGCAGGTGTCAGCACAGCCACGGGCAGGGGAGGCACGATGAAAAAGGGAAATCAATTAACGGCTCCTCAGGAACAGGGATTTGCCAGCGTTACAGAAAAAGGTCTGTTCGCTTGGCTGTAACAGGGAAACACTTAAATGGTCCTCAGTGACACAAAGGCATGTCCCAAGCCAGGACTCGCTGACACCACGGCCACCTGAGCTCCGGGCAGGGCCAGCGATGGTCACAGCGGGTCACTGCAGGAGAGGGAACAACAGAGCAGCAATGGCTGTGTGTGCCGAGCTGCCCACAGCCTGGCCCCGGCCACACAAGGCAGCTCAGAGCTGCTTCAGGCTCCATCTCCACTCCCCAGTTCCTCCCCACTGCCCAGGGGGCTGTACCAAGCCCCCGCGTCCAACCCTTCCACCCAGGCAGAGGAATGGGAGGCCAGGCTGGCTGCAGGTCACCCCACGAGCTGCAGCCTCCTCTCACCACCCTACCTGGCCACCAACGGCAGAGCCCTCCTTGTGCCAGGGCTGGCACCTACACCACCACACTCAACAGCTGCTGATGCACCCGTCTTCCAGAGACTCACCCAATTGCTCTCTGAACCAGGGGCTGTGGGTCTCTGAACCACCCCCCCGGTGCCGGGTTCCACAGCATAATTAAACACTGCACAAAACCAAGAAAGTCCTTTTCCTCATTTATGTTTTAAGCCCGTTGCCCAATTGTTTCATTTTACGCCACCTATTTATGGGAAATAGTGAATATTTCCTATTACTCACCTTTATACCACCCCTGGATTTGCAGAACTCTATCCTGCATCACCTCCGTTGTCTCTCTTCTTACCAAGAGTCCTAATTTATTAGTCTCTTCTCACACAGAAGCTGTTCTGTGCCTTTGATCAGCCTTGTCATCCTTTTCTTTCCCCTTCTAGTTCAACTACCTCCTTTTTGTGATTGGGCACCCCAAACCGCACGCAGCATTTGCACTGCGACACAGCGTGTTATACCTTGGCATAATGCTGCCGCCTGTTTTGTTTTCAGTCTCCTTCCTAATGACTACTAACAAGCAATTTTCCTTATTTGACTGACACGGGGCACCGAGATGACATTTTCATAGAACTACCCACGGTGACTGTGAGGTCTCTCTCTTCTTGAGTAGGAAATATTAAATTAAAGGCCAGCTTGCTTGGTGGTGTTGTGGTTCAGTCTGTATTCTCATCTGTGTTACTCGGACTCGGTGACATCCGGCTGCCATTTTGCCACCGAGCCCACTCACACTGGGAGATTTCCCCCACAACCCTGCCCCATCACCTTTAAACTATCCCAACTATCACTGACAGCGGCCAGCAAACGAGACTGGAGACAGGATATTCAATTCCCAGATCCTTAGCCCAGCTCTCCTGCGTCGGGGACACCACTTAAGCTACACCCCCATGTCCTCTTCCCAACACGTCTGATTTAACTACTTGTTTCCTCACACACAGGGAGATCCCGGAGGCTCAGATCACGCGAGGACAATGACGACACACATGTAAGGGATCAGGGTTCTTGGATTTTTTTATTTATTTTTTTTTATTGACTGCAGTGGTGTTCTCTATTTGGCTTTTCCCTGCCATTTGCAGTTTTTCCTCCCTCGGAGATTACTTTACACCTTCCCAGAGAGAAGAAAAAGCCCCAGCATCCCATGAACATTTGGCCAGGATGGCAGAGATCAGCCAAGCCTTTCCCGCAGGGGTTGTGCTGTGGGGACACCGCTCCGCCTGCTCCCCGCGACCTCCCCTCCTTCCTTGGGGGGGTGTGGGGGGGCTGGTTAAGGGAAGATCACGCCTCCGGGCACATATTGATAGAACGGGGAGAATCAATAATGTGTGTAACGGCGGGAGCGCGCAGCGGGAGCGCGCAGAAGCCCCGGGCGCCTCCGTCAGCACCACGGACAGCGGCCGCCGCCGCCGGCCCCACGGGCGAGCCCCCCCC
>JAOTQQ010000003.1:33625294-33636031 GCA_026546715.1 Gallinago undulata
CAGAGAGGTGGTGGAGTCTCCTTCTCTGGAGACATTCCAAACCCACCTGGACAAGTTCCTGTGGGACCTGCTCTGGGTGGACCCGCTCCGGCAGGGGGGTTGGACTAGATGATCTCCAGAGGTCCCTTCCAACCCCATAGCATTCTATGATTCTATGATTCCTGACTGAAATCCGTGGCACCCCCGAGAAATTTGCAGTTTGCTTTTTCCATTTAAAACCAAAACCAGAACGAATGAAAACCACCCGGCCCCTGCCTGCCTGACCTGCTCCCCCCAGCACAGCCCCCCCCCGGCGATGCCCCCCCCTGCTCACACGTGTTCACACGCCGCAGGGGGGCCGTGGTTTCTCCCAAGGGGTGCTCAGCACGGGGCTTTTCCCAAGGGCTGGGGACAGGCTGGGCCCCCCAGCAGCACATTCCAGACAAATGGGGCAGTTCCACTGGTGGATGACTCCCCCGTGCTCGTGACTTCTATTTTCTAGCCCCTTCATCTGTCTTCTCTGAGTTAACTGGCACACAAGCGGGGGGAGGAGAGTCTTGTCCCCAACACGCCTTTGCGGGGACCGTCTTCCCCAGTTAGGTGGTGGCACTTGGCACCGTCAGGGCACAGCTCGTGGCACGGTCTCACGGTTGCTTCCGACGGTGCAGGATCAGCAAGGGGCCCATGGGCTTGGAGCGGAGGCACGGCTGCCCCACAGCATCCCCGGCCCCTCGGACCCACCTCCTGGTAGGACGAGCATCTGGGCTGCTGTTCGTGCAGGATCAGCCGCATCAGTCTTTTTCCCTGAGCTGGGCAGCGTCCCCAGGCAGGGTGGCCAAAGGTGATGTTCTTTATCTGTGCCTCGTGCTCCCCAGATACCGAATATCAGGATGTGCCTTGACTATCAAATATTCCACTGAGATTAGAGCTGGGCTTCCTTCCCTCCAGCTCCTTCCCTCCCAAGCGGAGCCGATGAGCACGATAAGTTATCGGGGGACTTATTGACCCACCCCACAACAACACGCTGAATATTTAGGAATTTCCCTGAGCTTGGTGCAATAATATCTTTATCATAGGAGCCCTTTAAACCCTCGGTGCCTGCCAGGTCCCTCTCTCCTTGCTGAAAGGACAAGATCAGACCCAGGGCAGCAAATGCTGGTAACAGAATAGTTCCTTGAGTGAAATGCAGTGCCGGGGCTGGCAGAGCCAGCAGCTCCTCTCCTGGGGCTCTCCACTCTCTGGTCACACCAGCAGCCTCTGGTTTCACAGCACCCAGTAGAGCCCAGCACAGCCCAGGAGAGCCCAGCAGAGCCCCCCAGCCCCAGCTCCCGTGTTCTCAGACCAACACCCCCCCATGCCCTCTGTTAGCAGGAGGAGAGGTTGGCTCGGGGCTCAGAGCGGGCTCCATCCCACCATCCAGCCCACTTGGGCTCGTTTCCAGCATCTGCAAACGATGCTCCCCAGGCTGCCGCCCCCCCGGCTCCTGATGGCCCTGAGGTTCCTGCTGGGATCACTCCAACCTCTTATCCCGTGTCATGTTCGGGGAAACACAAGCACAGGGGAGGAGGAGACTGAGGCGTCATTGCACCCTGAGGAATCGGTCCAGATGGGAATACTCGGGGATGCCCAGGTCTAGAGAGAGACTGTCGCAGGCCAGGAAAGATGAACCACGGCATGTGTGAGAGCCATCTGCCCAGCTCACCCCTGGGGGAGAAATGCCAAGGAATAACCCCAGAAAGGGCTGGGGAAACCAGTGGAGATGGTGAGGAAGGGGGATGGTTGGTCAGCAAGAAAGCAAAGCATCGAGGAATAAACGCGAATAAACCCAGAACCCGAGCAGAGGGACACAAAAGCAAGGACACAAAAGTTGAGAGTTCAGGCCCTGGGGGATCAAGGCAATGTCTGCAACATGAGTCTACAAAAGCCTGAAACTCAGTTTTGCTGAGAAATGAGTAGTCAGCAATTATTAAACCCCAGTGAAGTCATAAACCCAGCAGATATTGATAAAACGGGGTGCTGACATGGCGAAGCTCAGCAGTACACGAGCAGATGAGGGTCACCCATGGTGAGCAGCAGAGCCCAAGCAGCAGGAGCTGGGCTGGTGGGACACGGGGACTTCAGAGCCACGCTTACGCTCTGGAGCATCGCTGGGGGTTGCTGGCACAGCTAGGGTCCAGGAAAGAGCCTCCTTCCCCAGCATGTACCTCCACAAAGCCACATTTGAGGACCTCCAAGGCACACTTGAGGACCTCCAAGCTCCTTTCTGAGCCTCTGAGCACCTCTCTCAAAGTGGATGAGCAGCCCTGGGAGGAGGCAAGTTGCCTTTTGAAGCTCAACTACTTGCCAAAGAACAGGGCCCCAAAAACCAGGAGTGTGGAAAGGACATTGAAGGGGCTGCAGGGAGCTGGCAGAGGGGGAAAGGACGGTGGCTGGGGCACGGGGTGGTGGGGGGAAAGGTCTCTCTTGGGCTGGCTGAAGGCATCTCCTGCCACACGAGCTGTTCTTCCCAATCATCACTGGTGGAGGAGGCAGCGTTTGGGGTTCGACCCAGAAGTTAATCTGCTTTAACTGGCCAAATAAACAGAGAGGGTCATTCTGATATGAAGTGTGGGCTGAAGCCATGCACCTGATCAGCAACTGCAAGATTAGATAAAAACTGAACTTAGTCCCACCCTGAACATATTAATGGGAGCTCTCCGGGTGTCTGGGCTACTCCAGGTCAAGGGTGTGAAGATGTTCACTTCTCTGGGGTTCGTCTTTGCTGCCCTCTCTTTAGCGGGCTGCGTCCCCGTGGAGCCACTATCCAACCGCAACAAAGTCCTCCTGGTGTCCTTCGATGGCTTTCGGTGGAACTATGACCAGGACGTGGACACCCCCAACCTCGACGCGATGGCCGCGGAGGGGGTGAAGGCACAGTACATGATTCCTGCCTTCATCACCATCACCAGCCCCTGCCACTTCACGCTGCTGACCGGTGAGTCCCCGCCAGCCCCCAGCCCAGGTGCAGGGGCTGGGGAAGGATAAATTTAGGGGTCATGCATCAGTCAGGGAAATTAAGAGAAGCAGTTGTGTGTGTGTGTGTGTGTCCTCATCCCCAGCTTTGGAATAGCTGACTTTGGGAACTAGAGCAAGAGACAAGGTGATAGTTGCAGAAAGTCATAGAATCATAGAATCATCTGGGCCAGATGGGACCTCCAAAAGTCATTTAGTCCGACCCCCCCACAGTCAGCAGGAACACCCCCAACTAGACCAGGTTGCCCAGGGCCTCGTCAAGCCTCACCTTCAGTGTCTTGAGGGAAGGGGCCTCAACCACCTCCCTGGGCAACCTCTTCCAGTGCTCCACCACCCTCCTTGGAAAGAACTTATTCCTAAGATCCAACCTAAATCTGCTTTTAGAGATTTTAGAGTGGTAGAACTGAGCCTGCCTTTATCAAAAGTAAATAGCACCCAGTGTGACAGAATGACACGGGGTTGGAAGGGACCTCTGGAGACCATCTAGTCCAAAACTGCTGCCGAAGCAGGTCCACCCAGAGCAGGTCCTACAGGAACGTGTCCAGGTGGGATCTGAATGTCTCCAGAGAAGGAGACTCCACCACCTCCCTGGGCAGCCTCTGCCAGGGCTCTGCCACCCTCACAGGAAAGAAGTTCCTCCTCGTGTTTAGACGGAACTTCTTGTGGTCCAGTTTGTGCCCGTGACCTCTTGTCCTGTTGGGGGGAATTGTGCAGCCACGGGGGGAATTAGGCCATGGCCACCCAGCGGGGCTCAGCCCGTGGTGCCACTTCAATAGCAGGAGGGATCCTCCCTTCCCTTGCACACCACTATTCCTGGCGCACGCGACCTGCAGCCGGAGCTTGTCTCTGGATTTATAGTTTCTGTAGGTGCCCTGATTTCCTGGTGGCACCTCTGCTCACCCAGTCCTGCTCGCTCTCCCGCAGCCTCCAGGCACCCCTTTTTGTCTGTGACACTTTCTTCCCTTTTGTTACGGGATGGCCTGGAGATAAAATTTACTTATGCTTCCCTATCTGTTGTAATCACAAAAAAACAAAGATTAAAGTTCAGTTCGTGCACTTCATTTACCTTATTTACCCTCTATTCCCAAACTCTGGAACAAATTAGTGTCTCGCCAGTGTCCTCCCTTTGCTCTATTACCCTACCTGCATTATTTATAATATATAGGTGCCAAATATCGACAGCCTCTTATCTGTGGCCATATTTGAGTATAACGCAACGACAACATTGCAAACACACAAATAGAATTACAAATAATATACACAATACACAAAATAATATTCCATGCAACGTTCTCCTAATCTAGGCTCCCCAGTCAGGGAGAGACAAGGAGATAGCTGCAGGAAGGGGGAGAACTGAGCCCGTATTTATCAAAGGTGAAGAGAAGCAGCCCAACCCAATAGCCTTCTTTGATAAGATAAATGGGTTTTTTAGACAAGGGAGATGCACTGAATTTAATCTTTCTGGACTTCAGTGATGTACTTGATACAGTGCCACACGGGAAATCATTAGTGGAGACGGAGAAGATGAAGATTAGTACAAAACCCCTAACGTGGGATAAGGCACGGGCGACGGGGAAGGGGAGAGCGGGCGATGCTGAGGGGAGGTTGTTGAGCTGGAGGGAGGGAGGGCAGCAGGGGAATTCCTGAAGAATCGATTTTGGAGCCAATCTTATTTAAAGTTTTAATTAATAACCTTGGCATAAAAGAGTGGAAGATGCTAATGAAATCTGCTGATGAGGAAAGGCAAGGAGGCATTGTCGGTACGAGGGAGGACAGGGATATTGTGCAGAAGTAACTGTGCAGCCTTCAGGGCCAGAATAATAAAAATAGCATGAAACGTGAGAGTAGAAAGTGCAAGTCTTTCATTTCTAATGGGGATTTCTTCTGCCTGCTGACCTCGGGGGCTGGGGACAAGAAAGAAAGCCAAGCACCAAAGCCACCAGTGAAAGGCAGGAGGAACTGGAGGTAGCACCAGCACCCCCAGGGGTGAGGGCGCCCCAGGTCAGGGTCTGGGTGAGGAGCAGGCGTGTGTGTCCCCCCAGCATCTCACTCCCTGCCTGGGGAACCCCACTTCGTATGCACAGGGTGGGGGAGGAAGGGGGCAAAGCAGAGGCAAAGGGGGAGCTGGGCTGGGGTAAAGGGGCAGAAGGTCCATTGCCCAGCGCCGGGGATGAGACACCCCCCTTCCCAGCCACAGCCTGGCTCACCCCCACCTCCTCCTCCATCTCTCCTGGCAGGGCGGTACATAGAGAACCACGGGGTGATCCACAACTCGTGGTTCAACACCACCACGGGGCTGAGGCTGCCCTACTACACCACGCAAGGCGTGGACAGCTGGTGGGACAACGGCAGCCTGCCCATCTGGATCACCGCCCAGAGACAGGCGAGTGCGGACCCCTCCTCGCACCCATGCACCCTGTACAGGCAGCCCACCCCCCCCCCCCACCCCACAATTCCCCCCACCAGCCCATCATAAAAGCTACAGGCAAGCCACGATCTCTAGTGGCCATGAGCTAACATCCCCGCTGCACACCGCAGCCTAATTAGACCAGCAAAAAAAAAAAAAAAAATTTAAATCCCCAGACACTGGGAGGAATAATTATGATCATTCTATTAAAAATAGCAAAAAATAATGGATGCATTTCAGCTTTATTAAGACATTAATAGAACAGGTTATCCTTCTCCTGTTTAAAGAAACCTCACCCAGCTCCTTCAGGAGCATCACGAGCCCAGGGGCTTCAGATGCTCCAGGGCACAAACCTCATTCCTGCAGCCTCACCATGACCTTTTGGGTGGCATCATCAGGGGCTGGTCCCCTCTTCCCTGGTGACTGCAGCAAGGCTTTCCTAGAGCCCAGTAGGCTTTGGATCTGGCTTTGAGATGTGACCTGAGACCTGGCCCCAGGCATGTGTCTTTGCCTGTGTTTACTGGCCTAACTGGCCCCATTGACTTCGGGGCGAGTGCTGAAATGATTGGAGTAAAACCCACCTTAATGTCTTGGTGGCCAAGAGCCAGAGGGTCCATGGAAGGTACCAACGGGTCACTCTTCCCAAAGTTATAACTATTGTTACTAACGCAGTGAGAAAACCAACGTGCAGGAGTTCTGGGAAGGGCAGTGCTTCCAATTAATCACTTTTAATTGGCAATGAGCAAGAAAAACCTCATTAGAGGCAGAGGTAGACATTAGGGGGCTGAATGAACTAACCACATTAGCAGGAGGTTGCACTGACAGATGGAGAGATGCTGCAGAGCGAGTTCAGGTGAGTTTATGCGATGTCTCCACTAACAGGGTTTAAAGACAGGCTCTATCTACTTCCCTGGAGGAAAAGCGAAGTATCACGGGGAAGAAGTGAATATGAAGTTGGTGGAGCCTCCCGTGTTCAACTACGGCAACGAAACCAACTGGAGAAGCAACATTGACACGGTCATCGAATGGTTTACGGTGAACAACCTCGACTTCATCGCCCTCTACTTCGGCGAGCCCGACTCGGTAGGACACAAGTACGGCCCCGAGTCCACGCAGAGGAAGAAGATGATCGAGCAGGTGGACAGAACTGTGGGTTACTTGAGGCAGCGCATCCAGGAAAGTGGCCTGGAGTCCAAACTCAACCTCATCATCACGTCTGACCACGGCATGGAGACTGTCATAAAGACCAACGAGATCCACCTCGGGGCAATGAAAAACTTCTCCTTCAAAGACATCCAGTTCGAACTCTTAGATTATGGCCCGGTTGGACTACTGCTGCCAAAAGAGGGAAAATTAGAGCAAGTGTATTCGGTCCTGAAAAATGCCCACCCAAAATTAAACGTCTACAAGAAAGAAGAGTTTCCGAAGAGATTCCACTACGCCAACAACACCCGGATCACTCCGCTGGTGTTGTACGGTGACCCAGGATACGTGATCCATGGGGTAAGGTGTATGCGCAGACATACCTTACTGTTTTTTGGGGATCTGCCTCTCTCCTCCTGCCCCTCTCACAGCGCCCCAGTACATACCCAGCTTTATGCCTTCATGTTGACTGATCTCCCTACAAACGGATGGAAATTCCAGCTCTTTGTGCCAAGACCTTCTCTGCTGTCCAGAAAAAGGTCCAGAAGTCTTGGAGCAGGACTCTCACTAAGAGAATACCAGTTTCAGGCTCCTCTCCTGGTCTGGCACTAAGGGAAGGCCCAAAGTCAAGGCCAGCAGGCACCCCATTGTACATTTGTTGTACTGGAGCTCCTCAGTTCAACAAAATCTGGATGCCCTGACATTTAGGGAGGGAACTCACAAGCCATAATTGTTTGAGGGCTGTGTTTGGTCAGCACCCTTCAGCTTCTGCAAAGTTTAATGTCATTAGATAAACTTCAAAAACTCAAAGAGCCCAAACAGGCTGTTAAACCCTGTCGAGGCTGCAGGACATGGTGTGCAGGAGAGGTGGAGACACCCAGCAGTGCTGCTGCTTCGGTGCCTGCTGCCCCCTGGGGGGGCCGTGCTGGGGGGGTGGAGGGGCTGAAAGGTTTGGGCACTCACATCCTCTCTCGCCCTGTCAGAGAATCAAGGTCCAGTTCAATAAAGGGGAACACGGTTTCGACAACGAGGCCACGAACATGAAAACCATCTTCCGTGCCGTGGGACCAGACTTTAAGCAGGGGTTGGTGGTCAAACCCTTCGAAAGCGTCAACGTCTACGCCCTCCTCTGCGAGCTGCTGGGCATCGTCCCCGAGCCCCACGACGGCTCCCTGGAGACCATGAAACCCATGTTGCGTGAGTCATCGAATCATTGAATGGTTTGGGGTGGAAGGGACCTTGAAGACCATCTAGTTCCAACCCTCTTCCATGGGCAGGGACACCTCCCACCAGCCCAGGTTGCTCCAAGCCCCCTCCAACCTGGCCTTGAACCCCTCCAGGGATGGGGCAGCCACAGCTTCTCTGGGCAACCTGGGCCAGGCTCTCACCGCCCTCACACCAAAGAAGTTCTTCCTGAGATCTCACCTAAACCTCCCCTCTTTGAGTGTCAAAACGTCACCCCTCGTCCTCTCGCTGGTCCATCCATCAAATCCCCGCCTCTCCCGTTTAGGCGGCGGCGATTCCCGCGGGAACAGCGACACCTGGCGGCCGCTCCCGCCACTGCCCGCGGACCCCCGCAACCGGCAGCGGGAAGGGATCCCTCCGGAGGTGTCCCCGGAATGTCCCCGACACCAAAGCAAAGCCGGCAGCAGGAGGGACACGGGGTTCTGGGGGCCACCAAAGTGTCACCCCGGGGGGAGCCAGAGGGGGGGGGTGGCTGTGGGTATCACATCCCACACCCAAGCTCCCCCTTGTCACAGCCGGGAGGGGGGGGACGGGGGGGAACGACACGGTGCTGCTGCTCACCTGGGCAGGGACCAGGACCATCCTAATGCCGAGCTTCTCCTCACCACAGGCTCCAGCGCTCCTCTGCCTCCTGCCAAGAAGCTGCCGGTGATGCTGGGAATCGCTCTCGCTCTGTGGTACTGGGGAGGAATACACTAACACCCCCCCCCATCACCACCACCACCCCCACCACCAGAGGTAACTGGCTCTCGGGACATCCAAAAATCCCCCGGGGAAGTGCTCTTGTCCAGCAGGACCGTGCCCGCTTTGTTCTTGGCTTCTCTGGGCTTTGTCCATCCGTGAAAGCCCGTGCCACGCGTCGCTCCCCGCAGGGCACAGCAGCACCTTGGCACCCCAAGCAGAGGGACCCTGCATTTTTACTGCCCGGGTCAGCACTGGCACTACCCAGGGCTCTGGCTGGGCTGGGAAGAAGGGCTGGACGTGTCTCCTGCCTCCTGCCTGCCACTGCCCAGCCCTCCCTCCGCTCCCCGGGCTCCCTGTGGGGCTGGGGCTGGGCTGGGGAGCAGTTCCGAGGGCATCATGGAGCCAGGGAGGGGGGGGGGAAATGCAAGAGAAACGAGGCTGTAAGTTTATTGCTGGCCTTCACTGAGCGCGTGTGCCTGGGGAGCCGTCAGGACAAGTCATCCTCAATCTAATTTTCTGCCCCTTCCAGCACTGCGCCCCCCCAGCCGACACCCCCGGGCTGCGTGTCCATGAAATAAGTCACAGCGGTGCCGTGCTTTCCTGTCTTGGCAGCCTCCGAGTTCCAGGCAGCTCCACCAGGAATGTGTGGAGAGTTGAGGAAGGACACGTCTCATGAAGACAACCGGCCCCGGCCTCCGAGAATCGCACAGAGTTCCTAAAAACTCCTCGAATTCCTGATCCGCCTTCCCCCGAGAATGACTGAGTCCCGGGGCGGGGGAGACACCTCTCCCAAACTTTGGGGTGCACACAGGGATGCGCCGCTGTGCCAGCTGGCACCGATGTACAGTCTGACCTTGACCAAGGTGACCCCCAACTTCCCCGTCTGCTCAAGGCAGAACAACTCCAACTCGGTTCCGAGTTAATACCTGATGAGTATTTCTAAAGCGATTAAAAGACTATCAAAGTCCTGAGCGTGTCGGGAGCCTCCTGTACGTGCTGCTGGGCTCTGGCACGGAGGGGACAGCCCTGACACCCCGAGGAGACAGCCAGGTCCAGCTCATTTCTGCTGGCCACGGGGCTGGGCTGGCTGTGGCTGCTGCTGGGAGAGCAAAGGCTCTCAGCCCAGGAGCTTCAGAAGGATCCCAAAGGCAGTCACTATTTCCAGCCCCTGCCCCTGAGTGCTGTTCTACTTGTTTGATCAAAATTTTCTGTCCCTTACGGCTGTCACAAAAATGGGGAAACACCACCTACACCCCCCTGAGCTCAAAACCCAGGATGGTCCCCAGCACCCCTACTCCGCAGCAGCACTCACGAGGCTGAGCCCATCTGCAGCCCTGAATCAGCTCCCGGGAGGTCTGAGAGGTGGCATTAATCCATGTCACATTCTGGAGAGACAGAGGAGGTGGCTGTGACATGGCCAGCCTCCCCCCCCCCCCCAGCTCAAAGCAAACACCCAGCCCCGTGGTCCCCGAGCCCAGGGCCACCCAGAGCCCGTGGCACCTCGCTCCGCAGCGGGGCTGGTGCACCCTGGGTGGGAAAGCCCCTCGAGAAAAGCCAAACTTCTTTCTGCAGGAAAAAGCCCAGGATCCCTCAGCCAGGCCGGGGGTGAGGGGACAGGGAGCAGGACACCCCCTCTGTCCCGCAGCCCCCCCGTCTCTGCCCTTCCAGCGGGGCGTCAGGGTGGCAGCTGCCCTGGACCCCGTCCCAGATGCTGAAGAGCCTCTCCCCAACCCTGTGCCTCATCTCAGGGGCTCGATAAACATCTGTTGCCATAGAGACTCGCTCGGGCTGCCTTCCCCGCATCACCCAAGGAGATGAAACAGGAGACGCACGCTCCACTCGGGAAAACAGGAAGAAAATGTTTGGCTTGAAACCGTGCTGGGGGTGGGGGGGCAGTGCTGGGGGTGGGGGTCAGCACCCCGCGCAAACAGCCCAGCAGCAAACAAGGGGGAGGCTCTGAAAGGCCGGGGGGAAGGGGGGCACACAGGCCAGCGCTGCAAATATTATTTAAAATAACATTAATAATAATAAGAAGAGTTGCAGCAAGTGTGCAGGCAACGCGGAGTTTATGAGAATCTTTCCCCAAAAGCTGATTTTCGCCCCAGCTCTGAACAGGAATTTAGCTCCTGATTCAGTAGGAAGCGTTTCGGTGAAACAGGGCTCTGTCAGCAAAGTCTCCCCTGAGACATGGAGGGGCTGGAGAGGGTCCAGAGAAGGGCAACGGAGCTGGTGAGGGGTCTGGAGCACAAGTCTGGTGAGGAGAGGCT
>JAOTQQ010000003.1:33643082-33657939 GCA_026546715.1 Gallinago undulata
CCCCCCCCCTCCCGCCCCGACGGGCAGACACCGGCCCCGCGCCCCCCGCCCGGCCGCGGAAACCGGAGCTCCCCCGGGATGCGCGGGGCGAGGCGAGACCCGCGGCGGCGTGGCCGCCCCCTCCCCGATCCGCCTCCCCCGGCCCCTTCTCCCTCGCTTCCCACCCTTTCCCCCCCCCCCTCCCCGGGCTGTACCGGCTCCCGGTGCGGGGATGCCCCCGTCCCCACCGGGCCCGGTGTCGGGTGCTCGGGGAGGACGGCACGAAGGGTCCGTTTGTCCTCGGATGAACTCGCCGGTGCTGGGCCGGTAACGAGGGGGGGGTGGGCGGCGGGGAGCACCGGTTCCCCCCCGGCTCTCTCGCCCAGTCCCTGTCTTCTGTTGCAGGCACAACAGCTGGGAGCCCGAGGAGAACATCCTTGATCCGAGACTCCTCCTCGCTTTCCAAAAGAAGTGAGCAAAAACTATAAATATTTCTAAGCGAGTGATAAAGTCAATTAACTTCTAATTGGCTGCGCGTGCGGTGGAAGTTGTGGAAACAACAGACTGAAGCTCGCCCTTGCCTTTTGTGGCACGGCCCTTTTGTTCATCTCCCAAAATTACAGCTCGGGTCCAGTTCGGATGTCTCTCCCGGGCTGGGTCGACACGGAGGATCCGTGGCCCCGTGGAGGGTCTGGGTTTAGAATCATAGAACGGTTTGGGTTGGAAGGGACCTTAAAGATCATCCAGTTCCAACCCCCTGCCCTGGGCAGGGACACCTCCCACCAGACCAGGTTGCTCAAAGCCCCATCCAGCCAGTTTGCACTGGCCACGCAATGGGACCCCAGTAGAGATCGTTGGTTCTCCATCCCCATCCTCATCATGCCTGGAGGAGGGGGGGGTTGGTTTGACTGCAGGCCCCCACGGATGGGGTGGGAGACAGCACCTGGGGCTGCAGAAAGGGTGGAAGGCACCAAAACGTACTTGAGGAGGACATAGCTATGAGAGGGTGAGGAAGTCACGGGTGGGAGAAAATGGTGTCCTCTCTCAGGGCCGGGGTTCCTGCCCCGAGATGAGTGGGGGCCAGCGATTGTTCTGCAGCTTTTATACAACAGGAATCACACCCGGAGGGGAAAGCTAGCCAGCTGGCTACGGTGAGCACAGCGCTGCCAGATATTTTGGCTCCGTATTAATAAAAATCATTAAAGTTTATGATAGGATTTAATTATAACTTGTTTCTGGATCCATTTTTTTCTTTTTTTTCAAGAATGGAATCCGGTGGTTAGTGCAGACAGCGCGGTGTTTAATTAGCCAGGTGTATTGTCGCTTAACGCGAGTCCTTTTCCAAAACGGGGAGCTGGGAAACAGGACAGGGCTGTGGAAACATTCCCCCTGCCACCCCCTCGGGCTTCGCGTGGCTGCCAACCTGGGCCACCACGTCCAGACCAAAGGTGCCCGGGGAAGGAGAGGACCTGCAGAATTTCCAGGGAGCCCGTTGACTTTTGCTCGGCGCGGAGGCTGTGCTGCTCCTGGCAGGGAGCAGAGGGGAAGGCAGGGATGGGACAGATCTTCCCTTTGCCCCATCCCCTTGTAACAGGATGGTCCTGCCTGGCAGAGGGTTTGGGCTCCACGATTAGTTTAGCAAACCCATCTCAGCCCCCCGTGCAGCTCAGTCCCGTGCTGTGCGCAGGAGAGGTTCTCTTCCCTTTCTTCTCCCTGTCACATCTCCTCCGGCATCGGGGGAGCCGAGCCAGCTGGGTACCCCCACGGCCAGACGTCCGTCCTTGTTCTAAGGCCACCATTTTTATACCCTTTTCCTCCCTTTGTAGTTCTTTTTCTTGCGTTGCATCGTTATTCCTGGCCCAGGTCTTCCAGTGATGTCTGCCAGTGCCGTAGGGTAAATGGTCCGGGGGCTACGTGGAGGAGGTTTAATTGCACGAGTCCCCAGGTCTCCAAACAGTTCTTGGGGCTCTCTGCCTGCTCCCGAGTGGGGGGTGTCCCTACCAGCCTGCCTTCAGGAAGGCAGTGTGCCCGGAACCTGTCAGGTCATCACACATCGGTCGGGGTCATGGACACCTCCCAAGGCTGCTCCAGAGCTGGAACGGGAGCTGAGCCTTCAGCATCCCGAGCAAAGGGATGGTGACAGGAGAAAGGGAGGAACCAGGATGATTTTGGATGTTTTTTTTTTCTTCCCCGCAAACATTGTCCTTAATCGTTTTTTTTTCCAGGGAACATGAAAAAGAGGTGCAGAATCGGAAGAGGGGCAAGCGGCCCAGGGGCAGGCCCAGGAAACACGTGGTGAGTCCTGGGGGTGGTGGGAATCCATGGACGTGATGGTGCTGGAGGGGCTCTGGCCTTGGAAGGCACCAGTAAGTGTCTGCCCCCAGCGCAGGGTGCGGTGGATGCTCAGGCTCCAGAGGGTGGTGGGGACACGGCGATGCCTGCAGCCCCCAAATGAAGGGGCTTTGAAGGTTGCAGCAGTGAGTGGGTCAAAGAGGGTGCTTGCAAGGAGGAGATATCTTCATCGCTGCGATGGGGATGGTGTAGGAGGGAGCAGAGTTCCCTGGCACCGGGGTATTTAAGATTTACGCCTGGTTGGGTTTGTACTGTGTGCTCCCAAACTCAGTTTATGGCAGAGGTGGAGCAGATCCTCTGAAAGCAGATCCTTTGAAAGGCTGAGGGACTTGGGTGTTTTTAGTCTGGAGAAGAGAAGACTTAGGGGGGATCTGATCAATGCAAATACTTAAAGTGTGTGTGTCAGGAGGACGGGGCTGGTCTTTTCTCAGTGGTGCCCAAGGACAGGACAAGAGGAAATGGGCACAAACTTGACCATAAGAAGTTCCACCTAAACATGAGGAGGAACTTCTTTCCTGTGAGGGTGGCAGAGCCCTGGCAGAGGCTGCCCAGAGAGGTGGTGGGGTCTCCTTCTCTGGAGACATTCAAACCCCACCTGGACAAGTTCCTGAGCAACGTGCTCTAGGGGGTTGGACTAGATGATCTCCAGAGGTCCCTTCCAACCCCATATGATTCTATGATCTGCTCACGTGGAGAAGGAACCTGCCTGTGTCCAAGGTCCCCCTGGTCCAGGCACCACAGAAGGGTTTGCGATGCCTGGAGCCACTCTTTGGTTGACTCTTTCCCTGTCTCTCCCCATTGCTTCACAGGAACCAGAGATGCCTGCAAAATCTAAGTCGAGTAGCTCCTCTTCCTCCACATCCTCCTCTTCCTCCTCCTCTGACGAAGAGGACGAAAGCGACCTGGAAGCAAAGAGAGGTCCCCGCAGCAGAGAGACTCACCCGGTACCGCAGAAGAAAGCTCAGATCCTGGTGGCAAAGCCCGAGATGAAAGATGCTTCCAGGAAGAAGCGTGGGCGGAAACCTCTTCCCCCGGAGCAGAAAGCGGCTCGAAGGACCGTGAACCTGACAAAGGTGCTGAAGACATCCCGGAAGGAGGTGGGTGGCAGCGCCAAGCTGCTGGGGAAGCTGCAGCCCCAGCAGGGCTCGGGCATGGCCGTGATGAAGGACGCGCCGGGCGCCTGCGCCGGGCTCAGCTCGGGGGGTTCTTCGGCAGAAAACCTGCCCAACGTGATGAAGAGCGGCTCCGCCAGCCCCAGCCGGGCCATCAGCTGGCAGAGCTCCATCGTGCACTACATGAACAGGATGTCCCAAAACCAGAACTCGGCCGAGTCCTCCCCCCTGGGCAGGCTGGCGCTGAAGGCTCAGGCGGCCGGTAAGGGCGGCTTGGGGCTGGACTTAAAAATGAGGAACCAGAAAGGGTCTGCGGAGCTCGGGCTGAGCGTGCAGGGACCCAAGGCTGCCAAAATTCCCAGCAGCGGTGCCGGAGGGGACCAGAAACCAGGGTTGGCTGCGGGAGGCCAAATGCTGCACAATGGCAGCAAGATGCCGGCGAGCTCCTCCGGGGCCGGCAACCAGGGGGCCTCCAGCCAGGAGCTGAACCTCCAGGCTCTCAACCTGCAGAGCGTCAAAAACGGGCCGAGCGGGGCCAGCGGGAACAGCCTCCCTCGCCACCTCGGCGGCCCCCCGGCCAAAGGCTCCGGCGGTGGCCTGGTGGCTAGCGTGGGCGCCGGCGGGGCGAAGGGCGGCTCGGCCGGGTTGAACGCTGCCGGCACCGGGGTGCTCTCGGGAGGGGACGGCGGCAAGAGCGAGAAGCAGGGGCAGCGGGCAGGCGACAGGGACAAAAGCAGCCCGGCCGGCACGCAGGAGGGGCACGTGGCCACGGAGAGCCGCAAGCCGGCCGCCCTTTCCGAAGTGAGCACGGGCGAAGAGACCAGCTCGGATTCGGACCGGGATTCGGCATCCTTCCCCGGTGTGGGTCAGAACATGTCTGTCTCTATCCAGACCAGCCAGGACTGGAAACCCACCCGCAGCCTGATCGAGCACGTCTTTGTCACCGACGTCACCGCTAACCTGATCACAGTGACGGTCAAGGAGTCCCCCACCAGCGTCGGGTTTTTCAACCTGCGGCAATACTGAGGAGGGGGAAGGTCCTTCAGCCTCTCCCTCACCTTTGCCCACCTCTTCCACCAGGTTTTTCTTTCTTCCAGTGAACGCATAAGACCTGCTGGGACTCGTGTCCAGAGGGGCTTAAAGAAAGCTGCAGGTGAAACCTGCTCAGAACTGTCAGCGGGTCCATGGATCCCTCCCGGCTTCTCTTCATCCCCTCCCGGAGTCTGTGCCCTGGGTGATGCCATTCTCCGGGATCAGGGGCTCTGGTGGGACCAGGCTGGCAAGTTTTGAGCCAGGCTTCACTTGTGCACGGGTTTCTTTGCTTTACAGCTGGGAGCAGCAGAGAATGGCAAGGTCTGGGGCTCTGGCAGCGGGGAGAGGGTGCGATGGGCCAGGCTTGTGCTGGGGAGAGGAAGAGGGAGATCCTTTCCTGTCCTCTGGGCTCCCCACGAATCTGTCTGTGAGCCGTGGGGAGCCACAGCTCCATCCAAATGAGGCAGCCGCTGCTCCCTGCCCCGGGGGGGCGGCTGTACGCGGGGGTTTTCAGGGTACATTCAGCCCAGCCACCCCCCTGGGCAAGGTCACTTCCAATGATGGTGAAGTCCACGACGTTTCCGTTGTGGTTTCCAGCCGATAGGGAAATATTGTTTACATTTTTTATTAAGGAAGAATTTTTTTTTTTTTTTTCTTTCTTTTTTTCTCTTTTTTTGAGGGAGGGGAATGAACCCAGCCTGGGGAAGACTGAATCCTGGATGCCACGGATGAGACGGGGCATCAAAGGTGCCTCTTAGGGAGCAAGGGGCGGCTGGCAGTGGGTACCTCCTTGTCCCCCGGGCAGGGTCCTGCCTTGGGAGGCAGCAAGAGCCTCTGGCTCCCTCTCAGAGACCTGACTTTCAGAGGAAAGCAAAGCCCAGATCGTTGCACAGCCCAGGAAGCCCCAGCACCACTCCTCTGCCTCATCCCAGCATCACCAGCATCTCCCCCCTCCCGTTCAGCAGTTTCCAGGCTCTTGTAGGGACCAAGTCAGGGAAGATACTATTTTTTTTTTCTGAAGTCTTGCAGAACACTCAAACCCTCCCAGCAGCAGGTAGGTTGGTACGGGGGCTGCCGGGTGTCTGCAAGGTCCGGGTTTGGGCAGAGCCGGGGGGGGGGGAGCGAGCCCTCCCCACCTGGGATGCTCACTGGGTTGGGCTCACAGTCATCTCCCACCTCCTGCTCCAGCGAAGGGGCTCAGAAGCTGGTCAAGGACACCCGCACGAGTGGTCTGGGGCAGTGGGACAGGAGAGGAAAGGAGAGGGAGAAGGGACAGTGGGTACCTCAGGCTGCTGTTCCCTGAGGAGCCAGAGGGGCCTGGGGCAGCTTTTCATCTTCCCATCCTGTGCCAGCAGCCCAAGGGTCTTCATTTTGGCTTGTAATTGCAACCAAGAATGGCTTCTTTTACAGACACAGCGGGCTTTTTCCCTTCTGTAGATGACTCTTACAAGCCAAAATTCGCAGCAGTAGTTCAGGCAGAGTTTGAGGTCGTTTTGGTTCCCTCAACGCTGAACTCCTTCCTGGGAGGAGATCAGAAGACTGCAGCCTGCCAGGTCCCGGTGCGCGGGAGGGCTGTCCCACCGGTGTCCCCGAGATGGCTGCTCAGTGCATGCCTCAACGGGCACCACTTCAGGGTCACCCCTGCTGGGTGACGGACCTGGCACCGGGACGGGCATCTGGTTGTCACCCACACACAGGGGTGCAGAGATAAATGGACCAAACTAGGGGTCAGCCCCCCCCCCTCCCCTCCAGTGGCACTTGCTGCCATGGCTGGTGGCCGAGAAGTTCTCAGGTGGAAGGAGAAGCCGGTGCTGGCTGCCCGGGATGGATGGTTATTCCCCGAGGGGTGACTGCATCCTCTGCCAGGGCATCCTGTGCTCCAGAGATGCTCTTCCTTCGCTTTTTGAGTTCGGTCCCCAGCTGTCCCCTCGGTCGTGGCTTTGAGTTGGTGGCATTTCAGAGCTGAGCACAGCACCCAGGGTGAGCCGGGGAGGACGAGCCCTGTCCATGCCTTGTGGGGACATACCTGTGCAGGGCTCCTCAGCCAGCTCCTGTCCCAGGCAGCCTGGAATCGTCACCTCGCCAGGGTTGGGGGGGGACAGGGTGGGGGGGGGGGTTGCAGAGGAGACTGGTGCAGCCCCTCTCTGCCGCTGGCCACCTGGCCGGCAACGGGCTACGCTTTGTTGTGCGAGGCAAAGGGCCAAGGGGAGAGGAGAGAACCTCGTCCGTGGAGGAGGTTCCCAAGGACGGAGTTTCCGTTGAGCTCCCGCGATGCCAAAATGTCCCAGCCCGTGCCGTGTGTTTCCCTTCTAAACTTCTTTGACTTTGCCAAATGAGCCACCGTTGCTTCGAGCAGCCCGAGGAAGCTTTCCCCTGCCTCGGCAGGAACGACGGCGTGGTCTCTGCTGGGGGTGCTTTTGTGCTGGGGTACGAGCGTTTTGGGAGAAGAATCGAGGAATCTGGGGGAGGGGTGGGGGTGGGGGGGGAGGGAGTTCAGGGGGGGTATCGCTCCTCCCCACACACCAAATGTTTGCTACTTGGCCTTTGCAAATCCAAACTGAACGACGATGTGCCTTTCGGGCTGTCCTTATCTCAGCCTTGTCTGCGACACCGGTCCCACGACAGGTTTGTGCCTATGCAAAGCAGGGTGGTGACAGGGTCCTGGGGACAGCGGTGACACCCATGGGGAAAGGTGCCCTGGTCCCCAGCAGGGACACCCAGCTATCAGAGGAGCCCTGTCTCGGGGCTGAGGGATGCTCCCGGAGAGGAAGCTGGCCCAGCAGGGATGCTGGTGCTTAGAGCTGTAGGATGTGGGGGATGGATGAGAGGGGGGGGGGGGGGGAACCAACTGAGGATGCACCACGAAGGGGGTCGGGCCCCAAGTGTCTACAGAGATGAACCACCATGGTGGGTTCTGTGCTGGCCACACACCAGCTGGGATGGCTGCTCCCTCCAGAGCCCCCATGGAAGCTCACGTGTGATTCTGTGTGCGGGGGCTCATTCCTGCCCCCCCAGCCGAGCAAAGGGTCGCTGGGCCCAAGCCGGCACCCAGGGGAGTGCGTGTCCCGACAGCGAGGGGCTTCCCTCCACCACCCACCCATCCCCGGCCGGTCTCCTCCCGTAGCAGCAGGACTCTGCCGTCACCACTTGCTATTGTGCCTTTTGCTCACCAGCTGATTTCGATTCCAAAGGTCTAAGGATGGTGAAAATGATAATCCCGAATTTTTTTTTTATTTTTTTTTTTTGACCTTCATCACCTCCCACGCTCCTTCCCCAGCCCCTTCCCGACCTCCTGTTTCAGGATTTCGGCTCTCCCAGCGGCGCTGGGGTGTCTGAGCCACTGGTTCCTGTTGGAGTTTGCCTCTCAAAGGCACATTATGTGAGTGATTTACTGTAATCTTTTGTGGACAGGGGTTGAAAGCCGGTGCAGACCCTGTTTACCAGTCACAACCATTAGTATTCAAGGTCTATCTTTTTGTTGTTGTTGTTGTTGTTTTTCTCTCCTTTTTTTTTTTTTTAAGTTTGCTGCTATGGGTTGGAGTGTTCAGCCGTGTGTCAAACAGCCAATTAAAGGTTTGTCACTTGTCATTTTCTAAGGGGTTTCCGATGTGGAAAGTCCTGCAGTATTTGTATATTGAATGGATATTTTCTCCAGGCATAATCTGGTTAAGCATACTTGTTGTTTTCCATTGGACTGGAAGAGGTGGCCAATTCAGCCATCTTCCCTAGAAGCTTAGTCTATTTTTATATATATATTTTGTACCAAAAAAAGAAAAAAAATCAAAACAAAACTGGAGTTCGTGGACGGATGGGGATGGTTTAGAGGGTTTGGTTTGTGTTGAGTTTCTGAGCTGGGTGTGAAGGGCTCCAGAGCCGGAGAGAAGGTTTTTGGTTTTTTTTTACTGAAAGAAATTGAGGGATGGGTGAAAACAAACAATTGTTCTTGTAACTTGTGCCAGTCACTGGTCTGATTTGTATGTTTTAATTAAAGAGAGAGCCAAATCGGTCCTGTATGACACTTATAATTGCTTTAAACTACAGCTGTTTGTTTGCTTTTATTTTCAGAGAACAAAAGTTGGAGATGTTATTACCCTGGGAAAGGGTAAGGGCTTTGTGGAGCAGGACAGGCACCCGGCCCGCTGAGCACCGGGGTGGGGGGGGGACGAATTGGGGGGGGGGGGCACTCACCGCTCCCCCCGCGGCCTCCGCTCCCCTCCCGGCCCCTCGCCGTGTGTGCTGTGTGTTTTTCTTAGTGCTTCTGGACACTAACGCTAGTGTAGAGCCACGACCTCTAGGCTGCTTTTAATTTATTTGCAGGAAAACCCTAGGAGATGGTTACGTCGGGTGGGTTTGGGTTCTTGGGTTTGGTGGGTTTTTTGCTTGTTTTTTGGTGTTTTTTTTTTTTTTTTGTATAACTTTTTCACTGCTCTTTTTTAACCTATCAATAAATATTTTTTTAAACTTGTCAGCCTGGCCTGGTTACTGCTGCGGGAGTGTCCCCTTCACCATGGGTCCCACATGGGGTCGGGGGGGGTGTGTGTGTCCCCCCGCTTTCCCCAAGGCACCGCATCCCAGGACTGGAGCAGGGCCCTGGGATGGGGATGAGGGAAGCTGAAGGGAACCGGGGCTGGGCAACCAACCCCCCCACTTCACCCCGGGGGGCCGGAAAAACGCGGTCCCCCTCCCGGCCCCACCGGGGGGCTGAGGCGCGCCGTCGGGGCTGCCGTCGGAGCCGGGGGGAGGGAGACACGAAGCCGCCCCGATACGGGGGGGGGAGTGTGGGGGGTGTCAGCCCCCTGCGGGCGGCGTCCGGGGGCCCGACCAGCCGGTGTGTGTGTGTGTGTGTGTGTCCCCCTCCTCCCTCCCCGCCCGCCCCGCCGGGGGCCCCGCCGCGGCCCGTGTGAAAGGGCCCCCCCGCTGGGCCGGGGGAGAAAGGCGCCATTGTGCGGGCCTTTCTCCCGCTCCTCCTTGACACTCATTTTCCGCGCCCAGCCGCTGACAGCTCCCATAATGCGGGGTCTGCGCCTTTCACCCGCCGGAGCCGGGAAAGGAGGTTAATGAGGACACAGCTCAGAAAAAAAAAGGCCACCAAAACCAACCTCCCCCCCCACCCCCCCAACACACACACCCCGCCTGCGCGGCCAGGGCAGATTTGAATACAAAGGCCGGGCCCCGACCCGCACCCCCGCCGCTGCCCGCCCCGTCGGAAGGGCGGAGCGCCGCGGCCCGGGGCTCGGCCCGGTACCCGGCGGCGGAGCGGCTCCGGGGTTGTTCCTCGGAGAAGAGCTGCACAGGGCACCCACCGCCCCGTCCAGGCACTGCCGGGACCCCCCGACGGGGCAGCCCTGCCCGGCGGCGGCTCGGACGGACTCCCCCCGACCCCGGCCCCGCACGGCCGCCGGCGGGATGCGGAGGCGGGATACGGGGCCACCCGCCCCGTCGGGGCCCCATCGCCCACCCCACTATGCCCCCCCAGCCCCAAGCAGCCCCTCACCCCAGGGCACAAAGGGAAGACAGAGACGTTTCTATTTACAAAGTATATATTTAAACTCACATAAAAAGCAGGTCTCATATGGACATTCACGGCTGGCAGAAGACACGTAAGTTAAGCTTCACTTCTGAGACTGAGATTTAGCCAAATCGGGTTTTTGTACAAGTCTTAGATTTAAATAATTTCAACGCGCACACGCACACACACCCCTCCCCCACGCACACACACTCAGTATATACGTCGCTATGTACATACACACATATACACCCACATTGTATGTTGTGCTCCCGTATACACGCGTGGCCGGACACACACACACACACGTATACACAGGGCTGGAGCGAAGGACACCGAATCCCGAGCGCATCCCGGAGGGGCAGGAGCGCGGCTCCGGGCTCTTTTGGAAAGGGAGGTATCCTCCAGCCTTGGCACGGCGGCAGCGGGAGGACGGGGCAGCTCCATCCCACCATCATCATCATCATCATCACCATCATCATCCCTCCGACAACACTTGTGGCCCGTGTCGGCTGCCCCTGGCACCGGCACCGAAACCACCACATTGGTTCTTCGTTACAAACCAAGTTAAAAAACAAAACAAAACAAACCTCATTTTTACAACAAAATATGCCATAAAAAAAAAAAAAAGACAGAGAGAAGACCAAAAATGAAACAAAATATAATCCAGAACTTGCAGCCATGGCTCCCTTTGCACAGCATCCCCGGCTCGGCCAGCTGACAAAGGTGATGAAGGAAGGATGAGGAAGGAGACCCAGCGAGGTGGAGTCGCAGCTGGGCCCCACGGAGGGGCTGCTCCTTCCCCAGCCCCCTTCCTCACCCCTCAGGCCTCATCTGCTGTCACACACCCCCCCCAAGCCAGGAGCCCCTCAGGGTGGCCAGCCGTGGCCAGGAGGGACAAGAGTGACCTGGCCCAGCCCCAGCCCTCATGCCCCACCGGCCAAGCTTGTGCTTTCCAACCCCCAGAGATGCTCAGCCCAAGGCCTCGGGATGGGGACACCTCCTCCGGCTCAACCGAAATCACAACCCAGGGTAGGACCCGCTCCCCACCCGGGTCAGACTGACACCAAGCTGGGGGAAAAGGGGGGAGATTGGAAAAGGGGAGATCAGAACAGGGGGCTACAGCCCCCATGCCCCCCCTCTCCACCTCCCCAAGGCTGCTGCTCAACCACCACACTCTCCAGAGCCACAAAACCCCCCTGGCCACGCCGTGCCCCAGCCTGGGGAGACCCCCCCGGGAGGGTCCTCCAGCACCAGAAGTAACACAGGCTCATAAACCACAAAAAGCCACCCGAGTCGGGGGGGGGGGGCTGCTCGCACACGGGAATATTTCGCCTCTTGGCTATTGTTTAACTAGCGTAAGAAAAGGGAAATATTTATTGTCTCTGAATGCATAAAGGTGGCTCTGGGATTTGTCAGAGATGTGGATATTACTAAACATTTTATCCGGAGTCTTCCAACAGTCTGAAGGGAACTGTGTTGGGGAAGAAAAAAAGTAATAATAATAATAATTATCATCCACTTTCTATAGCGGTATAAAGCATCTAAATATGGGCAGTGACATGCTACCCTCCCAAACCTCTCTGGCATTTCAGGAATGTAAACAGAGGGGCGGGGGGGGGTGTTGATTTTTTTTTTTTTTTTTTTTTTAAAGTGGGTGGGGGAACAGAATCAAGCGACCAGACAAAATGAAAACAGATTCTCAGCTCAGTCCCGTCTCCCACAACGGCTACGACAACTCTATTAAAGTGCATTTCAGTATCACCCCTCTCAGGAACCTTACACACACAAACCTCCTCTTCCTTCACAAGAAAAGGTAATTCAAGTTAATACTCCGCTAGAACAGTTTTAGCCTTTTTTTTATGGATTTCTGCTTTTCCCCCACCCCGACTTTGTAGCAACATTATTATAGTTTTTTTGTTGTTGTTAGGCTGGAAACGCCCCCTCCCCGAAAATACTGTAAATTCAAGTGCTTAATTCAACTGTCAAGGGCAACAGTTCTGGATACAGCACACTTGATTGTACAAGCAACACCTTACATCACAATCAAGAAATCAGGGCACTTTGCCCTCCGAGGGAGTAACACCTTCCCCCCTCCACCATCCACAGCATCATATGAAAAATAACAGTTAAAAAAAAAGAAAAAAAAAAAAAACGAAACAAAACCCAGAACATAATTAGCTATGAACATCGTTTGTTTTGTACACTGGCTCCTGCAACAGATGCATGAACTCCGTTAGTTCTCAGTTTTATTGTCCTTTCTAAGAGCAACTGAGCAGTCACTGTTGTCTCCATTTAAATAAAACAACTCAGAGTTGAAATATATATATATAGATATATATAAGCATTTTTTCTTAAATAACATATTTACATCTAATAGAAAATATAACTCTAGAGATAATCTTTCCAACGAAATGTAAGACGTGGAAGAAAAAAAAAACCAAAACAAAAAGAATGAGTTAATGAACTTAGGACAGTTTCTAAATCCTCTCCAGGACACAAAAAAAAAATAAGAAAAAAAAATAAGAAAGAATTTAAAAAAAAAAAAAAAAAAGGCCCACCAAGTTCTAACCAAGCTTTTGTCTGGATCTGACCGACGAAAACCCCAGCACCACCTCCACCACCAAACTCATCGCTTCTCCTTAAAGAATCCTTGGTCCGTGCTGCTCTCCTTGATGGTGACGGTCAAAAAGTTAGAGGTCACGTCAGTTACCACCACCTTCTCCAGGTTGTTGAGGGAGGGGCTCCAGGACTCCTCCTCGGGGTCCCCCAGGATCCTGGCCACGGGGATCCTGGCGATGAGGGAGGGTCGCCCCGCCTGGCCCCCCACGCCGTCGCGGTACAGGCTGCCCACGGCACCCGGGCTCACCGCCCCGTGCAGGAGCTTGGGCCCGCCGGGGTCCAGCCCCCCCTGCCCTTTGGGGTCCAGAAAGTCCGCCCGGTGCTTGGCCAGCCGCGCAGGGTAAGGCTCGGCGGCTCCCAGTTTGGCACCCACCTCGGCTCGGTTGGGACCGGGCAGGGTGCCGGGGAGGTCGGGGTCCTGCCGCCGGGCCAGCTGGATGACGCTGTGTCCCGAGCCGAACTTGGCCGCCCCCGCCGCCGCCTCCTCCATCTTCCTGGCCTTCAGGTAGTCCCCCACCTTGTCCCCCGGCTCCCCCAGTTTCCTCTTGGAGGCATCCAGACTCTCCGCCAGGTCCTTGTAAAGCTCCTTCCTGGGCTTCGGGCCTCGTTTTTTGGGGGTCTCCCCAGGTTTCTCCTCCACGCGGATCACCCGGTCCCGGATGCCGTCTCCCTTTGGGGTGCTGGTGCTGGAGCTGCCCTGGGGAGCCAGGGCTATGTTTCTCAGTCCTTCCCTAGCCCGGGACGTGGAACCCAGCTCCTGGGGGGACCTGCCGGGATACGGCACCCGGATCCCCCTGGAAGAGTCACTGCGGAACTCATAGGTTTTGGCTTTTGCCTTTGCCTGGGCCTGCAAGGAAGATAAATCAACCAGTGACTTTATTATCCTGCCACCCTGCTGCATAATTACAACTCACAAGACAAGGGGCCGCCTTCTGAGGAGCATCCTCCTTCGGGGGCCGGGGAGGGACCCGCTCCCCACCGTGGCTCGTAGCCCTGGCCGGCACCAGCACATTGGACGGGGCGGGGGGGGGTGTCTGACTTCCTTACCTTTAACAGGAAGGTTTTGGGCTTGGGGCCTCGCTTTTTGGGCCCGTATAGTTCCATTTCCCGCTCCCTAGAGGTGTTAAAAAAACCAAAGCTTCAATTCAGCATAGCTACAAGACAGCAACACATTTACAAGCGCCCGGGCTGCGGCCAGCAAAGGCCTTGTACCTTTCCTCAAAGGCTGCCAGCAACCGGGCATCCAGGATGTTCTCCTCGGGCTCCCAAGTGCTGTACCTGGGGGGTGGGAGACACGGGGAGGGGGGGGGACAACACACAGAGAGGGAGCGGCGTGAGGAGCCAGGAAGAAGGACGAAATAGATAAAATAAGAAAAATAAAAAGAAAAAAAAAAAAAAAAACAAAAAAACCCACCCAAACCAACAAACCCAGGGAATAAAGGAAAGGACCCAAGTTTCCTTCCCGCTACAATGGGCTGCGGCACCGGCTCCCCACCCGTGGAGCCCCCCCCGGACACACGGCCCACTTACTTCTGAGACCAGCCCTTCCATTTCACCAGATATTCCATGCGCCCCTGCGGATGCAAAGAGGAAGAAAAAAAATATATATATACACAAATATATATATATATTAAAAAAAATAAATATAAATACGCGGGGAGAGGGGCGGGAGGGAGGACACGGACCCCCGCGCTCAACGCCCGCAACAAAGATCCACCCGCGGCTCCGTGCACACACGCGTGTTGAAAACACGCGGGGGGGGCGGGGGGGAGAGGGGGGAGGGTGGGATAATAAAAAATAATAACGATTAAAAATAAAAGGCTGGCAGGGGGGCGGGCAGCGGCGGAGCACGCCCGGGCATGCGGCGGGGAGAAAGAGCCGCCCCCAACCGCAACCGGGCCGGGGCCGCCGCAACGGCGGGGCCGGGTGGTGGTAGGGAAGAAGGGAGGGAAAAGGAGGAGGAAGAGGAGGGGGGAAAGGGGGGTCGGAAGGCCCCGAGGGGGGGGTTAAAGGGGAAAAGGGGTGCACCTACTTTACGGATGCGGCGCTTGAGGAGGGCCTCGGCCGCGAAGACGCGCTCCCCGACGGCCGAGAGCTCCATGTTTACGCGGCCGCTCGCAGCACACAGGCAGCCGCCAGCGCAGCCCAGACCATAATACTCCGCCCGCTGACGTCAGCGACGCGGCCCCCCCCCCCTCCGCACCACCCCCCTTCCTCCTCCTCCTCCTCCTCCTTCTTCACACACCCCCCTCTC
>JAOTQQ010000003.1:33668635-33681321 GCA_026546715.1 Gallinago undulata
CCCCCCCCCCCCCCCCCTCGGCCCCTTCCCCGACTCCTCGCCGATATTTCGGTGTCTCTTTCGAGCTCCCGGAGACTCCGGTACTCGGGAAAACGGGCTCACCAGTGCCACACACCGAGGCAGTACCGCCAGCCTGCTCCGCCTTGAATCTCCCCCGCAAACACGGGGAATCCTCCTCCTTGGCGGTGCTGTCCCTCTCCCTTGTCCTTGTCCCTGTCCCCGACCCTCCCGTGCGACACAGCTCCGCGGGGGCCGGGGCTGGAGCCGGTGCCCGGTGGCACGGCGGGGCCGGGAGAGCTGCTGTAGGCGCCGGCCCGGTTTGCATTTGAACCCCCCTCCCCCCCCCCAGACAGGCTGCTCCCCGAATTGAGACGGGTGCGGGTACAGAGCCACCCCCCACCGCAACTCCCCGCATCGGTGCTGGCGGGGGAGCAGCGCCCGGCCGGGACTCCCCCCACTCCTCCCCCCCCACGGCCCCGCAGGATCAGCCCTTGGTTCATCCTGCGGTCACTCTCCAGGGGAAGGGAGGGGGGGAACATTTTGGGAGGCGTCCCGCGGCCCCCCAAGGGTGGCTGAGCCCCGCAACCCCGCACCGAAAGCTTGCCGGGCTGGATCTCTGCAACAGCGCTCCGGTTACCGCATCCTCGTGTCCCAATCCCTCCAGTACAGAATCCCTGTCCCTGGGAAAGCCAGCTCGCCCGGCTGCACCCCCTCGCTGGCCGCGGGGGCGGGGGGGTGGAACACGCACGACCCCTCTGTGCCATCGCCCACCCGGGCGTTCGGTTCCCCCAGCTCATGGGGGGGGGAATCCTCTTTTAGGGGGAGGAGAGGAGATGCACAAGGCAGAGGGAAAATTGCCTTGCCAGGGAAATCTTAAAATAAAATAATAAAATAAAATAAAATAAAATAAAATAAAATAAAATAAAATAAAATAAAATAATAAAATAAAATAAAATAAAATAAAATGAAATAGAGTTAAGCCTACTAGTTCGAACCCAGAAAAAGACAATGCCACGGCCGAGCCTCATTTGCCACATCGTCAGGCGGGAGAGGGAAGGGATTCCTGCCATGATGCCCCTCTCTGCTGCCGCACCACAAATTGGGAGTTTGGAGCCCAAACTGGGGGAACGTGAGGATTAGGCGTCCTCCTTGTTGGGTCTCGGCGCTGCCTTTGCTGGGAGGGTTTTTTCTGAGCTCTGAGAGTTGAAGCACCTTCAAGAAGCAGAGGATGAAAACGCCGGGCAAGAGGTGGCGGAGGTACAGGGATAAAAAAAAGTCAGGAAAACGGGGAGCGTGGAAGGAGAGAAGGATTTTTCCAAAGCCCAGAGGGACACCCGGGGAGGGCTCTTCCCACCGCGGGTTAAAAATGGCTCAGGGTCAGGTTGAGCCCTTCAACTCCAGATAAGACATCATTCCACCAGCCCAGCTGGGGAGAGAGGAGGCACCTCCGGGTGTCTGACCACCGCAGCGTCTTCTCCCGCATGACCCACGGGGGATCTCCCTGGTTTTATCTCTCTCTGGTGACTTCATGTGCCAGAGGGACACAGGCTGGACCCGACTCACGCAGAGGGCAGTGGCTGTAAAATACATTCCTGATGTTAAAATGACAGCCTGGCTTGCCCCGCACCGCAAATGGATGGGTACATTCGGGGACAACGCTTCGCCCTTCTTTTTTTCTTTTTTTTTCTTTTTTTTTTTTTTTTTTCCCAGGCCATGTGGAATTACTAACATATGTGAAAATTAACATTTACTACCACACGTAAAAATTACCATTTATTCTGCACTTTGAGATGCTTCGGTGGCTCCCTGATACCGAACAAACCTTCCCTCTCCAGTATATCTGGTATTTTAAATAATCTGAAGCACTTGATTTTTTTTCTTTATTTTTTTCTTTTCTTTCTTTTTTTTTTTTTTTAATAAAATAGAAATGATTTCTTTCCTCAACTCCCGGCGGCTGTGAGCTCCGAGCGGCTCCACGGGCGGTGGGTTTGTGCAGGGCATCCCCACCCGGGGGCACCGGCGGTGGGAGCGGGCGCGCCGCCCCCGGGAAGGGGGGGATGGAGATACCGGCGCCCACCCAGAGAGATCCAGAGCCGTGAGAAGGGGAGAAAACCCCCCCAAAAACCAACCCCCAACCCCCCATCTTTTGAAACCACGACGTCCAGCCTCACACAAAGGGCATTTTCAGGCTTTACCCCGCTGCTCTGCCCAGCGCCGGGGGAGCGCTGCCCGCCGCCCCCCCCTCCCGCCCCCGTTCTCTCGGTGCAGTTTTGCCGCCCCCTTTCCCAGCATGCCTTTTTTTGGGGGGGGGGAGGAGTGGGGGGGTTAACCCTTGCCACATGGCAGAGCCCAGACCCGCAGCGTGGCCATTTTAGCCCGCCGGCTCGCCTCCCCGCACCACTCGCCACCCCCCCGCCAGCTGCTCGCCCCCCTCCCCCCCCGCTCCCCACCCCCGGAGCCGGTTTCTTACCTCTCTAAAGCGGCCGAGGGCACATCCTGCCCCGGGGCTGGCGTGGCGATGCCCACCCGGGTGTGACATGGCACCACGGAGCATCATCCCAGCAGGGCTGGACCAGTCTGGTCCCCACTGGCCAGCCCCGAGCTGGTGATTGCCCGGCCATAGGTGGCACTGACCAGGAGGGAAATGTTGAGTCCAAATGTCCATCCCGGCCTCTGCTGCTCACAGCTCTGGGAGCAGCCCACGGGCTCTAATTCCCCATTTTTAGCTCCGGCCGAGAGGTAACTCCTGACGTTGGAACCATCCTGGTTGGCTTCTTCTTGTGCTTCTCAGATGTGCTTCCAGAGGGGCAGGTTGCTCCCCCTGGAAGACCTGGGCTGCAGCTCATTTCATGGTTGTTGCCCAACATCACCGTTCCTTGTGCTGTAACACCAGGCTCATCCCCACGGCAGATGAAGATGAAGCTTCCAGTGGCTTCCCAGGAGAGCAGGAGTGTGTCCCATTGGCACAACAAGAATTTCTGCTCAGTCTTTATAGCCAACATTAAAGGCATGTTTGTTAAAGCTTCCATCAGCTCAGACCCTCCATGCAGGCTTCCTCTTAATGCATTTTATATCAATACCTAAACCTGTTTAATTTATTTTCTCTATCTGTAGGACTTTTCTGCCCTGGCTGCTACAGCACAACAGCAATATCCCCTCAAGGTTTGGGTTATTCCCTTTCTCATTTCTAATCCAGCACTTCTGACTGAAGTCACAAGAAGCTGCTGCATCCACACGTGGGCCCTGGCAATGTACAACCCCCCTGGAAAACGGGAATGTGACCTTCCCAGCACCTCCCCGGGACAGAGAGCCAGTAAGACTGGTGGAGCTCCACTTCGGCGGCGTGGCTGGGTCAAGATCCCAGTGTCACCCCAACCGGTGCCAGCGCAAAAACACCTTTTGCGAAAGGCTCCTGGTGTTTGACAGCGATCCTGGAGGGTCTGGCAGTCGGCGATGAAGTTCCCTTCTCCCCCCACCCTTAAACCCCCACGGGGCTGCTCTCGGCAGGGTCGGCCAGGGACGGCGCACGGCGCCGGTGTCCCAAAGTCACGACTCCTGGGATTCAGGATGCTTCCTGCCAGGCTGCGCTGCATCGCATCGCATCGCACGGCGTGTTTTATATGCCTGCCCGCTCGATAAAAATAAATCTTCGTGTTTGCAGTTTGCTTTAAACTACATCAAGGTGTCAGCTGAACTGACGGCTCCCTCTGAGAAACGGCTTCAGTAGGTGCCAGCAAATGGCTCCCGGGTGGGCCTGGGATCTCACCCTGTCACGGGAGGCACTGGCAGGTCCCAGCCCAAGGTGGGGAGACCTTGGCCACCCTCAGCCCTCACCAGTGCCTGTCCCAAACTGCCCAGGGAGGTCGTGGAGTCCCCTTCTCTGGAGATCTTCAAGCCCCGCCTGGATGCTCCTGAGTGATGTGCTCTGGGCAGCCCTGCTTTGGAGGGGAGTTGGACTGGATGGGCTCCGGAGGTCCCTTCCACCTCTGACAATTCTGTGATTGTTACAGAGACCCTCCTTTCTCTCCCGTTTGCATCCCAAGGTCTGTCATGCAATAACACCCTTTCAGTGCCCGTGAGACCTCCTGCTCTGGCACAGACCCAGGGACGGCTCCCACGAGCAGCTGCACCCCCAGGACCCTCTCTCCTTCCCGTCCTCCCCTTCCAGCACAGCCCCCAGCCACAGCCACCACGGCACCTCTCCCACGTCATCCAACCCTGTCACTCCCCGCAACAATCGGGAGGGGGGTCCAGGAGCTGAGCCCCCATCTCCTCCATCCCACATCCCACTCACACGACCTCGCCGCCCTGATGCTGCCCAAGGCCACGCTCAGGGCCACGGCTGGGTCTGGCATCGCTGGTGGCAACCACCTCACGGACACAGGAGCTGCTTCGTTTTGCATTTAACTGGATTCTCCCCAGCTCAGGGGGGCAGGCAGGAGCTTTCCCACATGCAGAAGACCCTCCAGAGCTGCTCCTCAAGGCTCTGGGAGTGCCTGGAGATGCTCCTGACCGTTCCCAGTGCCACGGAACCTTTTTTCCTCTCTTCTGGAGCAAACATAAACAGAGCAGCGTCCTTGCGGTCGCCTCCTCCCGACACAGATCTCGCATGAATCTGGGCTGAATCCAAACGATCTTATCGGCGGAGGAGACTGAGGATTTCCTACCGCCAGGCGTTTTCCACTGCTCAACCCAGAGGCAGCCCCGCGGGACGGGGGGAGGCGAAGGGGGGGGGCTCAGGGACGGGGCACAACCAGGGGAAGCCCCCTCATATCCCCCTTGCCCAGTCACCCCGGTTCGTTAGGGGGAGGGCAGCATGCTGGTGTCCCCCTCCCACAGCCCAGGGACATCAGCCCCAGGGACAATCCAGCAAAAATCCTCCATGGCAGGCCCCTGCTGCTGGACCGGTCCCAACGGACACAGTTTTAGTTAAAATGGTTTAGAGCAGCCCAAACTGTGCAGCCCCCGCTGAGTTCAAGGGGATGGGCCTGGAAAAACGCAGCCTAAAGAGCTGGCTTCTCCCCGCCCCCCCCCAATGTCACCGTGAAGGCTTTACCTTGTCGCTGGCTTCTCCAGCGGGGGAGAGAGGCTGAGGCCACCACGTTCAGCAAAGTCACACAGTCAGCTCCTGACACCGTGTAAGCAAAAGGAGAGAAACGACAGGAAAAATAAAGGCAAAACCCCACAAAATGCACGCAATGACTGGCTGCCGGAGCTGCCCCCACCCACGTATGAACAAAAGCACCAGGTGCCCCCAGTGCCTGGGAAATCCTCTGCTTCCCACCACATGAGGCCACTGACATCTTCTGCCCTTCTCCAGGGAAAAGCCCCTCTCTCATTCCCAGTCTGGACCTGGGAAATCTCCCAGTCCCCACGAGGCTGTTATTTATTCTGATTAAAAGGCATCAGCTCCGTGTCATGTGTTTATTTAGCATCCTTCTCCTTAACAGCATCCTTGCCCCAGAGATGCCACCTCTTCTCCCAAGCCCCAGGGCCCATCCTGGCAGCTGCCCCGTTGCCATCCCCTGGGGGATGGTGTTTCTGTCACCTCCTGTGGAGGGGGGACAGCACCAACACCCCCCCGAAACCCCTCAGGGCCACGGCAATCGCTGGCGACACAGCCCAGGGAGGGAGGGATGGCAGCTGGATTCAAACCCCAGTGCTGCTCCAGACACTGGTACCACCACAGCCAGGGAGGGGAGAACCCCAAAAGCAGCTTCACAGAGCAAATTTGCACCACCCACCCCCCCGGCACGGCCGGGTATAGGTGGATGCATCAGACCCTTTCACAAGGGCTACAAACAGGAGCACAACATTCTCTTTCTAAATCAGCAAATGTTCCTCTGGAATAAATCCAAACCAAGCAGAGGTTAACGCATTCCTGGGAAATACATTAAACGTAGCGCGCGCCGCTCTTCCTAATGGAGCGCGGTGACGCTCCATCTCGCCCCGGATCACTTTGATAACCATGGGAAGTCATAGTGGACTTCGCCATTAATTTGCTCAGTAACAGGCATTTAGGTTTGATGCACTTAATGCAGAAAGAGAGCGGAATGAATAAGTAATTCACCCCCCCCCCCCATCCCCCCCCTCCTTAAACCTCCCCCAGCCAATTGGTGCAAAGCAAGGGGAGGGTGTATCTTTTAAACCAGTAACTACTTATCGCACCTTTCACTGCACAGGAAGCTGCCCGAGCCGTGATAAACACGATCAAACTATTAAACCAAGAAATATCTGGCGATGCGGTTTCCGGGAAACGGTGCCTCAAACAAACCACAGCTCCTGTCCCTCCTGCAGGGACCGTGCTGTAGGTGCTTCCACGGCTCGTGCAGGGAAGGGAAGCTCCAAAAACACACGCTTGGAGGGATGCTGTTTCCTTCAAAACCAGGCAACGCGACACGATCCATTTCTTTCTTTTTTTTTTTTTTTAAGACGTTCATGACCTGAGCTCACCATCAACCTGCAAAGGGTTAGGAGCTGCCAAGAGCCTCTCACACACCTAACGGGTGACAGAGCCTGACCCCGGCTCGCCACGGCGGTGGTGGCGATGCTGGGGGCTTTGGCCAGGAGGTGGCAAGCCCACCTTGAAAAGGCGCGTCCTACCATTCACCAGAAACCCCCCCCTTGGGTTTCACCCACCTTTTTCTGGCTGGAGAAGTTCTCCTTTGGCAGAGACTCTGCCCCAGAGCCCAGCCCGGCTCCTGCACTGGCTCCCACCGCTGTCTGTCGAGCTGCACTTCCCCTTTCATAAATCACATTTTGCATTCTGAGCATGCGTCTCCTCTTCCATGCCATTTTTTTTGTTTTCAGATAACCATTAGCTTAATTAATCAAGGGAAATGCATCACTTCTGATTGTCTGCTCTACCAGAGAAGCCTGGGATGGCAGGGAAAGGCTTCCCACCAAACCATCCCCCAGCATCTCCCCCCCCCCCCCCGCCCCCGGCACGGGCTGGGGTTCACCTGCCCCCCAACACCAACACTCCTGCACCCGTGGCCACCGCTGCCTCTGCCTGCCACTTGCACGGCCCCGGTGACAGGGAGAGTTGATTAAAAGCCTCTTAAGACTCAACGCAGTTAACAAGGCAAAAATGTTGATTTTTAATCACAGTTTGCCCATTTCCACTCACTCTCCGGGCTGACACAACCTGATTTGGGGATTTTGGGGTGCCCACGCAGGCAGGTGAGGACCTTGGGCACCACACGAGCTTCCCACCGACTGCGGAGCATCAGCTGGAAGCGGAGCTGAACCAAGCTGTCAGCAGTGACCTCGTCCACACCAGGTTTAACCAAATAGCTGGGATGGAGCCAGGTGATCTCCCAGGAGCCCTTCCCCACCACCACACGAGCTCGCCGAGCGGCAGACCTGAGACACACCAGACCAAAACCACCCTCTGCGACAACGGTGTCCACCATTGAGGTCATCCCACTTGGACACAAGCCTATGGGGCTGTCCCAGCTGAGAGAGCGGGGTCCACATGCCCAACAGCTGCTTCTCCTCCGAGTTAACCCAACCGGTCTCGGAGAAGTCCTCTGGCACGAGACTATCCCTAGGCAACTCCCGGGCTGGTACAGCTCACGCAGTGGCTCCCGTTGCCAACAAGTCCCAGCAGGTGACACCCGGCCGGGTCCTGCCCCACCTTCCCGCTGACACCACAGAACCCTGGGGATTCAAAAAAAGGAATGGCTGCCAAGAGGATTTTCACATTTATTTAAATAAAAGGAAGCCCGGGGAAGGACTAGGTGGCCCAGAAGCGGGCAACATGGGGCGGAGGGGGGTTATTTTTGCTTTGGGACCAGCTCTGCCCTGCTCACCTGGGGAGCCCCCACGCCATGTCGGGGTGCTGCCCACCCCCGGGGCTCTCGCACACAGGAGGGGGCAACTCGCCCCATCTCCTCCAGTGGCTCCAGTGTAACTGCGGGGCCCACCTCACCCCAACCAATTAATTCTGCTCCTCACGAGCTCCAGGCTCTTGTCCACACACATTAACTGTACCAACACCGACAGTATTTCAGTCAAGATCTTTTTTTGGAAGGTAAATCAAGAAAAACCCCAGAAGGGCTGGCAACTGAGCCAGTTGGGCAAGCACGGGATTCAGGGGTCATCCCAGCACTCGACTCTGCTTGGGATGGCTATAGGAATCCCGGGGGGAGCGGGATGGAGCACTGTGCCTCAGCCACGTGCAGAGGGGCTCCCTGGGCACGCTGGTAGGTTGCCACCATCCCGTGAGCCATTTCGTAAAGAAACGAGCCCCGCGCTCTCTTTTCAGTGGACTCCAGCAATTATTAATCTCCACCAGAGGTGCCTGCAGGCTGCTTGGTGGAATTTGGACTACCTTCCCTCTTGGAGAAGTTCAACTCCTCGTCTAACGGTGACCCTCCCCACGGTGGGGGGTGACACTCAGCATCAGGCTGAGGACCAGTAGTCACCCAGCCGTTACAGCCACCTTCCCAGCCCGCGATCCCAGAAGCATTCCGGCTTTCCCACGGCAGCTGGAGAAGCCCAGCCCTGCCTCGGCACAGCAGGGAGAGGGAAACACCAAACCACCACCTGCCCTGGCCTAGGTGGCACCAGGGGGGGAAACAGGGTGCCCCCCCCTGTGCTTTTGGGGGAAAATCCAGACCTACATTCCATACATCCCATCCAGGGGTGATTTTAAACCTGCAAGCACCTGCTGCTGAGGTGGGGGGGTAGCCTGGCCACGAGCCCACCCGCACCGGGACACCCCCGGGCTGACCGTAAGCAGTAAGAAAAAGTCACTCCAGATCCTGGTAGTTTTTGTAAAGGTTTATAGTCCTTTGCGATGATTGCATGATACATTTCTTTCCCCCCCCAACCCCCCCACCACGACACAGCCCCGGGAGCAGGAAGCTCCGCTGGCAGCCGGGCTTTGCAATCCGATCTACACTAGCTGCAGAACATCAAATGCACTTTCAACATCTCCATTTAATATTTACATTCAAGCAATTAATAAATTGGAAGCTTATAGTTTAGACATTTCTAATAGCAGCAATTTCTATAATAGCTTTAGATAACGATTTTTTTACTTTTTTTTTTTGCACATAGAAACACCACGTGTACAGTATCAAAAAATATATACCGGGGATGGTCCTGCGGGTCGTAAGGAGGGCAAGGGGACGAGACTAACAAATGCTGAATGGTTAAAAAGGAGAACAGAAAATATTCGTTTGATATAGTTTATAAGGTGATCTAGGGACTCCATAAATCTAGGCTTTATATTTCATTATATAAATACCTACAAATAAATATATTAGCGTGGCCGGAGGGCGACCAGCTTTCAGCTCAAACAATACATTTCAATAACACCACGTACAAACGGGAGCAAGAATCACTCGACAAGTTAGCACTGTTAAAATATAATACTATAACTCTGAGTAACTGGCGGGTCCCGTCCTCGCCTGTCCCGGCCCCCGCAGGTCCCGGGGCAGCCCCCGACCCTGGGACGGGAGCAGCAGCGGCGAGGACACCCCGCGTGGCGGGGATGGCCACCGTGCCCGGCCCTCTCCCGGCATCCCCTCGGCGGAGGCTTGGCCACCACGGCACGGGCAGGGGGCACGCGGGCTGCGGGGAAGGGGCACCAGTACCTTAGAGGGAAGGCTGCGGGGGGCCGGCGGCCCCGGGATGGGCAGGCAGCTCCCACGGGGAGCAGCCGCCGTCCCACCTCACACCGTCACGTACTCCTTGAAGGTCACGGTCAGGCAGTTTGCGGTCACGTCTGTGATAATTATATTCCCAAAGAAGGGCTTGAATTCCTGCAGGGACTCGGCCTCCTCCTCCTCCTCCTCCTCTTCCTCTTCCTCCGCGGCCTCCCGGGGCTGCGGAGGCTCGGTGGCCGGGTTCTCAGCCGGTGGCACCGGCGGTGGTGGTGGCACCTCCGGCTTTACCTGCGCCAGGGCCAGCTCGCCCTCCGCCCGCGGTTTGACGCAGCGCAAGTCTATGGGCTCATCCAGGTCCGAATCCAGCAGGATGACCTCCGGCTGCGTGGGGGGCTCCGGCCGCTCCGGGGCCGGGGGGCTGAGGCAGGTGGGGGCACTGATGCTGCGGGAGGTCAAACGCTTCTTGCCCGGCTCCCGCTCCGCCTGCGGCTCCGACAGGCAGCGCTTCCGAGAGCCGGGGCTGGAGAGGTTCAGTCCCATGGAGGAAGGGCTGTGCTCGCAGACGGGACTCAGGGACCAGGGCACCAGGTCCGGCTTGGTGGTGAGCTGCAGGGGCTGCTCCGGGGGCAGCGGCAGCTCCTTGGCCAGCGGAGTCTTTTGGGGGCTTTCCTCCAGCTCCACGGGGGGCTGCCGGCCTTCGCCCTCTGCTTTGATCAGGGCGTTGCTGCCCACCACCCTCTCCTCCCCCGGCTTCCTCCAAGCCTCCAGCTTCTCCTCCCCACCCTTCTTAGGAGTCCTTTCCTCCGCAGCCCGCTTCCGGGGCGCCTCCCCGGACTTGATCTTCACCGCCTGCATCCCGTTCTCCATGTACTTGCTCATGACGATGACAATGCGCCCATTCTTGTTTTTGTTCTTGACAATCTTCATCTTGCCCCCGAGGCCGTTACTGGTCACCCTGTCCCTGGGGGGTGGCCCGGTACCGCTGGACAGGTTCTTCTCGGCCCCGTTCTTGCTCTCCGCAGCGAGGTTCTTCACCGGGCCCAGCAGGTTTTTGGCCGCCCCATGAGCCCACTTGTCCGGGTGGGCGACCAGGGGGCTCTTGTTACTGTCCAAGCAGGTCTGGCTCTGGGGCTCCTTGCTGCTGGGCTGGTAGTGGGGCTCGTACATCTTGGGGTCCGGCTGGTAGTGGTGGTGCTTCTTGCTGTTCAGCTGGTAGTAATACTTCCCTTTGCTGTGGGACTGGTGCTTCATGCCGCTCTCCTTGCCGTTGGGCTGGTACTGGTGATGCTTCTTGCTGTTGAGTTCATACTGGTGCTGCTGGCTCTTGCCGGAGGAGCCGAGGTCCAGCTTCGGCCTGTTGTCCACGGCAGGGTCCTGCAGCCCCGTGAGGATGTTGGAGCGGCGGGCGAAGGAGGGAAGCTGCAACACAAAGCCAGGGGCGGCCGTGAGGAGGAGGAAGAGGAGGAGGAGGAAGAAGAGGAGGTGCCGGTGGTGCTCCGGCAGGTGCCGAAGGCTCGGGTGAAACCCCAGCCCGCCCCTCCGGCGGCATGGCAGGGTGCCGCGTCCTTCCAGCGGGCAGCCCCTAGCCCGCTCCAACCTACGGGCTGCGCATTGCTCCGGATTAATGAAGCAATGAAAAGAAGAAAAGCACCCTTCAATCAGCTGTCTGGGAACGGGGGCCGAGCGGCACCGCGGCCGCCCAGCTTGCGAGCAGCCTGCTAATGCCGCCGGGCGCAGCGGGTCTGCCCCACAGCCCGGGGGGGTGGAGGGGGGGGTGAAGGGGAGGGGGTGCCTGGGGCCACCTGATGAGCTCAGCGCTGGGACCCCGAGGGGGGGGTGGGGGGTGTCCCCTGGGGCGTTGCTGAAGCGCACGCAGCTCCTCAGCATGATGAAACGGGCTGAAAGAGAGTCCCGGGGGGGATGCGGGGGGGCTGCAAACGGGCTGCCCCAGGGGTGATGCGGGGCTCCAGCGTGCGTTTACCTGCACCACCAGCGGCTTCGGCTTGGGCCCCCGCTTGCGGTATCCCATCAGCTGCTCCTGCCGCTCCCTGCGGGGACACAGAGTCACGGCGAGGCCCCGCAGCGGCGCGCAGACACCCCCCCCCCCGGGGGGGCACCCCTCCCTGCCCCCTCCCTCCCCCCGGTGCCACTGACCCTACATGGGGAGGGGGCGGGGGGGTGTTGAGAGGTGCTGTGAGAGGAACAGGGGTCCCGCAGGTGCGGGGGGTGCAGGCTGGGGGTCCCGCTGGAGGCGAGGGCGGGGGGAGCTGGGGGTACGGCCGGTTGGCAGAGGCTGCAGGCGCCTGGCAAAGCCACTTCCCCCCGCCCCCCCCCCCTTGCTGCAGCGAGGGGCTGAAGTTTACAGTTTGCGCCAAAATGCTACAGGAAATAAATGCACGGAAAGGAAAAAAAAAAAAAAAAGAAGAAGAAAAAAAAAAAAAAGAAGCAAGAAGCAAAAAAAAAAAAAAGAAAAGGCAAAAAAAAAAAAAAAAAAGGCAAAAGCCCGTCCAGGCGCAGCAGCAGCGCCGCCTCCTCCGCTCCCAGCCATCGAATCCCCGGGCCGGCAGCGGCGCCGGGCGCGGCGTGGGGGGAGCGCGGCGCGGGGGGACCTTGAACCGGAGGCGTCGCCCGGCGGCCCCGCACCGCCCGCCCCGTCGGGGCCGCGCCCCCCTTTCCCAACCCCTTCACCCCGCTCTCCCTTCCCCGACCGGGCCCGGGCCCGTCCCGCGCCTCCCGCCCCCTCCGCGGCCCCCGGCCCCGTGACGCATCTGCAATTGGCGAAGCGGGTGCCGGTGCCCGCCGCCCCCCCCGGAACCCCCCCTCTCCCTCCCCGCCGCTCACCTGTTCTGGAAGGCGATGAGCAGCCGGGGGTCCAGGATATTCTCCTCCGGCTCCCACGTGTTATATCTTAGGAGACGGGAGGAGAGCGGCCGTCAGCCCCGGGGCCCCGCCGGGAGGGGGCCGGGGGGTCCCGGCCAGGGTTGCCCCGCAGCAAAATGGTCTGAAATAAAAAAAAAGTTATTTCAATGAATCCTGGTATTGTACTGAAATCCAGCATGGAAAAAATAT
>JAOTQQ010000003.1:33697127-33720129 GCA_026546715.1 Gallinago undulata
CCCATCCCATCCCATCCCATCCCATCCCATCCCATCCCGTGCAGGGAACAGCTCCAAGAGCACCAGATCTCGGGTGGCTGTTTCTTCCCCCATCACCAACCACAGCCTTGCTTGTTCAAAATCTTTTTATTACCCAAACTGCTGATGAGTGATGTTTCAAAACAGAAAGGTCAGCACATGTGGGCCCTCACCGACTGCCCCATGGTGCCCACCCTCCTGGTGGGGCTCCAGCTCAGCTCTGCCCCACACCTCTGTGATACCTGTGAGCATCCCAGTGCCACGGAGCATCCTTCCAGCAGCAATTTGCAGAAGGACTGGGTCAGGCTGTGTTTGTGGCAGCAAGGAGGAGGGTGGGCATCCTGGGGGGGTCCTGGATGACCTGGGTGGCATCATGTGGGGTGGCAGCCCAGGGAGAGCCCCCAGTCTGCTCCCTGTCCCCGTGTGCTGCCTGAGGTCGTGGGGGGAGCTCCAGAGCAGCAGTGATGGTGACGGTGACTGGGATGCTTCCCCTGCAGATCTCCTACCTGCGTCAGCAGCTGAATTCCCTGCTCTCATCCCCGCTCTGGCAGCTCCTTAACCCTTTCCTGCCGGCAGCTGGGCTGCGAGGAGGCCCGGCTGAGCACACAGTGGGAGAGCCACGCTGCCGGCAGCTCCTCTCTCGGTGGCTGTCACCTCTCTGGCTGTGGCTCCCTGGCCTGACCCCACTCCCACAGGCTTGCAGGAGGGGATGTAGCATTTTCCAGCTTGGGGAAGCTGCTTCGCACCCTGCTCAGTGCCCCTGTCCTTCCCGTGGCATCCCTTTCCCATCCCTTTCCCATCCCGGTCCTGGCTGTACCACATCCCTGCCACCCACACAGCCCAGGCTCCGTGGTGCACAAAAATCCATTCCCTGGATCTCCAGGTGTTTCAGGAGCTGGGAAGGGCTGGAGGCATCACAAGAGCAGGGCACAGGGAGGTCTGTTGTGTGTAAACACCAGCTCTGACACCGAAGAGGCTCCACTGGGGCTCAGCCGAGCTGGGAAGGAGATTGGAGCAAGAGCAGGAGCTCCGGGATGGTGGTGGGGCTCTTCCCAGCACCATTCCCATCACAGGCAGTTTAGATTTTAGTTTTTTAGGCTATTTTTCTGTGTTGTATAAGGCTGTGAAAGGCAAAATACAACCTTGGCTCCCCCTCCCCAGCCCTGCGTGGCTCTGTGGGACGCTGACCTCTCCAACACGTGAGAGCACCTCAGAAGCCACCTCCTGGGAGGTGTTTGGTGGATACCCGTTGCCTGGCCACGGCTGGGCCACCATCCCCCAGCTTCTGCCACCACCAAGTTAGTCAAGCGCCGGCCACAGACAGAAGCAGCTTAACTTGTTTGTGGTTCCTGAAAGACAAACCCAAGCCAAACAAAATCAAAAATCCCAGGAAGAGTCTTGAGGCTGCTCCTTCTCCGGGTCCCCACTGCAGGGATGGGACTTGCAGCCGGCTGGATTCAGAGGGACCTGGTGTATCCGGGCATGGTGGAGGGTTAGGGATGGCTGGAGAACCTCTTCCAGTCAGCAAAAAGCACTAATAAAAGTGTTGGCTGACACCAGGTCCCTTTACAGGGCTGTTTGAGCTGCCACTATGCCCACGCCAGGGCTTTTGGAGCTTTCCTGGAGTCAGTCATGGACCCTGGGAGACAGGGATGGCTCCCCACGTCCAGCCTGGCTGCGACAGACCCAAGCTCCTTCATGGCAATTCTCCTTCCCCGAGGAGACCTTGTGCAAGGACAGTCGCTTGGTTAATTCTGTAAAATTAAAAGCAACTGTAAAGAATCTGTAAAAAAAAAAAAGCACCTGTAGTTGAGTTGCTGCTGCCTCATCTGGGTGCAGCTCCAACTCTCCGCGTCCGTCAAAACAGGAGGATATTTTGGGGAGCAACGACAGGGTGGAGCAGGTCCCAGCGTGCAAACAAACCCTAACCTGGGTGTTCACACGTTGTGGCCCTGGGGGTGGCCCCAGGGACTTCAGCAGGAGGATGCTTTTCGATTTGGCTTTGTTTTTCTGCTTTTTTTTGCACCACTGCACCGCGGCGTGGCTCTGTTTATTTATTTATTTGCAGAGATGCCAGCCTGCCCAGCAGAAGAGGGTGAGCCTGGGAGGGGAAACGGAGGAAAAAACCCAGCCCCCTTTGATATTCCCATCCCGTGAGACCGGCGGGGGCTTTGTTTTCCAGGTGAGCAGCAGAACACCAGTTTAAATGCCAGCAGCCCAGCGTAGCCCCCACTTCCCCCTCCAAGCTCTGCTCCCCACGCCTGCTGGAGACCTCAAAGGCTTGCATGCCCCAAATCCACTGGAAAAATCTCTCCAGCACTGACTGTTTCTATCAGCTCTATTTCCTCTATTAATTTCAAGCATAACGTTTATTTTAAATAGCCCAGGTTGAGCACAAGGGTGGCATTTGCCCCCAGGACCGGTGAGGGATGCAGGTTGGTGGCTGCTGCCCCAGCCCCAAGGAAAGCTCTGCAGGTCGCCTTCAGCAGGTGACCCAGGCCAGAACTCGCTGTGTTCGAGCATCTCACCCCAAAAACCAAACCAGCCTGTTGGGTTCCTTACCCAGACTTGCTCCATGACAGCATTCCCCAAATATTTCCTTATTAAACCCAGCAGCATCCAAACACACGCCGCTCTCCTGCCCGGCAGGTGAATGTGCTCTGACAAAACCGGGCTGGAGGAGCCTCTCCAAACCGTGGGATCTTCAGAAAGGGTCTGAGAATAGAAAAGGGTGCCCAGCTCGCTGGTGGAGCCCAGCTGGGTGCTGGGGTGCTGGGTGCTGGGGTCCCCAGGGTGCTCTGTCCCGGTACCCACCACAGCGGCTGCAGCATCTCCTCCCCCTGCGATGGGCTGAGCTGGACATCTGGGGGAGGGACAGTCACTGTCCTCTCGACCTTCTGCTGCCAGAGCGGAGTCCCACGTCAAGGCTGGAGGCAGCTTCAGAGGATCAAATATATCTAAACGGAAAATTTTGGCCTTTTTTTACCCAAAGGGTTTTTTTTTGAGGCTGGCCCCGTGGAGGTGAGTGGTCACAGAGCTCCTGCTGCACACTTAGACACTGGATTTCAAGAGTGAAGGTACCACTTGACCACTTGGCCATTTCTAGACTGCAGCATCAAAATGCTTAAAAAGAGCTTTTTGAAGGCAGAAAGCCTATGAGATGTGAGGAAGAGCCTGATTGCCTGGCCCAACCCCTCAGGGGACCATCCTCCTGCCCTGGGTGGATCAGGCGATGAGGGGGAGCCTCAGGCAGAGACCACCAAGGCGAGAGCTGGGCACGGTGGCCAGGAGCAGTGGTGATGGCCATCAGCTGTGAGGTGTGGGCAGAAGGCGAGATCTGAAAAGATCCTGCTTTTTTTCTTTGAAAACTTCAGTTTTCTGGGGAGGAGGGAAGTGAATGACCTCAGGCACCTGCCGTGAGGGACGTGGGACAAGGTAAGAAGCCCAGATGGGCAGCAGGCACGGCCCGGAGGGACACCAGAGCTCAGCTCAGTGACCTGGGGAGGATCTGAAGTGGCAGAGCCCAGACCTTTGCTGCAGAACTATTTTTCAAAGCCCTTTTTAAGCTCAAACTGCGAGCGAGTTGCCTTTCATAGCCAGAAGAAACGAACTCCGTTCAAGAGCGGCGATTTTCAGGTACTTGGATGATGTTGAAGCTCTTGGCTGGAGCACAGGCTGCAATAAAAGCGGCCACCAAAATATTTAAGGAGCTTCCTCTAAATTCCCAGCCTTGCAGTTGGAGCAAACTGGTTCTGGAGCAGCCTGTGGGGAGAGGGGAAGGGTGTGGGGGGGGCAGCAGATTTTGGGTGGAAAGAGGTGGGCTCAGGATTGAGCCATGAGGTTGCTAAGACACTTTGGGGGGGCTGAGCCACTTTCTCCACTGGAGCTCTGGTGGCCCTGGGATGGGCAGCAGTGGCCCGGCCGCTCACAAGGGAGCTGCTGGATGTAGGGTCACCAGTAGCCCCATGGCAAGCGCAAGCCCAAGCCCCCCCGGGAGACCAGCCTCCGCTTTTCTTCCCAGGTGCTGTGAAACCTCATGGCACCTTGTGTCTTCCAAATGTTTAAAGGAGAGAAATAACTGGGGTGCAGGGCCCTCCCCAAAGTGCTGGGCACGGGCAGGGCTGGGCCAGTGCCCCGGGGTGGGATGTGACCACGAGCCACGGCCACCCAGACTGGTCTGTTTTTATGACCCAAGCGGAGAGACACCGGGATTAATCAGCCAGCCCACGGGGGACAAGCCAAGTTGGGTTCTAATTTCTTTGGTGCCCGTAATAGCTCAGGTGAGTCCCTTTGTTCTGGCAAACTGTAATTTTTTTTTCATTTGACAGACGGCGTCCCTGGAACGAAAACACCCAACAGCCAGGTCCAAACACACCCCGCTCGCGGGAGGTGAGACAGGGAGAAGGCAGCTGCCCCCTGCTCTGGCTCAAAAACCACATTTTCCCAGGGTGGGAGGCTCCTTTGGCCCAAAATCACTGCTCCGTGCCCGGCCCGTGTGGTCAACGCTTAATGCCGGGGACAAACGAAGCCGTTCCATCCATCCCCACCGTGTGCTCAGGTTTCCCCCCCCAGGAGGTGTCTGGGGGGGACACGCTGCTCTTCCTCAGCTTCCTCGATGCAGGCGATGGGGTCTCCGCTGGGATCACAAAAAGCGGTGCTGCCGCTGCCAGGACTCGGTTTTCCTCTTTCCCTGCTCCCTTTCCCCCCGGCAGCAGGAGGCAGGAGGATGTGTCAGCTCAGGGCTGAGCCCAAAGAGGCTTATCCTGACTATTTACCTTTGCGAGGGTCTATTTTTGGCTGCTGGGCTGCAGCTAATTCAATGCCCAGGGCAGCGATTCAGGAGAGAAGCCACATGAGGGTCATTGTTTCTAGGATGCACTTCACTCCTTTGCCGGGGCCAGAAGCCTCGCTGCTTTTTTTTTTTGTGTTCCTTGGGGCTTTTTTTTTCAGATGACAAAGTGTCACAAAGGAAAAGGTGACCTTAGAGACAGGTCAGAAGGACCTGGGAAACAACACTAGACTCTTTGCCTGCCTTTTGCTACCGAGGAATCCCAAGGTGGCTCCTGACCCTTTCCCAGCTGCGGCCGGAGGGCTCCAGGTTGGCCCCACACCCTCTGCCATCTCCCCACACCTCCCACCCAAAACCAGCTCGGAACTTCATGGAAGTCCAGCGTGAATTTAATAACGGCATCGGGAGTTAATGAACAGGCTGAGGCTGGAATCAAGTCAGCCAGGAGGTGCCCACTGCTGGGAATCGGGGAGCAGCCGGGTTATCGGCTCCGTCTCCGTTTCTCCGGCTGCTGGGAAGCGGAGCTCAGTGTGCGACAGGAGCTCGGGGATGGTGAGCTGTGGTACAAACACACCTGAAGTCTCCTGCTGGCAGTGGGACCCGCAGGGGACACCAGGCGAGCTGGCCGAGGGGTGGCACGCTGGTCCCGGCGATGGGCTCCCACGCAGCTGAGCATGGCTTCAAAGAGAAAAAAAAAAAACCCAAACCCAGCTTTTCCCACGTGCTGGAAAACTGCAGCACAGAGTCTTCGACTAAACAAACCCTGAGCAATTTCCACATCGCTGAATGACATTTTAATAGTGGAAAAATAACGCTAAAAATTATCTACTTTATCTCTTCCCATTGTCTTCTCCTGGCTGGGAATGACTGCTGCAGCAAAACCAGCTCTGCATCTTCTGGTGGGTGTTTGCTGGTGCCTCCCAGGCCGTTGCCAGCAGCTGCACAGCCCCGGTGGGGACACGGGGTCCTTTTCTGACCCTAATTCAGCCACCAGCACTTAGAGCTCGCTTCTAGGATGAATACTGCCACACGTCCCCAGGCTGGGGTGAGTGAAACACAGCCCCAGCACCCAACACACCTCCCCTTCAGCTGAAAAAGGAGCAGCCCAAGCCGTGGGGACGGTGTCCGGCCAAGGGTTGTCCCCCCAACATAAGGTACAGCACCCAGCCTGTACACAACGCACCACACCAACGCCTCACACCAATTTTTATTATTCACTGAATCATCATAAATCTCCAAGAACTCCCCGGCTGACAGCAAAGCAGCCTCCAAGCATGTCACCTCCTACGACCCCATGGGGCACTGGCAGCCCGGGGACTTCTCCAGGCTGGGCTGCTGGGACCTGTGTGGGCACCGCAGGTGCTTTCACCATTGCTCTCCTCAAAGGGAGAAGGTTTTCATCCTCTGAATTAAAGGCACACAAATCAGGAGCCAAACCGTCCTTCTGCCCCACCACAGCCACTCTTTGGCACGGGGCCTGCACAGGGCCAAGTCTTTTCCCCCTCCCAAGACGCAGCGCTGACTCGGTTTGTGCTGGTTTCACACAAAGCATCCCAGTTGCCAGCTTCCCTCCCCAGTATGGGGCGGGTGGGCTCCACGGCAGGGGGTGGGTAAGGCCTCCCAGGAGGGTTTGGAGAGAAATTTGCTTGTCGGATGCAGGTACCTGTGAGGATCCAGGGATTTCCACGGGTGCTGCTAAACAGCACAAACGTGCCTGAGAGCGAAGCTGGAAAGTGAGCACTGATTCCTCCTACAGAGCTGTAGGAGAGCAGCCACAGCTGAAATCAGAGGGAGCAAAACAACAAGGAAAGGCTGCAGAGGGAAGGGCAAAGCCAGTGTAGCCCACCCTCACCTCCTCTCCTTTCTCACTCTTACAAGGAAACTACTCTCCCAGCTCTGTTTGGCACAAGCCCTGGCTCAGGACACACCTTTGGATGCCACCGACCTGGGTAAGGACATTTGGCAACGCGGCTGCGCCCAAGGCCCCAACCCCACTTCTCGTTGGCAAATTTTACAGAAGGCAAGAGGGGAAACATGACGTCCCTTCAAAAATACTTCAAAGGGAAACCTTCATCAGAGAGGGAGCTCAGCAAAAATGACTGCAACAAACCAAGTTTCATTTTCACTTTGGGACGGGGAAGAGGGTGCCCCGTTGGCACCAGCAGAGGGGCCTCCAGCCCTCTTGGAGCGCTACAGCCTATGGCAAGGAGAGGTGGGGACAGTAAATAAGTCAGTAATTGAGAAGAGCCAAAGGAAACACATTGGGAAACATACTGGAAACAACAGACTTCCACAAACAAGTGTCTGAAGTCTGTGGTTGTCAGCACGAAGAAACAGCTTTATTGTAATGCCATGAATCATACAATGATTAGAGTTGGAAGGGACCTTAAAGATCATCCAGTTCCAACCCCCCTGCCCTGGGCAGGGACACCTCCCACCAGAACAGGTTGCTCCAAGCCCCATCCAGCCTGACCTTGAACCCCTCCAGGGATGGGGCAGCCACAGCTGCTCCGGGCAACCTGGGCCAGGCTCTCACCACCCTCACAGTAAAGATTTTCTTTCTAGTATCTAATCTCAATTTCCCCTCTTTCAGTTCTGCTGGACCCGTTCCAACAGGTCCATGTCCTTCCTCCAGAGCTGGACACGGTGCTCCAGGTGGGGGTCTCACAGGAGCAGAGTAGAGGGTTAGAAAGAAGTAAACTTTGGACAGTGTGTGTGAGATGCCCTGATTCCAAAGGAGCAGTGCTGTAGGAGCTGTGCCTGTACATTTTCTGTACACATGGGAAAAAAAAATCCTGCCAGCAAGTATAAAGTATAAAAAAAAAGAAAAGGCGAGAGACAAGACGTTCAGGGGACCAGTTCTTCCTCGCCAACAAAGCAAACACTTCCCCTGCAATCCCAATAGTCTGCAGGTTTATTTTTGGCAGATTATAATTAAAATGGTCTTTATGGCTTTAGAGAGAAGCCACTAAGCTGCACATTTTGGTTGAAGGCGAGAGTGCATGTGTGTGTGGGATGCTCTGGGTGAAGGGACGTCACAGGGATTCCTCGCCATGGCCCTGCTCCTTCCACTTGACCCACAGAGGCTGCTGGCTTGCTCCTGGCTCTCTCTTGTGTTCCCATTTCTCATCAGCAAGTAGCAAAGTTCTGGTTCCAAACCAGTGCAATCCCAGAGGCAGAATAAAAAGTCCTTGTTAAGACCTAGAAAAGCTTTATGTTTTTAACAAAATCAAATCCAAGCACGTGCAAACGCTGTTCCTGCTTTGATGCATTTCGTTCAGGTTCAACCACCAGAGCGCTGGAATCTGCTTTCCCTGTAGAATGATTTCATTCCTCGTCCATCCTCCGCCTTTGAGTCTTCTCAGGGCTCTTGACAAGCTATCCCTCCATTTTTGTCTTCAACATTTTTCCTAGGCACATCCTTCCTGCCCTTCCCTCTTCCGCTGTCACGCCTTGTTCCTCTCCGGCTATTTTCGGAAAGCAAAGACGTCCCGTGTTTTCAGGCCTCTCTTGCCTTCACTTCCTGGTTTAGGAGAAGACACTTCTGCCAGTCCCCCGTACGGGCAGCTCTCGCACTCCGGGTGATGGCCAGAGCACTCCACGGCAGGGATGAAGCCACTGTCCCACATTCCTGTCCCACACAGCTTGCAGAGGTCATGCAGGCTGCAGGGGATGCGGGGCAGCAGGTGGAACTGATAGAGCAGACTCCTGGCCTGGAGGGGAGAGAGACAAAGTCATTCATTCACTCCGCACCAGGGGAGAAACACGGAGAGCAGGGGTAACCTGTGGCCTCCTCTCCCCTCCTCCTGCCTGGCTACCTTAGAAAAGTCAAAGCTTCAGCAAAAGAGCATCTCTCCTGAACGCAAAGCTGATGGTTAAACCAGGTGCTGGGGACACTGCCAGGTCACAGGACATCCCATGGCCTGCAGTCACTCCCTCCTGAGGTGGACATGGAGACCAACAGCTCTGTCTGCCATTCCCTTGAGCATGTGGAAGGGTTATCCCGACCACACTGTTACCTCCCCAGCACTCTACAACTACCTCTTGTTTCTGCCAACAGCAGCATCCCACCCTCCCAGACTTTGGACGAGCAGGGGGACACAGGAGATGCGGCAGATGAAGCATCAGTCCCCGAGACTCATCTCTGAGATGGGCACGTACCTTCCTGAGTACGAGTTCTCCGTTCATGTGCATAGCCAGGTTGCTGAAATGCAGCAGCATCTGGTCGGTGGCCAGCTGCTGCTCAATGACATCGTCCCCATAGATCACCACGATGGCCACGCAGATAAAGAGGTGGAAGTAGTCGGTCTGCAATGAGAAAACAGGGGCTGGAGCACAGCAGGTGGAAGCAGAGGTCTGTACCCTCCCCACCCTCCACATGCACAACCTTAGTGAGACTTTGATGCTCCTTCCAGTTTCGGCTGGTACACACAACGGGAGTTACTGGTAAATTCTGAACCACAGCTGAGTCAAACAAAACAAAGCCCCTTCCATTTACAGCACAGCAGCAAGGTTTGCACCACAGCTTTCAAAGCAGAGTAGTGATTTTTGGGAAGATGTTTTCCAGCCGCGTAAAGAAGTCCGAACTTCAGAAGTGGATGTTCAGCACTTTCTGAAAAAACTCCTTTTGAAGCCTGCACATCCTCAAGTAGGAGAGGCAAATGTACAATCTCCTGCTACACAGATAAACCTCTTTGATAGTTACAGGCCCTCTAACACCTCCTTATTTTGGATACTTTGCTACTAAGAGCCTTTATGGAAATTCTGCAACCCTTGCAGAGACCATGAGGATTCAGCAAAGAACACCCTGCCGCCCGATGCGCGCTGTGTCCGTTTCCAGCTGCCTGACCTGGTAGTGAGCCCAGCACGCTTCCCACATGCGCAGGGCCTCAGCATCTGGAAATTCACGTTTAAAACAGAGGAGGATCCATCGGTGACAGAAAAGCATCTGCAGACCATCCTCTCCCAAGGAGGAAAGGTGCTGGTAGAAGCGCGGGTGCATGAGCCGCAGCAGCTCTCGCAGGTACATCTGGAAAAGATGCTCTGAGCTGAGACCAAGGACTCTCATAGCCCTCACCCACCCCGGGGACCCCCCTGCCACCCACCAGAGTCCCGCAGAGCTGCCCACCGGTCTCTGCTCTCCCAAAATCCTCCAGCCTCTTTATTGCAGCACAGCCAGGATATACCTTTAAAGGCCAGAGCTCACAGGCCATGGCAGGTATTTCACAAGGAAGGATGGAGGGTGAAAAAAAAAAACCCATGACAACTACATCATGAACAGAAAGGGGAGAGATTCGGGCTGAGGAAAGCAGCCAGAGCCTTAAAAACTAAAAAGAAAGGACAGAGCTATCTCTGGCAATATTTCATTTCAGTAGAGGCCAAGCAATATGGAAGTGATTTTGGAAAGCCTGACCATGCAGGCACATCACAGCGCATAAATCTGTGCATTAACCAACTGCACCTCACCAGCAGCCTCCCGTGGGGGTTCCACCACAAGTTTACCCCTTTAAATTGGTGCCATCATGACCTGGACAGGATTTTTCAGGTTTAGAATGGATTTTTCAGGATCTCAACCAGAAAACAACTGACATTCATGTTAAAACCTAAAAAGTTCCCATTTTTAAACAAGTTCACCTTCTTTTAAGAAACTCTGTCAGATATATAAGGCTTTTCATTTGGAGATAATTTAAAAAATATTAAGACCTTAAAAACAAAAAACCCAAAGAAGAGGGTTGCAGCTCAACAACTCCTCTGCCACGTTCACATCAAATGCCCCAAAGTCAGGACAAAAATGAACCAGTGAGTCTTTGTTGCCTGAGAGAATTGTGAAGACAAAGCAAGCAGCACCCTAAATACATTTGATCATAGAAGGTTCCTTGAATCAGCACCCTCTAGCTCAGCCAAGAGAACTTTACTCTGACAATTTACTGGCTGTAACTGCCTCTGGAGTGCCCAAATCCCCCAGGATCAATTTTAGCTGTCAGGTATTCTTGAGGCTTTGGGGTGTGGTTCGGCACACTGGAATCCAACAGCCCAGGATACCACTTGATGGCATTCTCCTAATTTGCCTGGGACAGAGAAGCTAACGAGAGGACTAATGGGGGTTCAGCCTTCAGCCTCACCAGCTGTTTCTCCATATCCTCATCCCGGGGTGAGCTGAAGAAGATCGTGTTCTGCATCAATCCTACAAAGCACCAGAAAGTATCCGACTCATCTAGGACCTCTGCCAGGAGCGGGGCAACCAGGTCGGACATGCCCTGGGAGTATCCAATTGTTGGGTTAAATACTGCATAGTTCAGCAAAATCCTCCTGGAAAAGAGATGCAAACGGAGAGGTGAGACACGGAGGAGAGCAGAAGAGCAGCAGGTCACTCCTGCCATCTCAAATGCACCCAGAGCAACGTGAACTTTCAAACATTCAGTAGGACACGCTGTTTGGGACACTGGAATCAGACACTTCACCTCATAGTTTCCACGTTTGGGTTGTCCTCCCCTCGAAAGAACTGGTTGCTGCGGTCAGTCCTCACGACGTCTTTATCTACCGTGAACTGTACTTTACGCCAAAAATCCTTCTGTTCATCTGGAGTCATGGAAAGCCTGGAAATTGAGCAGCAACAGAAGTACGTTGCCAAGAGAGGAATATGATTGCTACAAGGAACAAAAAGCCTCATTTCAGCTTTAGTTTGCAGAGAAAAAATAGTCCTGTACAGTTTTCTCATCACCTGAAAAACAGACAAGCAGGTCTGTCCAGAATAGCAGATTTTCTATCCAAACAGATTACTGGAAGGAGCCTTCTGGGTTATAAATGGGATGACATGATGTGTTTTCTGCAATAAACTCCACTTGAGAAGCAGTCGGGCTCTGCTCTCCACTGCTCCTTGTGGGTGGCACACCAGAATTCATCACTCTGTTTTGACTGTCTCCTAATTAATAATACTACTGTCCCTCTCCAGCTTGAATGTACCCACAACCAGTTTACAACATGCAGCTCTTGCAGTAATAATTTCCTTGAATTAGATAGCCCGTTTTCTTCCCTATTTTTATGTCCATATATATTTATAAAGAAATATAAGATCCCGTTTTCACCTTCAGCGTTCCAAACCAAGTCTGTAGCCTCGCCTGTGAGATGATGATCACCACCCCGCGTGGTGGTGATGAGGGTAAGACAGCACTTGAGATGTCCGGTACAAACTCCAGACCTCCAGGAGGTCACCTGTGCCTCATACACCTCCTTGCCTTCTCGCTTCTCCACCCCACGCAGCTTCTCCTGAAGCCCAGGAGGCAGAGACCCATCACTGCGACCCCAGGCCTGAGCAGATGGGTAGGGGAGGGCAAAACTGCTCCCTTACCTTTTCTCCTGGATCTCAAAGTACTCCTTCCTCTTCTGCAGCCTCAGTGCCTCCCGCTCCTCAGAGGTGGACCCGTAGCTGTAGTAGCGCAGGAGAAAGGGCCACACCTCCCCACGGATGGAAATATCAATCCCACCAAAGAAAATGGCCTGGGAGAAGGAGCAAAAGTTACGACTGGTGCAGTTTTAACATTCCCCAAAACAGCAACAAGAAACTGGCCGCTACTGTGCTTTGGTGGCTTTGCAGTTCTCTCCTGACAAGTGAGGCCTTGATTCAAGCTCCTGCAATTTGCACATGTTTAGAGGGAAAGTGCTGGCCTTCTATTCCCAGACGAGACACAAATCGGGCTCATTTCAATGTCAATAACCCCCCCTGGAGAGGCTCTATGATTAACGTGTCGTTCTCATGTCACGGCTTAATCCCCCAATCTTGGAGACACTGCATTTCACTGCAAACTTCTCCCTCAGGACCTGGACCCAGTGCTCCCCCGCAAGCCCCCGCATTATTCCATACAGTCATCTCAATTTTTCTTTCTTTGATTTGTTCACACTGCATTCTGCAAACCGGTCTAGCACTGGACGCGTTGGTTCAGTAATTCCAACTGGCAGGAGAAGCCGGACAGCCTGTCCCAGAATCACAGAATGATACGGCGTTGGAAGGGACCTCTGGAGATCATCTAGTCCAACCCCCCTTCCAGAGCAGGTCCACCCAGAACAGGTTGCACAGGAACATGTCCAAGCAGGTTTTGAATGTCTCCAGAGACGGAGACTCCACCACCTCTCTGGGCAGCCTATTCCAAGCTGTCCTCCTGGGTCAAGGAGATGTTTTACCTTAGCAAACTCACCTGCAGTCCCAGACCTCCAGCCAAGACCCATCCCTGAGTCTTTACACTCTCAACACCCAGTTCTTGTCCCCACCATGAAAGCAAACTCCCACAGCATCCACCTGGGGACTGGTGGCGCGTGGCAGGAGCCAGGGGATGAAACCCACACCTCTCACCTTCTGCAGCTTGTACTCCTCTTCCACCTGCCCGGCCTCGTTGAGGTGATGGAGCCAGGCAGAGACATCCAGGCGCTTGTACGTGTTCTCCTCGGGGTGGGTCTCCGAGGAGGGCAGCTTGGGCCGGCGGATGGAGAACTGCATACATGTCTTCTCATCAGTGAGCTGCTGAACGGGGAGGGGGGAAACAGAACACAACAAACTGGAGGCAGGAGCCAGAGATGGCAGCGGAGTATGAAACCCAGCGATTTGCAGAGCAGGAAAACCTTTTTGCATGGTTTGTGTAGGATTAAGCACTGAGGCGCTGTACTTGGGCAGGGTTGGTTTTTTTTTTTTGTTTTTTTTTTTTTAATTCCAACCATTACAATAGTGAGAGTGATTAGAGTAATTAAAAAATGTGAGTACCATAAAACAGCTTCATCTTAAAAAAAAATGGTTTCCATTCCTCCCCTAGTCTTATCCCTGACCTGAAACTGAATTAATGCTGCTTACAGCAAAACTTCACCCCGCCAGGAATGCCTGCAATAAATTACATATGATTGGCCATATACAAAGGGATTGCTGTTAGGCAGGCAGGGAACTGCACTGCCAGGCTCTCTAAGGGCACTCATGATCCCAGTGCAAGACTGCAGCTGACATTTAATTTAAAAATCAAAGGTTGTTCAATGTAAAAAGTGAGCCCATGCGACCATAATAAGAAAAGCAGCAGGGGGCTCTGTGGGAAGGATGGAAATTTAAAAATCACTGTTTCTAATAAGCACATACAGTATCTTAAACAGATAATTAAAGAGCTCTTATCACATTTGTATGTAGATTGAACAAAATATGGCAAGATGCCTTGTCAAAACATGTTCCAGTGCAGTGTGCTACGCTTCACAAAATGGATGAAAGGCTCTGACAGAATTTCAGAGCTACCACTGCAGATTTCCCGGCCACCCCACGTGCCCAAAGCGCGGCACTGACCTGTTGGGTGACCGTGTCTAGCAAAACAACTACCTGAGCAAGTCCCCTGGATTATCAGCCCCCTTATTCCACAGGCAGGACGGGAACAGTCAGGGAGGTACCTGGTCCTTGAGATGGGTCTCTGTGCAGTACTTCCACTGCTGAAACACCTCCGACAGCTTATCCAGGCCACCATGGTGAAAATGGAAGATCTTGTACTGGCTCTCCCTGCTCGCAACAACCAGTTGTCCACAGGTGCAGGCCTCATCGCTGTGGGGCAAAACAACGGGGAAAACAATCTGCATTTATTGCCTGGAATAACGAGAAGCCCAGAAGGGAGGGGAACAGCAGATGAGAGAGCAAGGACAGCAAATTAAGAAGTGTAGCATCAAGTTGTCCCTTAGAGCACAGAAGTAATCTTAGAGTGCTGGGCAAGGCCATAGCGACCCTCATTTCCTGCAAGAAGCTCCACTTGTGCCTGGTGACAACATTCTCTTACCCTTCCATCATGGGAAGGAGTTAAATTTTGTCATTCCTGGGGAAAAAACCCCAAGAAGTCTGCCCCAGCAGCACTGAGGCAGTACACAAAGTCAGCTCCTAGAGAGGAGTGGACCTGGATTCACACAGCATTGTAAAAAGAAGTTGGGAATGAGAGAGAAAAGAGGAAGTAAAAATGTTTTTAATAACTTTCGTAGTTATTTGAAAGATAACTGAAGAGGCTAAGAGCAGCAAGACCCTAGAGGAGCCCCGGTGAGGGGCAGGCAAGGGAGAAGGTACCATAGATAGAGATGTTTTCCACACCTCCAGGTTATTTTAAACATTTTGGGTAAGACAACTAAGAGCAACCTTTACCTTACTAGGGAAAAAAATCCTTTAGGCCCCAGAAGTGTAATTCAGAGGCTCTCCTTGGGGAAGGCTGACACTTGCTTTCCTGGAGACAACCACTAGGGAAAGACTTCCAAGGAGGTTGCAGAAGCCATCTGTCTCCACGGCCCAGCGCGCACGGACCCGGAGCACACACAGATCTCACACACACCAACACGTTACCTAAAGAAGAGGCGAAGGGATCGCATTTGTCCCAGGTCCACTCTGAAGACACCACAGACCTGCTCGAGGGCAAACACCTTCTGCTGTTCGTCCCATCTGGTGCTCTGCATTGGCCCATTATTCTCCTGGAAGTGGGCACTGGTGTCGAGGCTGGAGGCAGAGCTGGTGGAGCAGGTCAGGCGGTTGTCACACGTGTCCCTGCAGATGGGAGACCCGTGAGACCATCAGCCAAGGGCTGCAGTTACAATGCAACGACCACACATGCTCCAAGTTAAAAATCCTTTGACAGAGCTCTCAAACCACCACATTTCAGTGCAGGTCTAAGGAGTAAATAACCGACAGCCCCCCTAAGAGATTAAATTAATTTTATTTACATTCCCTCACATCTCAAAAACATCATCTGATCTTTGTGTATTCCTGAATTCCACACAGAACTGGGCAGAGCGAAAACCATTCCTCAAAACAGTGACTTTCTGAGAAGGCAAAATGATGACGACCAGCATGGGAAGAGCCCAGCCTGCTCTGAGGAACAGCCTGGACCCTGCTCCTTTGGTGCAGCTCAAGGATTAGTCTGGGGCACTTCCCTGCCCTCCACAGAGTCCTGAGCTGCAGGACCCCTTCAAACCATCACGCCTCTGGGACGGATGATCCCTGGGAATGGAAAACCTTGGGCCAGTCAAAAAAGATGACCGCGGAAGCTGAGCTGCTCGCCAGGCTGCTCCAGGCAGCACTCCATGAACAACTTCCAAAGGCAGAGACTTCTTGTCCCACGGCGCCAGGCTGGGGACAGGAGCAGTGAGCGCGTTCAGGTGGCAGCACAGAGCAGGGATCCCATCTGCCAAATTTCCCTCTGTGACCAGTAAGATCCAGAGACGTCTCCCCCGAACTCCAGTTTCTCATGACGCCTTTGCAAGTGGACCTGACGAGCCCGAATTTGTGCATGTAAACTTCAGACAAAGGTTTCCATCCACAAACTTGGAACTTCGGAGAGTTAAGGAGCGGGAAATTACACAGGAGCTCTCTAATCCACTGCAAAGTAGAGACGGTGAACCCAATACACCAGGAGCTCTCTGCACCCCAGATATTTATCTTTAAGGGCAAACTGAAGTTAGATCAAAAAAACCCCACATGCCCACCGCTAGCCCTGATCCCAAAAGAAAAATATCACTGCTTTGAGAATTAAGTGAATCTGAAACTGTGACCCCTTGATTCTTAAAAAGGCCAATACATGTGAACAATCTCAGCGCAGGCTCTGAATGGGTTCCGCTGTGAAATCAGGGTTTGCAAAACAAGGCAAGTAGCAGGTATAAAGACAGCCCCCTGCAATGCCACTTTATGCAATGTTTTCTAATCCGCTTATCTAACAATGTAGGCACTGAACGCTGAAAATCACACACTCAGCATGCATCTGCAGCACACCACATCAGTATGCTCTCCAAGCCTGGCTCCGGTGCCTCTTCCACAGGGACGAGCCTTATTCGCAGCATCTCCCCACGGTTCAGGTCACTGCATTCCAATGGCCAGGTCTCCGGACATCCCAGTTAGTTGTGGGTTAAATTTTTAGCCGAGCCCCTGCGAGCCGCCCAGTTCAAATGTCCGACTCAAAACCTCAGGGCCCACACGCATGGGAAATAAATCCCCGAGCCCCCTTCTCCAGTTCTGCAGCATTATGTAGATGAGAGGAGCTCTGTTTTACTTTCAGCTAAAAGAGTGGCTTCGCTACTCTGTTCGTGAAGTTCCGCTGCTCCATTTTTTTCTGAAAGAAAGCATCAAAGCAAAACTTACATTCAAGCCACTCGGAGGTTGAGGTCTTAGAAGTGACACGGCAGCGTCGCCGTGTGAGCAGGGATCACAGGACATACCCGAACTCACTCAAAGAGGAATGAGCAGCTTTTTTTTGGGGTAGAGGCTGGGATACTGTCAGTCTCACAAGCCCCAGCCCTCACCATCACCTGTGCCTTGTGAATTTTCCCATGAAAGCCGTCCTTGCCTTTGTGAGAAGTCACTCACTTTCTTAGCTCTTTTCTGATAAAACTGCAAAACAGAACGTTTTCCTAAAACACTCGGTATCTCACGTTAATGCAACAGTAATAGGAGTGCTGGTACGAGACGTGGTGCTGGGCTGCTTGCTAGGAGCAGCTGGTATTTATGGAGCAACACTTCGTAACAGCCACAGCTGGTTACACAGGATTTTCCTGGAAGAGATGACTCAAACTAGCTCAAAGACTAAGCAAAGGCAACCAATTTTCTAAAACTCTTGCAGAGACGAGCTGGTCAGTATGACGAAGGGCTGGAAGACGCGGTGGCCGTGAGGATCACTGTCCTTGTGGTTCCCTCCTCACCGAGGCCAACCAGCCCATTCTTCAAGAGCATCATTTCAAAGCGGTGGCAGAGACAAATGCCAAGAAATGAGAGTCACCAGAGAGCCAGGAAGGCTCGCTTTGATCCCGGGAATGGTGTAGCTCCTCAGCACAGAACACTATTGCTGCAGTTCCTTCTGCTCCGTAACCAAAATCTGCTTTAGATCACGTGTAGCTCCCCGAAAACTCAGGGGCTGGGGAGCCCGGTCACCAAGGTGCCGGCAACGTTATATTTTCTGGAAATGCCTCTTCAAGGCAAATGTTTATGGTTGACATTTAGTGACAAGCTTGTACATGCATCCAACACACAGAGAAGCAATCTGAAGCAACACGGGGAAGCGGATTTACCCTTCCCAGACAGCAAAGAGCCAGCGAGCGTAAGCACCATGCCTCAGAGTGTGCAGCCCAGGGAAATTCCAGTGTTTTTATTGATGCAGGAGATGACATCTGAAAGAGACATCTGTGCACCCCACGTACACGCACGCATGGCATAGACACAAAGAGGGTATCACCTCATACATCAGCGCATGCTTAGTCACAGTGGAAATTAAGAATAAAACCTCAGTATGTTTAAAAGGACTTTTCCTTGTATATATTGATTGAAAAAAATGGAAATTATTCTAATCTGTTGGACTACTTAAAAATAATTTTAATATTGACATCATTCTGTTCTTAAGTAACAAGAAGAAGTATGAGAGTCCTCTAACTAGGCACACAAGATACACAGATGCGAGGGAAGAATTCTCCGGTTTATTATCGGTCAGACTATTATATCTGTTGGATGAGGAATTTATACCAGAGGGCCCTGCAAAAGCAGGGAGCTGAGCACCACGAGGCAAATAGCTGGAGGAACATTCCTGAGAGACTATGGGTTGTGGGATCCAGGAAAAACAGAGCGCCAGCTCACACACAGCACTGCTCAGCCAAACAAGAGAGCAAGTGCCATGCTCCACAGGAATAAAAGGGACAGGGAAAAAATACGAAGGAGGATTAGCAAAACCTGAAGCAGGAAACCCATGGACACATTCATGATTCCACTTCAGCCTTTTCCCCTTCCTGAAATCCTGAAGTCTTTTGTCTCAAAATACATCTCATTCTTGCTGGGGAGCAAGGCCTGGTGGTGATGTGTTTTCTCTACTCAATAGTCAACCACAGCAATCGACCGTATCTACATTCCTCGGGCTTTTGTAGCCCCCAAGAAAGCAAGTGCTTGTGTGAGGCAGCCCCCAGCATCCTCCCACTGCTCCGGAGCTCTCACCCACCCCGAGGAGCTCAGCATCTCTGCGAGGGAGACTCTCCATGGGATGTCATGTAGTAATGGGACCTGATTTACTCTTTACTCAAAGCATTTGCACACACCTACAGCGTACAGAGAGACAAAACCAATTATTATTTCTGTTATAGAGCCAGGGCAGAGACCTGCAGCAATTACAGAGGCAGACTATTTCAGCAACAAAGATCTAATAACTCATTTTATGACACAATGTGACAAATGTAATTATAAGAGGGAAAGGGGCTGAAGATTCTAGCCATGACGTGGCCATCACTTAAGCTGCTGGCGTGCACCACCCGCTTCCCAGAGAGCCTCCTGCCAGAGCCAAACCCTCCTCCGCTGGCTCCATGGCCATTGTCCCACAGCTTGCCCTGGCTAATAACAGCCTTCCTTACAGCCCCAGTCACTCCGGCACACTGGCTTGGGAAGCACCATTTATAGACAATAAGTATCATCATAATGTATGAGCATCCATGTAATGGGAATTACATGGCCCTTTTCCTCCCCAGGGGTCAGCATTTCTCTGTTTCTCCACTATTCCCCACAGGCACTGGCCTTCGAGGTTCCTCTGCTTTCCAGCAAGGTGAAATAGCTCATGGCAGCGTCGGCTGCCTAAAACGTCTGAGAGCTTCAAATAAATAATCCATCAGCAAAAAGTTCAAAGCTATCCTGAAACACTTAAAAATTTAGGGTAGCAACTGTATAAAGTGAGGTAATATTGGGCAGCTGGAACCCAAATCTATTGTTCTGATTGAATAAGTGTCCTTGACAATATACATATATAATGAGTTGTGAAACATGCTGACTTCAGCGATGGAGAAAAAACGGGCAAAAGAAGACAGACTGGCAATTTGGGATTAAACCAAAATTTTGTGGAAATATTTTTGGATGCTCCGAGTGGTGCTGGAAAGGGTGGAAAGGAAATCGGGGGCCGGCACCAGGTCCCAGGGTAGAATGGCCAGGGAGAGCCAGGCACTGGCACTGAGACTCGAATCTCATCAGCATGGACGAGTCACCGGGTCAAGAATTGTGTTAAATCCACCCCTTGCCTGAAAATATTTGGAACTTGAATCCCTTTGCCTCAGAGAGCCCGAAAAGAACTGATTTACACTGACCGTGGTGAACAGGGAAAAGGTGTTAGATAGTCTGGATGAAAGCCTAATGAGAATTTCTGAAATTAAACTTCTAAATATCCTCATGTGGAAAGGTATCTGTACGTCTGCAAATGTGTGCGGAAACAAAACCAACAATTCTTCCTATTTGTTGGGGAAACCTGTGAAAAACTGCCCAGGCCGTTGCAGTACAAAGTACACGAGTATCAACACAGACTTTCCAAAAGCCCGTTCCACAGGCTCCCCATTGATCTGTTTGCTTTCGAAACATAAATTTCCCCACGTTGGAACTGCACTAAATGCTATTTAGTAGCTAATTAACTTTCTGTGCTGAAAACCTCCTGTAATTGCACTTCTTTCACCTTTTTTAGCCCGTGTCCTCCAGGGAACCCGAGCTGTCCTACGGCATTTGTTCTGCTCATTTCTGTCTCGCAGGCGCAAGTTCCTCCCCGACACCCGGCTGCCAATCTCAGCTCCAGAGGTCACCGGAGACCAAATTAGGAGCACTCTGCCTCTGACAAACTTGCTTTGCTTGGCTTGCCGTAAAGGGAAAATAAAAGGTTATGAAAAATAATTGTCTCCTTTCATGCTCGGCACCGGGAAGCAGATTCAACAGCCCTCCTAAAAGCCGGCGTATCGTTGTTAGTCACCCCGCGTTATTGTTCGTGTTATTAACCAAATTCAAAGAACGAGCTGTTTACATTTTGAAAGCGTTGGAATCCCTCCTCCCCGTCCCGGGAAGGAGCAGAAGGGGGGTCCCGGCGCCGGCTGGCACCCGCTCCAGCCCCGGCACTCGCCCCTGACCTTGGGCAAGTTCATGACCAGGCACAGGGCTCTTGAATTGCCGTCGGCTCTGCCAACGCGAGCAAGGGAAATAAAACACTTTCAGACAACGAAACCAGGGACTCAAGGAAACCCGATTATGCAGCTCTGCCTTCTGATAAGCGTAATTGGTTTGTCCTTGAGAAATAAAGATCAAAACAATTTGTTATGCTTTTATGGGGCTGGTGCAATCCGTTTTTACAGCACCCCGTCGCCTTCCCGCATCCAGCCCCAGGCACGCTCATCCCAAGGTGTTTGGTGGATGAGGGACAACCCATGCGGTGGCACAGGATGATCCAGCTTGGACCCGGCCACACTGTGGGCTTTGTTGCCCTGAAGCCATTCTGGCATTCCCGGTGGCCCACGGGGAAGCCCAGGGATCTCAGCCAGCAACGGCGGGGGGAGAGGAAGGGGGCATTAGAAAAACAGCCCTGCTCCCCTCCGTGGGGCTCCCCAAAACCGCTGCAAATTAAACCGAAAGGAAAACAAAACAAACCTGAAAATTCTTAAGTCAATTATTTTGAATGTAAATGGAGGAAAAAAAATAAAAATCAGAAGTTTGTCGTGAATTGATGTGTGTTTCGGTCGCCTTCGCCCGATGGAAGCCCGGAATGTGATCCACACAGACCCGGGGTTACAGCACAAGAAATCTGTTTTTCCCGGCAGGTGGAGGTAAAACCCAGCAAGGTCCTTCTCTGGGACTCCTTGTTGCAGTGCGGTAGCGGGGACAGAATTAGCAGTTCGATGCTTATGAATAAAATACACATAGCTCCCAGAAGCCAAACACAACAAATCATTTAGAGCTGAGCGTCCGCTGCTCGACGATGCAAATGTTACCTCCGTTTTAAGGAAGGAAAATATTCCAAAAGCTGAATGGCAGATTTTTACAATCCATGCAGAGAAGGGGCACCTCATGCCCAGGCTTTAGCTCATTAATAAATCAATCGAAAAGCAACACTTAAAAAAAAAATAAAAAAATTCCTTAGATGGAAAAAGTGATTTCTCAGCAAAGCCCGAAAAAGAATGTTTGCTTTTCAGCCTATTCCAGAGTAGAAAAGGGGACCTTTCTTACCAGTGTTTATTTTATATTTAAAATCAATGGATTATTTTGCCTTTTTCCTCTGTTCTATCCATGCAAAAATAAAATTCTACACTAATTATGCTAATTACAATCAAGCCTTCAAAACGCTGGTCCCTTGAAAGCCTTGAAGATTACCTTTGTTCTTATATTCTTGGCTCTAAGCAATGAACTGGGAATTTCAGGGGGACTTTTTACTGACAGACAAAGTTAACCAACTCCCCGGTCTCTGTGCCGCTCCTGACCCAGCGTTAGAGGAGCCAACACCACCCAGAGAGAATTTCACTGTTTCCACAATACAATGCGGATCTCCCAAGGGGAGAGCTTTCTTCAAGTAGCAGAAAAGGGAGAGGAAAAAGGCGAGCTGACTAAAAGCATGTTTCGGAGTTATTGTAAATGCCCTAATGCTGGTATAATTGAGTGGACCGAGCCAAGACGACAGAGACTATGCAGATTTATTTGCATATAGTGTTGTGTACTTTTAGAGGGGACACGCTCTTTATTTTGACCCAGTTAATGCAATCCTTCCCTCACAAAGCTGTGGATACCCGCCAGAGCCATTTATCTCCCCTCTCCATTCGGATTCCTGGGCGTTACGATCGTATAAATGAGTAACAGAAGAAAAGCAAGAATGTCATGGAATCGTATCATAGAATGGTTTGGCTTGGAAGGGACCTTAAAGATCATCAAGTTCAAACCCCACCTCCCACCAGACCAGGTTGTTCAAAGCTTTGTCCAACCTGACCTTGAACGCTTCCAGGGATGGGGCAGCCACAGCTTCTCTGGGCAACCTGGGCCAGGCTCTCACCAACCTCCCAGCAAAGAATTTCTTTCTGAAATCTCATCTTAATCTCCTCTCTTTTCACTTTTCAATTTAAAACCTTTCCCCCTTGTCCTCTGGCTACCTTTCCTGATCCAGAGTCCCTCCCCAGCTTTCTTGGAGCCCCTTTAGGGACTGGAAGGAGCTCGAAGGTCTCCCTGGAGCCTTCTCTTCTCCAGGTTGAACCTCCCCAACACTCTCTGCCTGTCTTCACAGCGGAGGGGCTCCAGCTCTTGGAGCATCCTTGAAGCCCCGCTCCCTTGGGAATGCGCTATTTCTCTAGGCGAAGCCCAAATTGTCATTTTGGGGGGGTAATTAACCTTCTTTGCTTGGGATTCTAGTCGGGTGGCGAGCGAGCGCCGTGGCCGTGGGGCGACCGGTCGCGCCGCTGGGC
>JAOTQQ010000003.1:33720446-33742072 GCA_026546715.1 Gallinago undulata
CCCCTGGCGGCCGCCGTCGCGGCCGCCAGGGGGCGCGCTCTGCCCAGCGGCGCGACCGGTCGCCCCACGGCCACCACTCGCCCACGGCCACCACTCGCCCACGGCCACGAGAGTTTCGAGCTTCCCCGTCCTCATAAGCAAAATTGAAACTGGGGATCTGGTTCCTCTCTGTCTCTCCATGGCTCTCCCGGCCTTGGGGTTTCCTTCCTGGGCATCGCCTGTTCTGGGCACCCGATAATTAACGTTCTTGCTGTTGAAATATTGATATGGAATCATTAAGAGTTGGAAGGGACCTTAAAGACCATCTCGTTCCAACCTCCCGGACACCTTCCATTAGACCAGGTTGCTCAAAGCCCTGTCCTTGAACCCCTCCAGGGATGGGGCAGCCACAACTTCTCTGGGCAACTTGGGCCAGGCTCTCACCACCGTCCCAGCAAAGAATTTCTTCCTGAGATCTCAGCAAATCTCCCTTTTCTCAGTTTAAACCAAGATAAAGCTGCGTGCCTCTGCAAGCTCTTGGATCCATCCAACCTTCTCAGCTTTGCAGCCAGTAACAACTTCTCCCAAAGTCACAGGCGATAGGACGAGATGAAATGGTCTCCAGTTGCGCCAAGGGAGGTTTAAATTGGCTATTAGGAAAAATTTCCTCATGAAAAGGGTTATCAAACATTGGAACAGGCTGCCCGAGGAAGTGGTGGAGTCACCATCCCTGGAGGTATTTAAAAGCCAGGCAGATGTGGGACAAGAGCTGAGGGACAAGAGTTAGCGGTGGGTTTGGCAGTGCTGGGTTAATGGTTGGACTTGATGATCGTAAAGGTCCCCTCCAGCCTGGAAGATTCTATGGTTCTGGGGTCTATTCCATGACTTTGATTACACAGCATTGCTGACAGCAAACAGCGAAGGCCAGCTCCTCTTCCCAGGCTCCGTGCAGACCTCCTGATAGGACTTCCTTAGATGGACTCTACACCTACCCCATGACTCGGAGACAAGGGGGAAAGGACTGTCCTTTTGATGGAAGAAGGATTTGGGGATGTTGTTTGCCTGGGCATTGGTTTGGGTACGAGTGGAATTAGGTGCTTCGGTGTCTTGCATCATAAATCTCACTCGTTCAGGCAAGGTCCTGGGGAACTGGAGCTGGAACCAGAAGCAGCGAGACACCCCGTGCAGGCGTCCCCAAGGCTGAAATCATCAGAAGATAGGATGACACAAGATGCTGCAAGAAGTTACAGGAGGTTTTGAAGTCTGTGACCAATTCCCCTGGTTCTAAGAATATAATCACTTCTGTTACAACAGCAGTGAATTCCCAACCTCTTGACGACTCCAGACCTCCTGCCAAGTGCACGCTAATTTCAGCTCATTTCCCTTATAATTTTGCCTCCTGTTTATTCTGCGGAGGTCTGAGCGGCACCGAGCCTCTCAGGTGAGCTGCCAAAACAACATGATGCAACACCGAGGCGCTGTGTTACCACCCGCTCCTGCAGCCGCTGCCACCCTCTGCGCCTCCGCTCCCTCCTGAGAGGGTAATTTACTGATTAACTCCCTGGGAAGAGGCTTAACAACAGGATGTGCAACACATCTGTAAAAATTGCATCAACCGCGACACCACTGGAGTTTTTCCTTGTGTTGTGCGCTCTGCCTTGACCATCTCCGTTAGTCCTGTTGGGGTGAATTCATGTCGGCTGAAGAACATGAGAACGGCACCGTTGTTTAGCTCCATCAAGGAAACATTTCATTATTTTTATTACTGGTGGCTAAAACAATCACCTTCTTATGAAAGATGTTTCCTTCTTGCACTGATGTCCGTGACCACGTTGGTCACATCGTTTCTGCTTGTCCTTCAAAGCAAGTGCTGTGGGAGCTGAGCTGGTGTCTAGTCCATCACCTGCAGGACCATCCTCAGAGCTCCAGCCTCTGGCCAGATGTTGCCCCAAGCTCCACTCATGCAATTCCACCACCGAGGCTTCTCGGTCCAAATTCTCACTGTATCGACCAACACCCCAACCTAAAGTGACTGAAGGAACCAATGCCAGCATTTCTTTGTTCCCTTCAGCATTTTTATACGGTGCCCATCAGGTAACAGCAACTGCAGTTCATTACCAAAGTGGAAAGCCTTTCCCAGCCCCACCACCCATTCCCAGGGAAAGCTCCCGTTAACCCGGGATCACTCTGGCACGGCACAAAAAAACCCCAGCATCCCCACTTACTGAGCACTAAGTGCCTCTGCAACTGATTGGTATAGATCTGATGTCATGGTCAGTTAAAACAACTTCAGGAGCATTGGTTGAAAGACATTTTATAGGTTTCGGATGCTATTTGGTCACCAGGATGTAACCAAAGGCTTTTAGTTTCACTTTACTGATGGGGAAAATGGAAGCTGAGTAATTTAGCAGGGCGGCAACAAGCCAAAGCTGGGTCTGGAGCACAGTTGTCCTGAATTAGTGCCCTTCAGACCACAAGGCAAATGTTTCCTGACAGAACAGCACACAATGGTGACAGGGGAGAAAAGGAACAGAATGGGAGGCTTTGATTTCCAGTATCCATCCTTCCTACAGAAAAGCGGTCAATGACAAAGCCACTGTCAATACAGGCATTTCCCACGTGAGCAATCTCCCTGCAGGAACCACCTACTCTGGGAAGAAAGGGGCCCCCAAAGTTAAAAAAGGACACAAAACCCCAAAAGAGTAAAGCCCCCCTTCTCTCAGAGATGAGTGCACGAGGCAGAAGTGCCAGGATCCTCTGAAAAGAGGAGGAGGGATGTGTGTGCTGGTGGTGGGACGTTCCCTGAGCTCCTTGCCTGAGGAACTGTGTAAATGGGAGGGAAGCATCGGTCGCTGCATGGGATCCCTGGCAGCCCGTCAAACTGAGCAGCACAGAGGGAAAAACCCCCCAAAAACAATGGCTATGTTTTTATTTCCTTATGTTCTACAAAGGCAAGTTGTTGATTTAAAATGACTGACTTGTTGTGCAACTGGAAGGCTCCCAAGCCCACCTCCTTCTTCCTCCCTGTCCCTGTTCTGACACAATGGGACATGTCTGTTGGCTCCCTCCTGCCCAGGAGCCCAGGCCACCTCCTCAGGGGATGCTCCAGGAGGTACACGGGACCTGTGCATCCTGGTTATACGCATATTTGGGCAAGCAGCTTGCTGAGCCCCTGACCTTGTCCAATCCAAGTCTCCATGTTTGTCCCAATTCTTCCACAATGTCACATTTTTCCGTTTCTGATTATATCTGATTGCCCAGAGCTCCAACAGGGCAGGTTTAGCTGAACATTAGGAAAGAATTTTTCATGGAAAGAGTGGTCGGGCATTGGAATAGGCTGCCCAGGGAGATGGTTGAGTCACCATCCCTGGACGTGTTTTAAGAGTTGTTTAGATGCGGTGTTGGGGGATACGGGGTAGGGAAGAACTTTGTAAAGTAAGGTAGATGGTTGGACTTGATGATTCCAAGGGTCTTTTCCAACCGAAACGATTCTATGATTCTATGGCTGGATTGGAACACCCATGCGGAGCACTGCTTCAGCTTTGGAGACAACCACGGGGGAAAGCAGAGTTCCCTTTACAACTGCTCTCCAACGCAAAGGGAAATAACCAGAAACATTCGTTCCTCTTTGCAGGGAGGAGGAGGTGGTGACCGGGGGGTAGGGAGGGAAAGGAGTTGAAACAATCTGCCAGCAGCACAAACTTTGTTCACACTCCAATTCTGGCTCAGATGGGAAGCAGCCAGCAGGGGGAAAAAAAAAAAAAACAAACACAAAACCACCCTTAAGAAACAAGGAAGCTGTTCTCATGCTTGTAGTGACTTCTGAAACAGCATCCCCCGCCCCCCCAAACATTGGGATGAACGCAGGGAATAAGAGCACGCTTTTCGACAAGGCTTTTGCAAAATATTCTATGCAAAATCTCCAACTCAAACAGCTTGGAAGACCCTGCAGATATCATGCAAGGGAGCTCTACAGGGAAGAATAAATTGGCATCAAAAATGGACATACTGGACAAAAGCCTTTCAAGTCTGAAGTCCTAAACAATGGAAGGTCTGTTTTATTAATCTGCTGCGAATTATGAGTGCTGCATACACTGCACAGGGCTTTCAGGCCGGTGCCAGAGGAGTTTAAAAAAAAAAAAAGAAAAAAGAATACTCTACCAGGAGCAGGGTGTTTGCGAAGCCTCTGCTAGGCTGGAGCTGCCGGGGCTTGGCAGGGGCGAGGAGGCCAGCAGAGGGCTCGCCCGAGCCAGGCTGCCAAACACCGGGGAAACGCCATGGGAATTCGCAGGCAAGGGAGGGAAGATGCCATAAACTGTATTTCCTTCCTTCCCTGACACTGTTAGCAGCTGAGAGTGTCAGCGTTGCAAAACAGTTAAACCGCAGGGCTCCTTGCGCCAGCCCCTCGCCCAGGCCACGCCGTAGGGTGCCCTGGCCAGCACACAGCCTTAGGACCAAGGACTGGGATTTCCCCAGGATGAGCCCAACCTCCTGGATGTCAGCAGTTAGGACATTATTCTGAACATCCCCTCGCTATCCCGGTATTGAACCACTAAACCTGTTCTAACCACCATGGATGGACCTGATGGACCAGCCCAGAGGAGGCCATGGAGATGCTGGGAGGGCTGGAGCCCCTCTGCTATGAGGACAGGCTAAGAGAGCTGGAGGGCTCAGCCTGGAGGAGAGAAGGCTCCGGGGAGACTTTAGAGCCCTTCCAGTCCCTAAAGGGGCTCTAAGAAAGCTGGGGAGGGACTCTTGATCAGGGAGAGGAGCCAGAGGACAAGGGGGAAAGGTTTTAAACTGAAAAGAGGGGAAATTTAGATGAGATCTCAGGAATAACTCCTTTCCTGTGAGGGTGGTGAGAGCCTGGCCCAGGTTGCCCAGAGAAGCTGTGGCTGCCCCGTCCCTGGAAGGGTTTAATGCCAGGTTGGAGGGGGCTTGGAGCAACCTGGTCTGGTGGGAGGTGTCCCTGCCCAGGGCAGGGGGTGGAATTAGATGATCCCACTGTCCACGTGACTGATGAAGATACTGAACAGTGCTGGTCATAATATGGACCCTTGAAGGACACCACTTGATAACAGTCTCCATCCGGACATTGAGCCATTGGCCACTACCCTCTGGATGTGACCATCCAACCAACTGCTCATCCACCAACCAGTCCACCCATCAAATGCATCTCTCTCCAACTTCCTTCAGCATCTCCAAGCTCAGCAATCAGCACCCCAGCATTTCACCCAGAAACTAGAGAAAAGGATGCACTCACCTGCTTTCGTTATCCAGAAACACAGAACTACTGCTTTTCCCGAGGGCTTCACTAATGGGAGAGAGGCAGAAGGGGGAAGAGAAGGCATCAGAATCAGAGTCAAAAGTACTGTCCCTGCTCACGTCGTCAGCAGACAGCTCCAAGGAGCCCTCGTCCTCCCCTGGCTCTGGCCTGCAGTCCAGACCTTCCTCCACCGACAGCTCCGACCTGTTCTGCTCCTCCTGAGAACTGATTGTCGATAGGATTCCTGAGTCGCTGCGGGCGGGCTGTGGGGAGCGGCGGGTGCCGTCTGCCGCTGGGCAGCACTGGGAGGAGAGCTTCTCCCCTTCCGAAGAGGGGGAGCTGATGTACGCCACATCTTTCACAAGCTGTGACACAGTCAAGACGTCTTCTCCTCGCAGGATGACGGCCCCTCTCTGCTCGGTGGGGGAAGCCGGACGGACAACGCCGAAGCCCTGAGTGTGACGGCCGCGTTTGCGGGGAGCTTTACGGACAGGGGAGCTCTCAGGAGTGATGTAGCGCAGGGCTTCCTCATCCTGCCTCTGAATGCGGGAGTTTGGCACCCAGGCCAGGATAAGCGTGGTTCCGAGAAGCTCATCTTTCTCCATGTACAAGCACAAATAGCCTTTGAGAGAGCAAGGGAGCAATCAGTCATGACACAGCTTTATCCTTGGGAAAATGTGAAAGCCTGAAATTTGCTGTTCCCTGTCTCCCTCCACTTCACCACCACTACACGTGGGCAAAACAAACCCTTTATTTACCAGGTGAGAATTCTGCTAAATGAATTGTAGAGTGCTCAACATTATTCAGTATTCATAAATAATTTCAAGCCTGCATATAAGGAAAGGCTGAGGGACTTGGGGCTTTTTAGTCGGGAGAAGAGAAGGCTGAGGGGGGATCTGATCAACGCCTATAAATACTTAAAGGATGGGTGTCAAGTGGATGGGACCAGTCTTTTTTCAGTGGTGCCCAGAGACAGAACAAGAGGAAATGGACACAAACTTGAATATAAGAAGTTCCATATAAACATGAGGAGGAACTTCTTTCCTGTGAGTGTGGCAGAGCCCTGGAAGAGGCTGCCCAGAGAGTCTCCACCAGAGTGGTGGGGTCTCCTTCACTGGAGACGTTCAAACCCCACCTGGACACATTCCTGTGCAACCTGCTCTGGGTGGACTTGCTCTGGCAGGGGGTTGGACTAGATGATCTCCAGAGGTCCCTTCCAACCCCATATCATTCTGTGATTTTCTGGTATGCCTTTTGATTATTTTCAATTCCCTCTGGCCTAAGTGGACATAGAAATGACATGCAAATACTCCAACTTCCTGGACAGATCAAGAGTAAATTCTGAAATATGTTGCCACATGAAAAGCTTCTACTGTTTGTTAGTTAAATAATTTCAGGTGCCAGCTAAACATTTCTTTCTCAAGAATATTTATCTTCGTATAGCTAAAGGGCTAAAATTCTCAGGGAAAGCCATTAGGAAAAAAAAGTCCTGCTCACAAGAAGGGAAGCGTGGGTCAGTATTCACAGAATAATTAGTTTTGTGAAGCTTAGCTAGTAGCCACAGCTGTCTTTGATGAAAACATGAAGGAGTCCAGTAAGAGATGACAATAAAGGGACAGAGCAGTATTTATCTTCATTTATTCTGGCACATGCAGCCACAATCATGTTTTCTTTCCTTTACCAATAGTTGTTGAGGCCACTCTAGCAATGACAGTTTCAAGACAACACCTGGCTTCCCTGAGCAACACAGGTATTTGAAAGAGCAACAGAGGTTACTGTCTTCAAATGACAACTGTCTATCTTCTGGTAATACAAAAGGACTTACTAAAACAGGTAAATCCATGCCAGACCAGAAGAGAAAGGAGAAATATCATCAATTTTCCTACCAAAGAACTAGCTGATGGCTCGTAAGACTGCCTTCCCCACCGGCACCTCTTCCTTCTTTAGAACCCAACATGTAGGATTTGATACCAATGCACACCCCAGGAGAGAGAAAAAGAGTGAGTGAGCAGTGTCTGCAACACCCCATCACCTGGATGATGCTCCCCGATGCCTTGCAGCAGCTCAGGTGGATGGACGCAGACATTGTTCTTAGAGTAGATAATCTCCCCATCAAGTATGGAAGGGGAACTGCTGCCACCACCAGGATTCAAGGTCAGGAGGTCGGAAGCTTTTGAAGAGGCACGTCGGAGGAGTCGCCCCAGAGACATCGCCAAGGAAATGTTTCCATTATCTGTCAGCTTTAATCAGGAGCCAAATTCAGAATATCTGCCAAGGAGGAGGAGAGAATAGCATTAGAATAAATGTAACGACAGCACAGCACAAGCCTACCACTGGCTGAGGAGGAGGAGGTCCCCATCAATCCTACAACTCAAGCAAGAGCCTCCAAATGCTCTGGATTTGTAACATCACCGCTACGTTTTAAAGATGCTGAAGTACAGAATGACGGGACATTTTTCTCTGCAATGAAGAAATACGAAGGCAGAAAGCCCCCACGTTTTAATAGTTACTGTGGGGAGGAAACACGAAAGTAATGCTTGTCACTGAAAATTGCCCATTAAGGGAATAGCTCAGCGATGCAGAGCTGCCTGATGGATCACTGTCCTGGGGATGTCAAAGAGAGTCAGAGTAGACCCTGGAGGATTCCTCCAGCACAGAGAAACTGCTGAGACCGTGACATTAAACAAGGGGCTGCTGCTTCATCCACGGTAACCACTGATCTCCAAAAAAAACATTAATCAAAACAAGTTCATCTTGTTCTTAACCGATTTTCAGCATAATCCTGCTGTGCATTTGAGGTTTTGGGGTTGGGGTTTTGGTTTGTTTTGTTTTTTGAGGTGTGATGGTTAAATAGAGCTTTTTCAGAGGTATTTGGCAAGGGAGCCGTGTTCAACAGAGCGGGCAGGCTCCAACAGTAGCACATGGGATGCCAACTCAAGGCAAACATTTCATCTGTCAACAGGTCACTTTAGCAAACTGTGGGGTACTGTTGGGTACCCCAACAATCACTGAGTAAGCACTGTGCTCAAATGAGATGTGCTCCTCCTCGGGGCTGCTGCTGAGGAACTCTACAGTGACTCCAAAGGGGTCACCCCAGCTACAAACTATTTAGTTTGGAAGAGCTGATGTGTGGAAGTAGCTGGCAGGTCTTGCACAATGCAATCCCACAGACAGCCCAACACAACCCAATGCAGAGCAGGCTCTACTTGCTCCCTCACTGGGGAGCAGACCATTGAGGGGAAGGCAGATTCTGCTCTGCCAGAAGTACATGAGGAGAGGAAACATTGACTTTTGTTCCTTTGTATTTACATGGCTTTTACTTGCTCGTGAACAGGCCAGCCCGACCCAGCACGCATCGCAGAGCATCAAGGTGCCAGGGCCAGGGGCAGTGTGTGTGGACAAGCCCCACCTCATGGACTGCAGAGCACACAACAGGGTGGCCAGGAATAAAAGGAAAGGCACACAGGCCCTGGCTTGTGTTACCAGAGGCAGGAGACACTTAGGGGCTTAACGGAAGCATCGTCAAACATTGAATAGCTCTGATTTCTTTGAACATGTTTTTAATGGTATCTCCAGACAAAAAAGGAAGTGAGAAGGCAGAGAGGGCAAACAGAAACCAGCGCTTCCCAAAATACAGAGCGAAAGCTTCAGGGAAGGAAAATAGCTGTCCTGATTCTGACAGATTTGTACATCCAGAAGATCACAAATGAGACTGCCGAGTGGTTGACAGAGCCTTCACTAAAGGACAAACTATTGGTTTAACTGTAATCGCTAGATTTGTCAGTTTGAATCCCAGCATAAGCAGTTTCTGCATTGCATTCTTTGCTGGAACCTGACAGAGAAACCTCAACCCTGCTCCGTACCGTGCCCAGAGAGTGCTGAGGGTAAGAGACTTACTTCGCAAGTCCCTCGTACCTGTGTCACCTTCTAGCTCTAAACACAACATGTATCTGCACGTCTCAGCCCCAAAAACCAAACGCCAATGGAGTCATACGCTTGATCTTGTCCAGATCGCCAAAAAGCACCGTACTGTGTCAGGCTCTGGGTTATACCTTGCAGAAAGTAATTTGCCTCATTTGCAAATCACCTTTCCTCTCATTGCACCCTGCAAGCACACAGACACCAAGCTCTGCTGCAATTCCTCCCTCCCACCACCAAGTTACATCACACCATTTCAACACAGCCTTGAGGGAGTCTGAAGCAGAACGTGGAGCAGCCTGTACGGCACATCTGAAGAGGGTGAGCTGTTACCACCACCCTTTGCAGCAGCACGGTCTGCTCAGCTACACCCCGCTGCTCTCAGGACTCAAGCCAGCCTGGCTTCCAGACCGTCAGCTATGTCAGCTATTTCATCAGAACGCTTTAAAAGAGCAAAACCTGCATATGCAAAGGAGGGAGGTGGTACCAGGTGGTTGCAGCTGTTGACCAGGGAATGCTTCCTCAGAAAACACAAGCGAGCTTTTCCTGCTGAGGACAGCAGATGGAGAGGCAGGTATGAAAGAAGAGCTTGTGTGATGTCCTACTGCAGCTCTCCGGGGGGGCTCCCAGCAATGCAAGCAGAGGTGCAGGACTTCTCTGCCAACAGAGGCAACGTTTAATTAGCTTTTACCTAGCAGAGAAAGAACAAAGCAACAGGTAAAAGATCAAAAGCTGCTCCCTGGAAAGCAGGAGGAACTTAAAGGGGAGTCTTGCTTTGATCCTGCAGAACACCTGCTGCTTCAGCACGGCCTTGAAGCGCAGGTGGACGGCGCTGCAGGTACACGCACGCATCCGCAGGCTGGGAAGGGGAAACAAGAGCGACAAAAAAGACAGGAGGCGAGGAGCAGGGTGTCCTGCCCGCACACAAACTGAGCCTGTTGCATTTCTCTTGCAGAAGAGTGATGCATCAGAAAGCAGAGCCCACTACGGTACTGCAAACAAAGAGCTGAATATAGCAGGGTATATAAATCTCATCAGCAAGACTCAAATGAATCCTTTCACCGTTGCCGCAGGGTAGGGAATTCTGTGTTGCTTTGGCTGCAGCATTAAAGAAAAACAGACGTAAGTCACTGGACAGCTTAAGGGAGAGTGATAAGAGCAATCTGGGGCATGGAAAGATATTGCCAAGGGAAGATTAACAAAAGAGAAACACATTAAAAGTCTTAAAAGTCTTCATACATATGAATTGTCACTGCCAAAAAAAAAGAAGAGCTGTCTATGGAGGACAGGAGAAGTAGTAAATTAAGCTGTGGTAAGGAATATCTAGTTTAGTCATTCTAATAGCAGGGATAACAGTGTACCAGAACGGGGCAACCTGAAGAGGCCGTTTCCATCACTGGGGTTTCACAGACAGGCTGCAGAAGTAGACGGGCAGTCAGTCCCAGCTAGGACCAGATGATGGACTGGACCTCTGAAGCTCATCTAGTCTACTAAACAGGCCCAAAAGTCTCTGAAACCAGCTTGGGAACATGCCTCTCCTTCCCAGAAGACAAGAGCTCGTACAGCACAAACCAGCAAGTAACAAAAGGACCAAATCTGCAGGGTTTGTGTTATTCTGAGCCCTCTTCTGTGTGGGACACTGTCTGCACACACCGTCCACGGGGCCTGGGTCCTGAGAAGCAGGTATTGCTGCTGTCTCTTGTACGGGCTTGGGAAGGCAGGCACGAACCCTCCTACAGCTCAGTCAGCATTAAATTAGCACCACTCAAAAAAAAAAAAAGTATTTTTTCATATTAATTTTCTATTTATTCCCTGATCTGAAAGGATTCTTTTCAATGTGGCAGAGACAACCCAGCTCTCCAGAAGCTGAAGCACTAAATTAGCTGATAAACCCTTGCTGAGTGCCAATATTTATGAAGCACACATACATTTTCTTCTCCCACACATCAACTGTCGCCACTAAAAATTTTTGCTACAGCTACCGAGGCTGTTCACGCAGCCCCTGGCTGCTCTCCCAGTCGATGCCAGCACTCCTCAGCTAACCGAAATCTCGGAAATGCGCTGGGGAGCCAATTCCTGAGATCACCCCAGGAGCCTCTTCACAAGAGCCCGGCCAGCTCCAGCCGGCGGCATCTCAAAGAGCACCGGCTGCTCGGCTCCCGTGGAAGAGCCCTTCTCCTCCTCACAAACCAACAAACAATAAAATCCTGTTTGGCTTGGCAGATCGCACCCGCACCTTGGCAGACGCTGCTGGACCAAATGGTGCTGCCTCCGGTCGCACAAGATTCCTGTATTCCGGCCGAGGAGGAGGGCAAGGCAGGGCTTGGGCACGGGTTGACAGGCTCCAGCACATTATTGCCAGGGTGTACAGCACACGCTGGCACCGAGGTGGTTCCTGGGCACACGAGGCAATGGGGCTCCTCTCACAAATAAGTGTAGCCTATAGAGGCATAAGACAACCTGCTCTTTGGGGCCAGCTGTAGCCAACAAGTCACAGCACTGAGCACTATGTGCCTGGCAGCGGCTCCAAGGGTTTAACAGCTTCACAAGCAAAATAAGCAAAGCTACAGGGCTCCTGAAGTGAAATGTGAGACCTACAGTGTGTCTGGGCACAGCAGAGAAACGCGAGCTGTCAAACATAGCCACCAAATTTAAGCATGAAATGCCTTAAGTCAGAAAAACACAACAGGCTTTTTTCCCTTAATAATGTAAATTTGATTTTACGTATTTAAGGAGTACAGTCACTGCACCAAGGAGGTCTCTAACACTGCAGAAATTCCTGCCTCCTCATCCCCTCGGGAAGAGCAAATGCTGGGTTTGCACCTCTGGTAGCTCTGGCACAGGTTGAAATGTGCTGGAAGGCAGAGGGACCAGAGATGGAGAACGGGAGCCTGGGAGTCAGGATAGCAGCTTCTTTCCAGTCCTCTGACTGGATTTTCTCTGCAACACTTGATCTATACTCCTCTGTGTATACACCAGAGCCCTTGTAACGACCTTCCCTTTGTATGGCAATACCTCTACATTAGGGGGAGAGAAAAAAAAAAAGCTTTCAAAACTACTAGCTATTAGCAGGAGCTATTTAAGATGACCCAGCCAAATCACGGAAAAAAGTTTACCATGGGGAGCCATTCTGAAGTCATCCCGTTTCATGGGGAGAATTATGTAGGTCACCAAAAAGACTTTGATGGCTGACCTGCTGGTGCAGCAGTGGCACGCAGAGAGCAGAGCAAAGGAAGAGGAACAGCAGTCCCCGGCTGAAACCCTGACACTGGCACAACTCTGATTCCAGTCACTTCAGTGGAACACACCTCGCTCAGGGGCATCTCAGCTGAGAAGGTAAAAAAAAAAAGGGGGGGGGCAGCAGACTAAATCCCACAAGTTTGTGACTCAGAGATAAAAAGGGAAATGAAATGCTATCATCGGAGGCTGCCGGCTGCTGGCAGCCACACCTGCTTAGGCGTAAGAAAGCAAACAAAAAGCTTAGCACCCCTCCAGCACTGAAAGTCAAACTGCAACACATGCTTTAGTGCTGAGAAATTATTTGTGCCATATGTCCCTTTGTCCCAAGATTAAACATCATTTCGTATTGCTTAACTACAGCGCTTGTGCAGCTGGCAACATTTTTATGGCTTTTTATTTCCAACATCCTGTAGCCATGGCCTGATAACGCTCACATCACTAGATCGCTAAATATCAGCCAGCTAAAAAATCCCAGGAGCCTGGTTTCACAGCAGAATCTATGAACTAATTGCAAAGTCTTTTCTTAATATGACAGACCTCAGACCTCGCGGCTCTGCCACCCTCTGAGACTGAAATAACCTGATCTTCCCCCTGCCAGAGGCAGGACGGCTCTGCCCCAGCCCCGCTCTCCAGCTTCACGCCAACCGCGCAACGAGAGGTACAGAATAAACCCAGATATTCAGCAAATCCAGTGCGGGGTCAGAAAAGCACTTTCAGAGACTTTTCTGGTTTTAGCCAAGTTATCACCAGAACAAGAACGAGCTCCTCTCAGCCTGCAAACTTAATAGGAGGCTTCCATGAAAGCAGCAGTGAGCCAGAGACCTTTACCCTGAGCCCTCCAGGTCTTAACATTTCTACTATTTTCTCTTGAAAGATCTTTCCTTTTTATTCTTTCCTATTCAGAGCGGCAACTAAGAACATGACACCTTTGGCAGGGACGAGCTGGCAGGGCGAGAAGCGCGGAGAGGGGCAGAGCTGAGGGAGGAAGCAGCGGAGTTATTTTACGGAGTGTCAGCAACACGGCGAGCAATATATCAACAGACAATCCCTGCCCCGCAGCGCCTGACCGCCATACATCAAATAATTGCCACCGATCCCCACCATCCATCTTCCCGTCGGGCCGCGAACTGAACTCAGCAAACGAAGAGGCAGAAACTGAGGCAACTGGAAAAAAAAAAACACCTCCCCAAAAGTAGGGAAATCATAAAAATACCCCATGCTGTACAACAGAAGACAAAGAATGGGATAAAAAAAAAAAAAAAAAAAGCATCACCAGGGTAGGGTATACCCTGGCGCCTCGTCCCCGGGCACGACCCCGTGTGACTCCACACGCCTGACGAGAGGCCGGGCCGTGGGGAACCCGGTGGGGCTGGGGCAACTCCCGCTGCCGCCCCCCGCGGCCCGGCCCGGCCCCGCCGCTTAGCGAGCCCCTGGCGAGCGACACCCCCACACACACGCGGCCCCACCGCTTTTACCGGCAAAGACGAGCCCGGGGAAACTTCTGGCGACCGGACGAACCCACCTGGCCCCGGGCGGGCTTCGAACCGCCGACCCCCGCGCCCCCACCGGGCCCCGCTCGGCCCGGCCCGGCCCGGCCCGGGGGTGTGTCTGCCCCGCGGCCCCGCCCCGCTCCGCCCCGCCCACCGCCGGCCCGACCCGGGGCTGCCTGGCAGCCGCCTCAGGCGGGGCCGCCTCCTCGAGGGACGGGCAAAGAGGGTTTCCCCCGGCCCTTTGCACACCCAGCCCGGCTCCCGGTGCCGTTACCTGCTGCCCCGCACCGGGACTGGCGCGGCCATGGCGGCCGGGGCCCGGCGGGCTGAGGCGGTGTGGCCAGAGGTGGTGCGGCCCGAGCCCACCCCCCCACTCCCCCCCCGGCTCGCCTCACGGGCTGAGGTGGTGCGGCCCGGGTCCCCCTCCGCCGGCTGAGATGGTGCGGCCCGCAGCGCTCACGTGTCCGGGTGTTGACGCGTCGCCTGGCAACGGGAAGATGGTGGTGGTGGAAGGTGAGTGCGGCGCCCGGTATCGCCCGGCCCGGTACTGCCCAGCCCAGTATTGTCGCGGCTTGGTACTGCCCGGTTGGGCACTCCCGCGGCCCGGCACCGCCCGGTCCGGCACCGCGACCTGATACCGCTCGGCGCGGCCTGGTAGCGCCCAGCCCGGCCCGGTGGTCTGGTACCGCCCGGCCTCCCCGGTGCTGTGTGTGGCCTGTGCCCAGCCCCGCGGCGGAGGGGTGGCCTGCAGACGGCGGGCCCCGGGGAGCCAGGCTGGCACTCACTCTTTCTCTCTCTCCTGCTCTCCCTCCCTCTCTCCTTCTCCCTCCCTCACTCCTGCGGGACCCTCTGGTTGCAGGCACAGACCAGCCCCAGCCCCATGGAGGAGGCCCCCGGTGACGCGGCAGAGGGATCTGGGGTGGAATCCGGCTCCGCTGAGCGGGATGTAATCAGAATTCCCTCGCATCTTGCAATGGAGGTGATTTCCTTGGAAATAGTCACAGGGCATTAGGAACATCCATGTGTTCCTAAAGAGTGACGTCTTTGTGGAGGCAATTTCAATAGGAAGAAGTAAAACAAGAGAGGAATTATTGCACCCTTGCCCTGCATATAAAAAAAAAAGCCCCTAGAAAGCAATTTTGGTTAGAGTCCTATGTGTCAGCAGCATTTTGAATTATGTGTTTCTCACTCAGTTCTTAGCATATTTCTGCTGTAGGTATTTTAAAATGGAAGTTATCCACATTTCATAGATGCAGTACTTGGGCTCTTTTTTTTGAGGTTTGTTGGTGCTCAGGTTTTTTCTTCTACCATTGGTACTGGACAGTATTTGAATTTGTTAATTAGTGGTATGGTATAAAACAGTGTCTCTTTAAAAAGAAAGAAGATAATAATTTGGCTACATGTAGTGCAAGCTGGAAGACTTTCTTTAATAAACCCCTAAGAACATTTTTTTTTTTTAAATAGATTTGAGCTGGAAACACAGGTGAAATTAAAAGTGGTGTGTGGAACTGTCAGGATCTTTGCTATCCTAATGTTAAATGGGTGACTGTTTTTGCAAATGAGATTAAACTTCTAAATGAAACTTCTATGCCCTGTGATAAAAATAATTTGTTAGAATAATGTAGCATTAACTTTAAACAAAGTGCACAACCCATTAGAATGGTGCTTTTTTGCTTTTTGCCCATTATGTGCAAGGCAATAGAGGCAGAGACCGGGCATGACAATGAAGAGAAAGAGTCTGTTCCTCTGGAACACCAAGAAGAGACATTCCCAGCAGAAAGAAGGGTTGATGGAACTACAGAGTTGTTGGTTAGTTCTGCGGAAGTGAGACAGTATTATAATGTATATAATTTTCACAGAATGCATGACCAGTGTTTGGAACTTCACATTCTCCTGGTGCAGTTTTATTGCTGCAAACGCAAAACCAATCAGAATTGGAACAGAGAGACCCTAATTGGTCAAGCATGGAGTATACAAGAGCTGTGATAAAACTCCTTTTGATCAAAGGTTCCTTTGTTGTACTGTTTATGGTGAATTTTTTTTTAATCAAGTGTGACACAGCTCTGCTGATATATCTGTGCACTCATTTTAGAGCAAGGCCCTCTTGTTGATTCTTTGTCTGCATTGTTTGTGTCTTGTGGTGATAGATGAGCAGATTTTTAGGGGGAAATAGATTGAAAAGCTGTTTCAGGTGATGGCTTTTATGTTTCAGGAAAAATCTCCTGAGACTTTCTCAGGCAAAGTGGAGTTAGATGGTTCTTGCCCTGAATTGGGTGACATGGAGCAGCCGATGACAGAGAGAGGAAACCCTTCTTCACTGCAAGCACCTGCGTTGCCAGGGGAGTGGAACAGCAGCACACAGTCAGGTATCATTCAGTTCCTCATTAACACTGCAATGCTTGATACCTTCTATCAAGCACAGTTTCTAGTTTTCTCCCTTTCTTATCGTTGTTAACCCAACTGGAAGCATAATATTATGAAACCTAAGCTTTTTTCCTTTATCTTTTTCTTTTTGTGGCGTGGGGTGGGGTTCAGGTAACACTGAAGGACCCATTTCTCTTTATTCAGGGTCTGCCTTTGAGCAATTGGGACAGCTTACTAGTGAGCGTGGTGACCAAAAATGGGAAAAGAAACACCAACAGCGTGGAGCTGAGGAACACGAAATAAGCGGAAGAAGTGAGAAAACCACAGAAAAACCAGAACTGGTAGTCTTGGACCCGGAGCATGTGAGAAGCCTTCAAATCTTGTCGTTCTTCTTTGCGGTCTTGCTATTTTTATTCCTATAAAATATGCGAGGTGAATTGTAAACAGTGGCTTAGCTGTATGCTAAAACGACGCGTTTAAAAATAGCTTTTACAAAAGTGCTAACTCCTGAATGTGTCCTCAATATAAAGCTCGAAGTGGCAGGTTCAGAAGTAAGCAATGTTGTGGGCAAATCTGTTGCTCTTCAGTACCCCTGAAAGAGGAGTACTTGCAGTGAGAGTGAGTGAATGGGTTCTCAGACACAGCTCTTCCGATATGTTTCTGACTTTCAGATGTTCTCTGTATTCATTTTCTGAGCTCAATGAATACCTGCTACATAAATCTTCTCGCTTGTTACAGTGAGTGTAGCTCAAATAAGAATGCAAGTGTCTCTGGCAGAAAATATGATGTTTTGTTTAATAGTGGGAGTAGCAGTAAGGTTTCTTCATCATTTATTTACACAAGTATGCTAAACTTTATCAACGCCATACATTTTTTACAGCCTCTGATGAGAAGATTCCAGGCTGCCCTGAAGAATTACCTCACCAAACAGATTGAAAAAGTGAACCTAGAGCTTCGGGAACTGGTATATAGTATTCCTCCTTTCCACAGCAGCCCATCCCTGCCCGAGCTGAAGTGAGACAGCTGATTCCCTCCTGTGTTTGCAGAGGACAGCAACGAAGATGAGTAAAGTGCAGAGAGAAGAGCTCGGGGTGGTTCTTTACGGAGCGCAGCAGCAGCTGGCCCATCTGCAGATGGAGCTGGAGAAGAGCCATGACCACCACTCTCAGGTGGCCACGGCACGTCAGCAGCTGGAAGAGGAACTGGAGGGCCTCAGGCTTACTCACAAGAATGTGTCTCAGAACACAGATGAGGAACGCAAGAAAGGTGACTGAGGCAGTTCTTGTAATGTTTCCTAATTCTAGTACTGTGTGGAGAAATGAATCTGAATGTAAGTCAAGTAAGCCAAGTTCAAGACTGAAAAATACAGTAAAGTTCATCAGGAATAATGTGCTCACTGAGAAGTTTCACAAATATTGCTGGTTAACATATAATTTCTATCATTTCTAAGACTTTCTAAGTGTTGCTACGTTGTGCTTCTAAGAAGGCCTTTAGAGCTAAAATATAAACTGTTTCTGGCAGGTAGGCTGTTCTGTGACTTAGGAGGAAAGTCTCCATTGCTCAGTTATGTTTGCCTGTGTCTCTGCAAGGGTGTGATGAGATTGCAAAGGTCATAGGTCATTAAGGGCCTCCAGGTGGGTGAGCAGCATCCATGTGCAGCCCTTTCTGGCCAAAGAAATGGCCTTGACTCATTCTTTTTGTGTTGCCAGCACTCAGATAGGAAACAGTAAAACAATGTCAATGGCAAGGATAGCTAAGCATTAAAATAAATGGTGTAGAAAGCTTTTGCAGGTTATTGTATTCATCCGACTGAGAGACAGTTCTGTTTTGGGGCAGAGAAGTGGAATCACAGCCTTTTGAGCTGCTTCTCTCCTTCCCTGGGATTCTGTGGAATCAAGGAATGCTGGGAATCAAGGAATCGCTTACCAAGATTTTTAGCTTTGGTTGTGGAGCTATAATCCACAGCTGATGTAAATTCCCATTGCTGGGAGGGCTGATTTAGCTGGTATGTGTAGGGGTTTTGCTCTGGGTGCTTCTATGTTTCTTATTCTTTTATCTCTGTTTAAAGTGTGCATTTAAAAATACTCTTCCCTAAATATTTTTTCCTCCTGCTTCCCCAGTTTCTGCATTGCAGACCCAGGTTGAAAACCTGGCCTTGCATCTCTTCTACATGCAGAGCATGGACGAGGATATGCGTCATAATATTATACTGATGAAACAGTCAACAAAGAGGGCTGAGGCAGAGAAGGTCCAGGCTGAAGTGGAAAAAAGGAAACAGGTATCGAGTAAAACTGCTTTAAAATAAATGAATAAATGCAGCTGACAGTTAATGGTGAGTCTTAGAGGACGTGCTGCTTTGTCAGAAGGAAGGCTATAGTGACTGAACCGTGGAGGATGTGTGAGGATACTTTCCCCAAATAACTGGAAAAAAAACCCAACCAACCAAAACTCAAATCCCCCAAAAAGCAGGTTTTTCTAAAAATGAGAAGAATCCCCACCAGTACAATAGTGGCATGTACTGCCCAAAGGTTTTTGACAAGTCTTATACTACTAAATAGCTCTTCACTCAAGCAGAGGGGGTGGAGGGAAGCAAGATATTTAATGAAGAAGTACCATATGTTCAATATGGAGAATTATTCTGGGTGTCACAATGAGTTTCACAATGAAAAGTGAACTTTGAAAATGAATGGAGCCAGTTGGTGTGCTCGAGCTCCCTCTGCTGCCTTCTACTTGCAGCAGGACACTGATTGGAATTGTTATGATTAATGCAGAATTGCCTGCAAACAGCTGAAATCAAATGGATTTAGATGGTTTTTTTTTTTAACAAAGGATTTTAAAACACAAAGTAATAAGATTCCCAGCTACAGGAGAAGGTGGCACAGCATAATCCATGCTGACAGGAATGGATGCTGCTTCGGATCTGAAGTATCAGTATTTATAACTGCAAATGGAATAATAAAAAAATCTCACCTCATTCTCTTGAAGGTGGTCACTTTCGTGAGTCACTTTTTTACAAATGGAAAAGTTTCAGTAGGAATCAAATCTAATCCAGTTGCCAATTGAGTCCCTTTTCTAGCCTGGGTTATTCTTGTAGAATATAGTTGGTTAAGCCTGAGACTATGTGCCCCCCCCCCGATCTGTTGGCTCTGCCTCTTTAGGATCTCCTAGTAGACCGCTTAACAAGACAAACCTACGAACTACAAGAACAGATTGCTCTGTTTGAAGCTCAGTTTGTGGCACAGGCAGAGGACACAAAAGTGACTCGGCAAGCAGTAAATGAGGTAGGAGGGTGATTTTTTCACTTCTGGTTAATATTTCCCTCTGGGAAGACTGAACCCTTTGGCGTGTGCTCACGTGGTGTGTACAATCTAGACCAGAGCTGTGTGGTTTGTTCCTGTTTGCAGGAATGAAGACATTTTTTTCTTTTTTCTTTCCTTAAGAGTTGCCTGTAAATCACTTCCTCCCCCACCTTCTCAGCACTTTTTTTCTTGCAGACCTATGTTCTGTGGTCTGGTGTGACCATAAACCAGATATGTAGAAGTTGAAGCTGTTCCTGCCCAGCATATTATAAACAGAACAACACTGTTTGTTGCACTGTAACATGAATTTGGTTTCTCAACCCAGTATAGATTTGTCCTGTCTACCAACTCTCTCTTCCCCAGGCTTCCATGGAGGTGCAGGCTATTAACGTGGAGAAAAAGCGGTTGATGAAGCACTGGAAGAGCAGCTTGGCTGGGATGAAGCAGAGAGACGAGGCCTACATTGCCACGCAAGACTTGCTGAGGTGTGGTGGCTGAAAATCATCCCAGCAGAGACCTCAAATGGTTTGGACAGGAGGGATTCTGAAAGGGGCAGGAAAGTTTATTTCTATATGTGTGGGATACATCAGGCAGAACAAGTTTGCTCCTCTAAGCCACGTAATAAGGTTAAAGAATAACAGTTCTTTGTTACTATTTTCCTTATCCAAAATACACTCTCCCTTGAAATGTGTGGGGGTTTTAAAGCTGTTTAGAGTTTTCCTATTCATATTTTATTTTAAAAAGTACCTTCATCTTTGCAACATTTCTCAATCTAAAGAGCTAGACAACAAGAAGGATTTATCTATCGCTTTTGGTTAGGATTTTGTGATGCCTTTAGAAATCTTCAGGAAAACCTTCCTGTTGTTGCCAGAGGAAGTGTTTATTTTGTCTGGAGTCTTAAAATTTTCCTGATTCTCTAAGAACAACCGATACACTTTTATCGGGTGGCATTCCCATAAAAATGGGAGGTTGGGTACAGGACTGAAAGAAGGAATTAATTTTCCTACATACGTTTCCTTTTAAATCTTAATGTCTCCATCCATCTTGTGATGGTGCTGTCGCAGCAGACTCGCCTTCATAAAGATCCTCCTTCTCAGTCAGTTGTTGCTGCAATAGCATGTTTAAAAACAGGAATTTGTAGATGGCTATTCAGCATCCTGTGATGATTTTCCTTCCTCTTTGCCTCTCCAGCAAGTACAGATATGACCTCAAGTCCCTAGAAATGGACATCCATGGCTGTAGAAAGTCGATCAGGAAGGAGGAGGAGAAGAATGAGTTGCTCGTCACTATCCTGAGCCGCTCAGAGGGCAATGCCAACACGACAAAGAAACTGATTGCCCAGTGCCTTTTGAGGCAGGAGGCCTTGAAGGTTGAGTCTGGCACCTACACTCGCATTCTTCAGGAGACAGAGCAGGCCCTCAACAGGACCAAGATGGTGAGAAGAGTTATTTGGAAGAAGAAACCTTTTTGAATTGGACACGATTGGAAAATTGTGGAGAAAAGGGGTATTTAATCCCCTTCCCCAAACAGTTGTAGTGATCCTGTCTCTGTCTTCCCTACCTTTTAGGATCAAGCTGCTCGTCTGAACGAGTTGCTCTCCATCCATAAGGATATAGAGAAAGGAACTGATGCCAAAGAGCAGATGGAGAATGAAATCATGGCAAAGGTTCAGGACCAGATGATGTCCAGCAAAGCCGCAAAGCACTTCTCACAGCTGGCTGCAAAACTTCATAGGAGAAAAACGGATTTGGTAAGGTATCTCTTCCATTTAGGAGAGCAGGGAAATGAAATGGCTTAGAGCGGTGTTTCTTGAGTGTGTTTTGCCAGGGTTTTAATTTTGGTTTTCAGGTCTGTAACTAACGCTCTGCTTCAATTAGTTCTTCTGAGATTCTGGTGTATGCAAGAGTGTGGCCAAAAAAGCCCTGACACATAAGAAATTCTTTACTGTGAGGGTGGTGAGACACTAGACCTGGTTGCCCAGAGAAGTTGTGGATGCCCCATCTCTGGAGGGGTTCAAGGCCAGGCTGGATGGGGCTTGGAGCAACCTGGTGTGGTGGGAGGTGTCCCTGC
>JAOTQQ010000003.1:33742609-33757311 GCA_026546715.1 Gallinago undulata
GAACTGGATGATCTTTAAGGTGCCTTCCAACTCTAACCAGTCTATGATTCTATAACATACTGTTGGGAGGCATGTGTCTGTCAGGTGTGGTGGAGAAGGTACAATATAGTCGTGTCCTACTACTGTTGGCCAGGTAACTAGAGACTTCCAGGCAGGGAAAGTGATTGCGAAAGTGATGAGTGTGATGTCTTAAAGGGTTTGGGGAACTTTTGGCCCCTTAACGCTTTTCAGCAGCCTTCCAGCAGAGGTAAATTTTGCTGTCTGCTGTCAATAGATGGAGAAACAAAGGTACAGAGAGGGTAAGAAGCTTATGGCTTGTGGCATAGACCTGGGGGTAGAATCTAGATCCCCTGATTCCTGTGCTTTGATAAGTGGGCAGTACAAATCAGGGATTTGCTGGTGGTGAGTAATTTGTTTTCTCTCTGTTTATATTCCTAGGAGCTGCGTTTTTCCAAGGTTGAGAATGATATCGCCCAGGTTGTTCTGAACGCAACTCACACCAACTGCAGGCTGACAGTTCTCCAAAAAACACTTGGTGAGGTGGAGGAGGAAATAAAAAATGCCCATGATCTGATCAGATGCAGTGAAAGTGAGATTGCAAAGTGCAATCTCCTGATTGCGAACAAGCAAGAGGTCATGAGCCAGTATAACAAAAAGCTGGAAATGATTCTTTTGCAGTTGGGGGTATGTACCTTTATGTTTCAGTCCCTAACTTGATTTTTGTCTTCGTGCTGACCACAGATGCCCGTGATAAATGTCACTGCGTAAGTGCTGGATAGTTAAAATTTTGATTTAAATGCTGTGCTAGTTAATGTAAATGTTTACATTTGTTAAACAGTTCTTACTGCACATGAAGGTGCTGGCTTTAGGGAATGGTTGTGCAATGAGGGTGTGCCGAGCACAGTTTTCTGCAGGGAGTTGTCTACCCCTGATGAAAATGTTGAATGACATCAATACTCTGGGAGTAAATAGGATCTCATAAAATCTGCGAAGTTTGACAAGGGGAGAATGGAATAGGGAGGGTGACTTAAGTCACTTGATGGTTGGCCCTGTTCAGGTGATGCCAACCTGTCCCCGACACTGCAAGCTGTGAGACCTCTGTGGGTACTGATGCAGAAACGAGTGCTGGGCCATTCACTTGGCAAGCTTTCGAGCGTCCAGACCTACCTGTTGTAAGAGCTTTGGAGCCCTCTCGCCACAGAGTCTAAGAACCTTTTGGGCTTCTCTTGCATTTATCCCTGAGGTCAGGAATGACCAGCCCCATCCAGCTCACGGGAAATGGAGGCAGAAAGCAACTAACTGACAAAATAAAAATATAGCTGAAATATTCAATAGGCATCTCAGCAGTTGGACCCACCTTCTGTGGTGATGCTGTAAATGAGTGCTCCAGCAGCTTCTGCCTGATTTATCCCAAACCTTCCTTTTGTACAGGGGCAAGAATTGGGACCATTGGAAATTGAGATCAACAAGCTGACCAAGCAGATAGAAGAATGTAATTCTGAGGTGATGACATTACAGAAGTACTGGCTCAACCAACAGAAAGAGCTGGTCAAGTTAACACAGGAACGGGAGGAACAACTGGCCTCCTTGGACATGTTAAAGAAACAGATCACAATAATGCAGCAGAAGAAAGTGCGTACTGAAAGTAAGTCATTCCCCATCTCTCCCTTAAAATACTCATCCCTGAGTGGAAAAAAAAGAGAGCAAAGGCTTAGAGATGGGCAAAGCTAGACCTTCACCAGATAATGCTTTTAGATATGTGTGAGCAATAATGCACATGGCCCCAGCACTATACACGGGGGCTAAAAGCCAGGCACCTTCTGCTGTTTTGCATATCATTATTTCCTATAACGACAACCCATCCTGCTGTCTTAACTGACGGCCAAACCCCCAGCGACCGTGCCATGTGTTACACTCCTTAAATAAAGTTTGGAAGTAGTTGGTAGGCAAATGATCGTGCTTCCCTTGGCCAAACCCAACTCCTTGCCGCAGTAGTCTCCTTCAAAACCTTATTTGATTTTTTGGGCTTGTGGAAAAGTGTTTTGGCTGGGTGTGTGGGACACGGGTGGCTCCACGTGCAGTGTTGTCTGGGCTAACAGTGGTTTGTCACACCTGGCCTGCGTTCAGCCCAGTGCTCCTGGGGACTTGAAGACGTTCTTCTGTTCACCCGTAGATGAAATTCAGCAGGAAACAAAAGAACGGAAAGACATCGAACGTCACATGAGGAACATGTCAAATGACTTGATAAAGTTGAATGTGTTGATCAACAAGAACAACAGCAGCTTTGAGGAGCTGCAACGTGGCAATGTTATCACAGAGAACGAGTTTGTGCGCTCTCTCAAGGTACAGAGGCCCAATATCTCATTCCCAGCCCTCAGCCTCCCTTGTGTATCGGAGCCAAATATTGATCCTGTGACACACTTTCTCAGCCTGACAATGTTGTGTTGTTTTATGCTTCCCAAACCCAGGCAGCAGAAAAAGAATCAGTTGAGATGCAGGAGAGGCACAGTCAGTTGAGTGAGGAGAAGGAGAGACTCCTAAACAGCCTGGTGGAAGCAGAGTAGGTACCAGAGAGATTGTCACTTTCTGCCAGTCTTTGAACTTTTGTGTGTCCGTGTTTCCTTTCTTCTCCAGTCACAGAACTGAACAAGCACCAGAAAATGTGCTTCTGTCCTTGGAGAAGATGAAAGTGAGTTTAATGAATTTTTGAAATGTAGAAACTTAAATGTGCTTTAGCCTTTTCTGGAATCAGTGAGAGCTGAGAGGCTGTCGGTTTCAACAATTCCAGCTTGTGCTGGATGGTGCCAGGATCTGTATGGTACGACTCCTCTCTCTCTGTAGCTCAGAGTGAGTGTGCTTCACCAGGCAATTAATTAATCACCCATCTCTTAGTCTGACCATGCTTGTTTTTACAGTCATCATGGCATTTTCTAAATTGCGGGGCTGAACCATTCAGCTCGGTGTTCAGCATGGCTCTTGGGAGCGGGCTGCCACTGATGCACAGAGAAAGCATCTTCTCTGTTGTTTACAATGGCACTGCTGTCCCTTTCTGTCACTGAAGGCATCAGATCATGCTGTGGGAGAAAAAGATCCAGCTGACAAAAGAGATGCGGGCAGCGGTGGAGTCTTTGTCAGGGCAAAGTGAAATCCAGGCCATGAAAACAGAGATTCATAGGATGCAGGTGAGTCGTTGGGGCAGGGGACAGAGGAAGGGAAGCCGCACACAACGTATTCAGCTCTGGAGATGCTGAAATGTAAGGCAGGAGATGGGAAGGAGGCTGGAGAAGCAGCACCGGCAAGGCCAGGTTGGAAATCTTATCACCCTGCAGCTGGACAGGATGAAATACATCCAGCATCGTGCCCTTTGTGTTCCTGGCACGTGCTGTGTAATAGGCTGCAGCAGAGTTTAGATATGCCTGAGAAATCTATTTAAACTGGGATTTCTCTGCCACCTTCTTCTGTGACCCCAATTTATAGCCAAAGAAATGTTGATTACTAAATATTGCATCACTTTAATCACTGGTTAGGGAAGTCACTGATTAGGGAAGCAACTCTTCTTTTTCATTCCCCGGATACTTTTGCTCTCCTGCCTTGCTAATGAGTTTCAGTGACACATTCCGAAGATGACTTTAGGTGAGTTGATAATCCAGCCTTTTGTCTTCCAGATCCACACAGGGCAAACTAGGTTTGGATTTAGAGCAAATCTGGCTTCCCAAGGCTTGTTTGTCCTGTGTTGATGGGATTTGCTACACAGAAGACTTCAGTTAGGTGCCGTTTGTAACCATTCATTATTTTCAGCCTATTTTATATCTTCACAAATGGCAGGTCCGCTATGGCCAGCTGATGAAGCAGCAGGAGAAGATGATTCGTGATATGGAGGCATCTGTTTCTCACAGAGAGACGATAGCGCTTCATGGAGAGGGTCAGAAAACGGATAAGAAACGTATCACCAAGGGTGAGTTCCACCGCAAGAAAGAGGAGCTGAGAAAGAAGATCAGCGAAATCCAGAAGGTGAGGGAGTGAAGCAGGGCTGGGACATTCTCTAGCTTGTATTTCCCTCGTAATGAGCACCAGGGCCTGCTCAGCACAGACACGGAGGGGGCAGGCCCTGCACAGGTACAGCCCTGCACGGGGGAAGGCTTTGGAAATGAACAAACAAAGGGAGAAAAATAAATAAAATAATTCTGGGAAGAGGACTGGGAGTACAGCTGAACTAAAGAACCCAAATCTACCATTTCCTTCTCTTCCATGTACCAGAATGCCCAAGACTGCAGCAAAACCATCCTGGAGCTGGAGAGCACCCAAGCATCCCTTAGTGCCTCCTTCTCGGAGAAGCAGCAGGAGCTGTGCAGGCTCCAGGCGGAGGCCCACGGCCTTGACTCGGATGCAGAATCCCTTCGGAACATGAAGCGATGGGTGAGCACAACCTACTATCCATGTCCTGCAGCAGGGGAACCAAAACAAGCTCTGCTTTCTTCTCCAGCCAGCTCCACGACTCTGTTCCACCCCTGTCCTGAAATGGACAGGTTTCACGTGTGATTTTAGCAAGACTTTGAGTGAACTGAGAGCGCTTTGAGGGCTCATGGTGGTGCTGAGCTGATGCTGCAGTTGCACTCTTGGCGAGGCAGCATTCACCTGGAAGGAGCAGCCAGGACGTCATTTGTATCTTGAAAATATCTAGCAACGACTCTCCTTTGTGAGTGTGTTACAAATTTGGGAGCCAGCTCAAGGTCTCAAATGGCCTCCCGCGACGTTTATAACACGGTGAAACTCTGTCCTGGGGAGGGGTGTCTTGTATGGGCAGGTGTTTCTCCGATTTATGGAATTCTGTGGATGGGAACTTTATCCCCCTAGCAGTTTCCTTCTTAAGAAGCGTTTTCACATCAAAATATGATCGTTCCTGTACCTCTGTGCCACAAATCCCATCATTAATTCTTTTCTCTGCACAGTCAGCTGTCAAAGCAGTTGCTGTTGTTGGTTTTCTCAGAACCTGTTGGAGATCGTGGCCTACCAGACGCGCCAGAAGCACCTGGAGGCGCTGAGGGACGGGAGGTACGCCCCGCTCTGCCGCACCGAGCAGGCCTGGAGCAACGAGCAGCAGAAGCTGCGGGACCGGCTCCGCACCATCAACACCATCATCCACCAGATCCAGCAGGAGCATCCTCAGCACCAACTGCCTCTCCAGTGGCTCAGTCAGTGCCTGGAGTCCAGGCTGGGCTCCTGGGAAGGCTGAGGAGACATGGACATGGACACCCCTCTGCTCTTCTCTTGGAAGCTGTAGGCTTTGTAAGTGAATAAGTATCAAAATAAACGTATGTATTAAGGATCATGGACTCACAGAATGGTTTGGGTGGGAAGGGGCCTTAAAGACCATCCAGTGCCACCCCTTGCCCTGGGCAGGGACACCTCCCACCAGCCCAGGTTGCTCCAAGCTCCCTCCAACCTGCCCTTGAACCCCTCCAGGGATGGGGCAGCCACAGCTTCTCTGGGCAACCTGGGCCAGGCTCTCGCTGCTCTCACAGAAGGTTTTCATCCCCGGATCTCCCCTAATCTCCCCTCTTCCAGTGTCAAACCCCTTCCCCTCATCCTGTGGCTCCCGTCCCTGCTCCACACTCCCTCCCCATCTCTCCTGGAGCCCCTTGAGGGACCCAAAGGGGCTCGAAGGTCTCCCCGGAGCCTTCTCTTCTCCCGGGAGATGCCCCCTGCCCGGTGGGCTTAAACGCCGCTTTGACTTCCACGCCTTCCGCCGCTTTGATCCGCCTCCGAGTCCCGGGAAGGGTGCGGGGCCGGTCCCGCCCCGCTGACGTCGGCGTGACGTAGCCGGTCCCGCCCCTCCCCGCCGCACACCGGGAAAGGCCGGTGCCGTCCTGCGGGGCCATGGCGGGGCCGGTGCTCGCCGCCGCGCTGCTGGCTCTGCTGCTCCCCGCCGGGGCGAACAGTCCCGGGGCCGCCTGTTGCGACGTGGCCCCGGGCGACCGCTTCGACTGCGGCCCCGAGCGGCTGCTGTCGCGGGAGGGCTGCGAGGAGCGGGGCTGCTGCTACGCCCCCGCCGGCCCCGGCCCCGGCCCGCCTTGGTGCTTCTTCCCCCGGGGCTACCGTAGCTACCGGGCGGAGAACCTGACGGTCACCCCCACCGGCTACACCGCCCGCCTCCGCCGCGTCGCCCCCACCTTCCTGCCGGGGGACGTGGGCGACCTGAGGCTGGACCTGGCGCTGGAGACCCCCACCCGCCTGCGCTTCACGGTGCGGCACTGACCCCCCCCCCCCGGGCCCCTCCAGATCCTCCCCCCCCCAGACCCCAACCGATCCCTTTCTGTCCCCGCAGCTGCGGGACCCGGCCCGGCAACGCTACGAGGTGCCCCTGGTCACGCCGCGGGCGAGCGGCCGCGCCACCTCCCCGCTCTACCGACTGCGGGTCAACCAGGAGCCCTTCGGTCTCGTCGTGTCCCGGCAGCGCGGGGGGAAGGTCCTGTGAGTGCCCCGCGCTGCCCCGAGGGGGGACTGGGACCCCCTCGTCTCCCCCAGGGGATTCGGTCTGGAAGCGGGACCCGACACCGTCCCTGGCGGTGTGTGGGATGGGAGCTGGGGTGCAGCAGGGGACACTGGTGACACCAGTGGGGTGGTGACACCAATGGGGTGGTGGCAGTCAGAAGCTGCAGGGACTTTGCTTTGACCCCCTCTGCCTTTCGGTGGCCGGGAAGGGAAGGAGGGATCCCAGAGCTCCACCAAAAGCTGGTTTTGTTTCGCGTGGTGACAAGCATCTGTGACCCCCCATGCAGGACTGGTGGTCCTCCAGCTCGGTGCCTCCCTCCTCCCTGGCACTGGGCACTGCCACAGTGTCCGTTCTCCCCCCCAGGCTGAACACCACTGTCGCGCCCCTCTTCTTCGCAGACCAGTTCCTGCAGATCTCCACCTCCTTGCCCTCCCGTTTCATTTCTGGGCTGGGGGAGCACCTGACACCGCTGGTCCTCGACACGGCGTGGACCAGGGTCACCCTCTGGAACCGGGACATGGCGCCCGTGGTATGGAGTGGGGCTGAGGCGGGGGGAGATAGCTCATCTGTGCTGGTGGTGGTGGCCCTGCAGCCTCTTGTGTCTTGTGTGGGGCTGTGGAAGGGTGTCTGTGCTGGTTGACCCCTGGGTTTGCACCCCATGATGACACTCCTGGCCGGTGGGTGGGGGGCTGTGTGCCAGGGTCTCTGGTGGAGCCTCGCTGGCACCGGACTGTGCTCTGCTCCAGCCCCAGGTCAACCTCTACGGCTCCCACCCTTTCTACCTGGTGATGGAGGACGACGGTTCGTCCCACGGTGTCTTTCTGCTGAACAGCAACGCCATGGGTGAGTCCTGCGGAGGCGCCGGGCGCGGGCTTGGCCCACGTCCCCATCCTCACCTCATTCCTCCGGTGCTTGTTCCTCCCCCAGATGTGCTCCTGCAGCCCAGCCCGGCCCTGACCTGGCGTACGACGGGTGGGATCCTGGACTTCTATGTCTTCCTGGGCCCCGACCCCAAGAGCGTGGTGCGGCAGTACCTGGATGTCGTCGGTAGGGCTGAGCTGCGGGTGGGGGGCACAGGCACTCCTGGGATGGTTTTTTGGGATGCTGTGTGGCTGGCATGGTGGAGTGGGGACACGGGGGATGGCAGTGCTGGGCCATCCCTGCCCCTGCCTGGCCAGCACCCGTCTCCCCCTTCCAGGTTTCCCCTTCATGCCCCCGTACTGGGGCCTGGGCTTCCACCTCTGCCGTTGGGGCTACTCCTCCACCGACATCACCCGGCAGGTGGTGGACAATATGACGGCAGCCCGCTTCCCTCTGGTGGGTCTCACCTGCTCCTCGGGAGCCTCTGCCCAAATGTAGCCATGGGAGGGTCTGATGGGGAGCCCCTGTGAGGTGTGGGGGTGTCCCTGCTCCTCCCCGAGCACCGGTGCTGCCGTCTGCAGGACGTGCAGTGGAACGACCTGGATTACGCAGATGCCAAGAGGGACTTCACCTTCAACAAAAAAACCTTTAAGGACTACCCGGAGATGGTGCAGGAATTCCATGACCGCGGCCTGAGGTACATCATGATCGTGGTGAGTGACACCCCCACCCCCCTGGGGCTCCCACATGAAGGGGCTGGCAGCGGGGTGTCCGGCTCCCCCCGGGGGGGTGATGGAGCTTCCTCTGGGGAAGGTGGGGGAGGCTGATCCGTGTCCTTGCTGGTGAAGCTCTTGCTTTGTGCCCCACCAGGATCCTGGGATCAGCAGCTCGGGGCCTCCTGGCACCTACAAGCCCTACGACGAGGGACTGAAGCGAGGGGTCTTCATCCGAAACGCCACGGGGCAGCCCCTGATTGGGAAGGTGGGTGGGGGAGGCAGCCCCGGTCTCATCGGGAGGGGGCTCGAGGAGGGTCCCAAGAGCTGGAGGGACACAGCTGGGGAATGGCCCTGGTGGAAAGCAGGGTGTCAGACAGGGGCTGCGGGGTGCAGTGGGTCAGGGAAAGGAAGGCTCTGCCCATTGCTGCCTCCTTCCTGCAGGTCTGGCCAGGCCCCACGGCCTTCCCGGACTTCACCAACCCAGAGACTCACGAGTGGTGGTACGACATGGTGAAGGACTTCCATGACCAAGTGCCCTTCGATGGCATGTGGATTGTGAGTGGCCCCGGCAGAGCTGCCGGTTGCGGCTCCCCTCCTCCTGTTCTGCATCTCTGCTGGGCTCTGGTGTGGCAGGAGGGCATCCGTCCACTCCCTTCCCTTCCTCTTCCCTCTCCAGGACATGAACGAGCCATCAAACTTCGTGGAGGGCTCCCAGGATGGCTGCCCCAACAACAACCTGGAGCAGCCACCCTACGTGCCAGGTACAGGGAGCGGGTCCCAGCCTCTGCCCAGGGCTCTGGGGGTGCTCCAGTCCCCCGGGAAGGCTCAGAGATCTCCCTTGTCACCACCTCTCCCGTGCAGGTGTGTTTGGGGGACGGCTCCAAGCGGGGACCATCTGTGCCTCCAGCCAGCAGTACCTGTCCTCCCACTACAACCTGCACAGCCTCTACGGGCTGACCGAGGCCATCGCCACCCACAAGTAAGCCTGGGGCTGGTGCTGCAGCTCCTGCTGCCCCAGAGGGGAGAGACCCCTCCCGGTGCTGTGGTGTGGGCAGTTTGGGTTCAGGGTGAGGCACTGGGTGGGTGGGTGGGTGATGGTTTAGTTTATAACCCAGTGTGCTGCCCGCTGCTGTCAGCCTCCCCCGGAGGGGCTGGGGCTGGTGTGGGGCAGCCGTGCTGGCTCCTGGGCACCGTCCCATGTCACCCACCCCATGGGCAAGATGGCACTGGGCATCTGCCCCGGCACTGTGCTGCTGCCAGGAGCTGCTGGTGGGGGGGCTGAGCCCCCTCCCCAGCCAGTGGGTGCTGAGCAGAGCCCGTCCTGCCCGCAGCGCGCTGCTGAGGGTGCGGGGCAAGCGCCCCTTCGTCATCTCACGCTCCACCTTCGCTGGGCACGGGCGCTACGCCGGGCACTGGACGGGGGATGTTGGCAGCGACTGGGAGCAGCTCTATTACTCCGTGCCAGGTAGGCTGCAGGGTGCTGGGGCCAAATCCGCCCGTGCCTCCTCCCCTCCCCATGCCTCCCCCACAGCTGGGGGCTTCTCTGCGGGCTCTGTGCCCCCCCCCCCCCACCCTGGAGCCCCCATACCCTCTGCTCCCCCTCCTCAGAGGTGCTGCTCTTCAACCTCTTTGGGGTGCCCCTGGTGGGTGCCGACATCTGCGGCTTCGCGGGCGACACGTCCGAGGAGCTGTGCGTGCGCTGGACCCAGCTGGGTGCCTTCTACCCCTTCATGAGGAACCACAACGACCACGGCGCCCGGGTGAGCACCGGGTACCCCACCAGGCAGCGGGCAGGGGGTGGCTGGGTGCTGCAGGGCTACGTGCCGTCAGTGCCAGGCTCACACCGGGGGGAGTCCATCCATCCTGCATCCCAAAAAGGTGCCTTCCGTTCCTCCCGGTGCGGTCTGAGCATCCCCCTCCGTCCTCTCCCCGGCAGCCGCAGGAGCCGTTTGCCTTCAGCCCGCCTGCCCAGGCCGCCATGAGGAATGCCCTCCGCCTCCGCTACTCCCTCCTGCCCTTCCTCTACACCCTCTTCCACCGGGCCCACTCTGCCGGGGAGACGGTGGCGCGGCCCCTCTTCCTCGAGTGAGTGCTGGCCCGGCCAGGGCTGATGGGTGCCGGTGGCCACTGGGGCTCGGCGGGAGGTGGGTGCGTGGTCTCCCTGGCGCTGCCCCTCCTCATCCTTTCACCAGGTTCCCCAAGGACCCCAACACCTGGGCCGTGGACCGCCAGCTCCTGTGGGGCGGGGGGCTGCTCGTCACCCCCGTGCTGGAGGCAGGGAAGACCAAAGTCAGCGGCTACTTCCCGGCGGGGACGTGGTACAGCCTGGCGGGGGTGGGTGCTCCCCTGACACACCGTGGGGCTCTCGGGTGGCTGGCGGGGGGGGTCTGTGCTCAGGACTCAGCCTTTGCCTGTGGCCATTCGAGGGCCACAGTGCTGGGCTGGGATCCCCGTGGTGCTGGGCTGGGACCCCCATGGAATCATGGAATTGCCTAGGTTGGAAGGGACCTTTAAGATCATCTAGTCTAACCATAAAAAAAACCCAAACAAAACCAACCAAAAACCAAAACCCAAACAAAACACACACACCAACACTAAACCATATTCCCAAGCACCACGTCAATTCGTCTTTTGAAGATCTCCAGGGATGGTGCCTCAACCACTTCCCTGGGCAGCCCATTCCAAAGCTTGGTATCCCTTTCAGCGTAAAAATTTTTCCTGATATCCAACCTGAACGTCCCCCGGCACAACTTGAGGCCGTTTCCTTTTGTCCCATCGCCTGTTCCTTGGGAGAAGAGACCGCCCCCCCCTGGCTACCCCCTCCTTTCAGGGAGTTGGAGAGAGCAAGAAGGTCTCCCCTCAGCCTCCTTTTCTCCAGGCTGAACACCCCCAGCTCCCTCAGCTGCTCCTCATCAGACTGCTTCTGGTGCTGGGCTGCCCCTACGCCTGCTCTTTTCGCGTTTTGTTCCCATTTAGGACTCCACCATCCACAGCAAAGGGCAGTGGATCCTCTTGCCAGCTCCCCTGGACACCATTAACGTCCACATCCGCGCAGGGCACATCCTGCCCCTGCAGGTGAGTTGCCCCCCACCCCCAGGCTGCGGTGACACCGCGGTGACCTGCCTGGCCAGCACGTGGGGCAAGGTTGGAAGGCTGTGAGGTGGTCCCCGGCAGAGTGGCTGTTGCCGACGGAGCCTGCGGTGCTTGGCTGGGGCTGGGGGAGAGGGACGGGTGGCAGCCCCCCAGAGCTGAGCCCCCGGCCCTGCACCCCAGGAGCCCGCCTTCAGCACGACCGAGTCCCGCAGGAAGGGGATGGCCTTGGTCGTGGCGCTGACGCCCGACGGCTTCGCCAGGGGAGAGCTGTTCTGGGACGACGGGGAGAGCTGGGAGACCTTTGAGAAGGGGGACTACACCGAGATCCTCTTCCTGGCCACGCAGGTGGGCAAGGAGGGGGGAGTCTGGGGAGGTGGGTGCTGGCTGCCACGCGTGGGTCCCGGTGCCCACGGGCAGCACCGTGCCCTGGTGCAACCACGCTGTGCCGTGCCCAGAGTGCCAGACTGAGCGGCTACAGCGCTGTGGGGTGGTGGGGGCCCACGGGGGGCTGTACCTCCCCCAGGAGCCCGCTCAGGATGGGGAGCTGGCTGCTCTCTCCTTGCACCCGCAGCGCTGTGCGGTGGCAGATCTCACTAGCCCCATCCCTCTGATAATTGACCCCAGACCACCCGTGCCCCCGGGCTCGGTGCCCTGCAGACAGGCAGCGCGTGGGGCAGGGCACCTCAGGAAGCCCCGGGGTGCGTGTGGGGTGTCTGGGACCTGGGAGCGTGGGGTGACATCCCTGCTGTCCCCGCAGGGTGCTGTGCTCAGCCAGCTCCTGCGGGCGAGCGCCCACCTCGACGGGGTCCTGCTGGAGGCTGTGACCGTGCTCGGTGTCACCAGCCCTCCCCGGCAAGTCCTGGCCAACGGTGCCCTCGTGGGTGACTTCTCCTACCGCAGCGACACCCAGGCGAGTGCTTGTCCCCTGCCATGGAAAGGGGTTAGGGGGGTGGGGAGAGATGCTGGCTGGTGGCTGGGAAGGGACCTGGGGCTCAGCCAAGGGGCTGGCAGGGTTTGGCTGCAGAGATGGCACCGTTATTGGCACCAAGGAGCATGAAGAGCTGCCCAGCGTGGGCTGGGTGATGGCCCTGGGGCAGGATTAGGCTGTGCGAGGGGGCGAGGGTGGGGAGATGGGGGACAGAAAGGATGCATGGTGACAGGGCTGGAGCTCTGCGAGGGGCACAGCTCTGCTCCGGGGGCTGTCTGCCATGGGCACCCTTCCCAGGGGGTCTGTGGGATTGGGGATGTGCTAGGCTGCATCTTTGGGGGTCAGGACACCCCCTTTGGCTCTGACACCCCATGGCCCCACTGGTTCTCACCGTGCTGACCCTTCCTTCACCCGCCCCCCCAGGTGCTGCGAGTCCCCGTGTCGCTGCCGATGTGGGAGCAGTTTGTGATCACTTGGTCCTGAGCCCACGCCGGGCCCGTGGCGGGGGGCGATGCTGGTCCCTGCAGCTCGGGGGGCTGAACCCCACCTTGTCCTCCATAAAACTCGAGCTGCTGCTGCTGCTCTGCCCACCCACTGTGGCTCCTGGGCTTTGGCTGCCCTTGGGGTTGATGATCCCCAGAGATGGGTGCGCTGGACTTGGATGGTGAGGGGGCTTGCACGACCCTGGGGATGGGGAAACCCTCAGCTCCTCCAAAACAGGGTGAAAAACCACACAAGTGCCTTGTGAGACAGCAAACCTGTTAGCATGCGGAACTGGTAACCTGAGGGATGGCGGGGAATCTCCCAGCTGTTTTTTTTTTGGGGGGGTCAGGGGGAAAGGGAATCCACGCAGGGGGGCGAGGGAGCAGTGCTGTGAATAAAGGTGATGTTTGCTGGGAGCGGCCCCAGGTCCTGTTCTTGTCCCTCTCTGCCACTGCTTGTCCTCAAAGTGCCACTGAGCCCTGGCTCAGCCCTTGCCCCCTGACTGGGACCCCTTCTGGCTCCATCCCTGCTTGGGGGGGCTGCAGCGTGATCTCCATTTCACAGGGCACTGGGGGACCCCTGGCTGCTCCCCCAGCCCCGGCCACTGGGAGTGGGCAGGAACATCCTCAACTCCAGGTAAAAATGGAGACTTGTCTCCTCCAGGGGCTTTATTGAGGAACATCTTGTCCCTAAAGCTCCTGGGGTCAAGAGCAAAGGCACGAAGATCCCTGAATGCTCCGGTGTTTGCGATACAGAGAGCAGGGTTTGGGGCAGTGCAGGGCTGCCCCATGGCCGTGGTGACCCATGGCAGAGGTGACCCTCACAGCTCGTTGTGCAGCGGCCGGCACTGGGGGCTGAGTTTCTCCTCCAGGACAGCGTCGGGGGCGCACACCCAGGGGTCACTCGTGTCCCACTGCCACTTCAAGAGCTGCGCACGAAGCTGCTGGAAGACGGGGGCGTAGCGGGGGTCGGGGGCCAGGTTCTGGCTCTCGGTGGGGTCACGGCTGCAGTCGAAGAGCTCCCAGCGGTCCCTGTAGTAGTACTGGTGCAGGGTCTTGTTCCAGTGGGTGGGTTCCCCTGCCTGGCTGCGGCTGAGCAGGTCTTGGAAGGTGGGGGAGACGTAGAAGTCCTGGTCGATGGGAAAGGGCATCTTGTAGTTGAGGTTGTGAATGAGGCGGAACTGCTGGTGCTGGATGGCTCGCATGGGGTAGTACATGGTCGCCTCGTGGTGGCTCTGGCTGCTGAAGGTGGTGGCCCAGGGCTGCTCCGACTCCAGCGCTGGCAGGAGAGACTTCCCGGTGAGCTGCACCCGCTTCGTGCCAAAGATGCTGTAGGATGGGTAGGGGATGGAGAACCAGTCCAGAATGGTTGGTGTCAGATCTGGAGGGGGAGGAGAAGGGTGAGAGGATGGGGCTGGGGCGGGGAACTCAGCCCCGGAGAAGGGCAGAAAGGTCCCCGTGGGCTGCGGCTGGTGCTGGGGTAAGCTGTGGAGCTGAATCCCGGGATGATGTCCCTACAGGGGACCCTGCTGCTCCATTGTCCCTCCTCTCCCTTCCCAGGCTGGCTGTACCAATGCTGAGGGCTGGGGGCTCCCCTCCGGGACGGGACCCTGGGTTTTGGCGTGGGGAAGGTCACCAGCTCGCCTCCCCCCGGCATGGCTCTGGAAGCCTCTGCTCCCTCCTGGTGACCACGGGCTCTTACCCAGGAGGGAGGCGAAGGCCTGGCTGACCTGTCCCCAGCGTGTGGTGTGCTCCGGGGAGGAGATCAGCAGGGGCTCGGCCGTGCCCGACCGGTAGAGGTTGGTCCTGCCGCTGGGGAAGGGGATGCCGTTGTCGGAGGTGTAGATGACCAGCGTGCTGTTGTGGAAGCCAGCCTGGCGCAGCTCCTCCAGCACCAGCCCGATCCCTGAGGATGGAGGGGCAGAGCTGAGGAGGGGGATGCGGGAGGGACCGCAGGGCTCCCCCGTGCCAGCCTGGCCCCCCAGTGGCTCCTACCTTGATCCATACGCCCGATGGTTGTGTACTGGGCTGCCAGGTCCGCCCGGGCAGCTGGTGTGTCCGGGACAAAGTGAGGGACCTGAATGGAGGAAGGGAAAGCAGCACATGGCAACCACGGGGAAGGATGTCAC
>JAOTQQ010000003.1:33757411-33801114 GCA_026546715.1 Gallinago undulata
GTGTGTCCGGGACAAAGTGAGGGACCTGAATGGAGGAAGGGAAAGCAGCACATGGCAACCACGGGGAAGGATGTCACGGGTCCACCAGGGTGGCCTTTGCCATCTCTTGCCAATAATGCTGATGGCAGTGGCCAAGGTGGGGGCCAGCCTGCAGCTGCCCTGGCTGTGGAGGAGGCTGCTCTCACATGTAGCCCCCATATATCTCCACGTGGTCCCATATAGCTCTATGCAGATCCCATATAGCCCCACACAGCCCCATAGGCTCCCACCTGCACTTGCTCTGGGCGGTAGAGCTGTGGCTTCCAGTCAGGGATCCAGCCCATGCCGCTTTCTCCGTTGCCAAATTTCTCACAAAAGGCCCCGTATTGGGGCTGGGAGTGCCCACAGCGGTGGGGGTCGTGGAAGGCGATGTAGAGGAAGAAAGGCCTAGAGATGGGGAGGGCAGAGATGGGGAGGGAGCCCGCAAAGGGCTGCCCCCGTGCCCCGAGACCTTCCCTGGACTGGAGATCTTCAAGCCCCACCTGGATGCTCCTGAGTGATGTGCTCTAGGCAACCCTGCTTTGGAGGGGAGTTGGACTAGATGATCTCTAGAGATCCCTTCCAACTCAATGGAATGACAATTCCATGATTCCATGACTGTGCAGGGGTGAGCTGGGGCCGGTGGGAGAGCTCCCACCTAATCTTGGCCTCTGGATAATGGCGTGACCCAGAGACAAGATGTCCCTTCCTATTTATGACCAAGTTTGGCATGAAGACATGTCTCCCTCCCCTCTCCTCTCCCATGCCCGCCCTGGGATGGTCGGGGTCCATCTCACCTCTCGTCCTGGCTCCGCAGGAACTGCTGGACCAGCGCTTTGATGCGCGTGATGTTTCTCCCGACCTGCAGGACCGAACTGTTCTCCTCTGTGTAGGCGAAGTCGAAGGGGTAGACAGCCTCGGGCCCAACGTGCTTCTTCCCGATTATCCCTGGAAGAACGCAGACAGGGGGTGTGCTGAGAGCTCGGAGCGGGGGGACAACGCTGGCTGCTGCTCTCTCCTCCCTTGGGGGCTGAAACACCTCATCTGCTCCAGCACGGGCTGCCCTCAGCAAACGCCGCCGAGTTGAAGATCCTCCCGGCTTCTCCAGTCATTTCTGGTGGTTGCAGAGGGATTTCCCCACATCTGCTCAGAAACTGGGACCACCCTGCCCCAGGTCACCTGGGAACTGGGAAGGAGTGGGATGGGGAAGAGTGGTGATGGCGAGGTCACAAGTCATATGAGGAAAGGCTGAGGGAACGGGGTGTGTTTAGTTTGGAGAAGAGGAGGCTGAGGGGAGACCTCATTGCCCTCTACAACTCCCTGAAAGGAGAGATGTGGGGGTTGGCCCGTTCTCTCAAGGGAATAATGACAGGAGCAGAGGAAATGGTCTGAAGTTGCGGCAGGGGAGGTTTAGATTAGATCTCAAGAAGAATCAATTTCCTAAGAGGGTGGTCAGGCACTGGAAGGGAGGTGGTGGAGTCACCATCCCTGGAGGGATTTAAGAAACGTGTAGAGGTGGCACTTCAGGGCATGCTCTAGTGCCCGGGACTGTTGGTTTGTGTCTGTTTGTGGGTGTGTGTTGTTTTTTGTTGTTGGGTTTTTTTTTTCGGTTGGTTGTTTTTTTTTTTGTGATTGGACTCGATGACCTCAAAGGTCCCTTCCAACCATGAATATTCTGTGATTTTGTGAGGTGTTATGGGGGTGGCAGAGGAGCAGCAGTGGGGGGAAACGAAGCAAGACCCAAGTCTCAGCACAGAGCAGGATGGTGGGTCCAGTCGGTGCTTTCTTGCCCGTGGGCAGGCGAGCCATCAAACCCTCTCACCTGAAGGGTTTGGTGGTCAGAAGGGGGGGGGTTCCCTGCCCTGGGCTCCCTACCCGTCCGGATGCGTGCGTGACTGAGCAGCTGGGGCAGGCTCCTCACGCTCTCGAAGGAGTTGAAGTGGTGGACGCCCTGGTGCAGCCCGTACATCCCGTTCTGGTGCTGCAGGTGGGGGAGAGACAGCACGGTTGGGTCAGCGGGCACTGGAGGCTCACCAAGCTGTGCCATAAGAATGCCAGCTCTTGGTCATCCCCCACCACCCGCCGTGGACTTGGCAGCCCCCACCCCGGTGCCGGGGGGTGTCCCTACCTGGGGGAGGCCGGTGAGGATGCTGGCCCGGCTGGGGGAGCAGCTGCTGACGGAGGTGAAGGCGTTCTGGAAGACCACGCTGCGCCGGGCCAGCGCGTCCAGGTTGGGCGTCCGGATGGCCGAGTTGTTGTAGGCGCCGCTCTCGAAGCCACCGTCGTCTGCTGCCGTGGGAAAGGTGCGGGGTGAGCCCGGCAGTACCGGGATTGTCCCCCCCCGCCCGTGCGGGGAGGCAGCGGGGGACACTAATGACACCGGGAGCATCCCCGGGGCTGAGGATGCTCCCGGCGCTGCGGTGACCGTTCCAGCAGCGGGGACGCAGCGGGACCCCTGGGACAGTCCCTCCCCTGCCCACGGAACGCCCCGAGCCCCGGACAGGGGTACCCCGCCGCGGGGCCGGTGCCGGGGCTGGGGGCGGCGGGCGCGGAGCCGGGACCGATCCCGGGGGGGGCCCTGCGGCCGTACTCACCCAGGAAGAGCAGCACGTTGCGGGCCGGGGCTGGGGCTCCGCCGGTCCGGAGAGCGCCCAGCAGCAGCGCCAGCGCCCAGAGCCCCATGGCGGCGGCACCGGTAACGGCACCGGTACCGGTACCAGCGGTAGGGCCGGACGCGGCGGCTTTCGGCGGCTCCTCCGCCCGCCCCGGCTCCTCCTCTGCCCCGGTCACATGAGGCGGCCCCGGCGGCTCAGATCCGGCCCGGGCGGAGCTACCGGTCCCGCGGCGGGGAACGGGCTCGTCCCGGCGGCTACCGGTCCCGCTTCGCTCCGCCTCCCGGCCCTTCCGTCCCGCTCCTCTCCCGGCCACCGGCGAGCCCCGGAGCCCGCGGGGAGTCCGAAGGGGGCTGGGGACCGATGTCCCGGTCATGCAGGCGGCGGGTCCCCGGTGCCCGGGGGTGCGGCGGCGGCTGCCGGTGCTGCGCTGGCTCCCCCGGTACTCCCTGGCCTGGCTGCAGCTCGACCTGACGGCCGGCCTGACCGTGGGGCTCACCGTGGTCCCGCAGGCGCTGGCTTACGCCGAGGTGGCCGGGCTACCTCTCCAGGTGGGTGCCCGGGCGGAGGGGACACACACACACACCCGTGCCGTGACCCCCGGCGTGGTGGCGCCCTGTGGCCGTGGGTGCCTGGGGACACCCTTGCCATCACCCCCGGTGTGGTGGCCGGAGCGGGCAGGGCTGGCCAGCCGGTGGCCAAGGGCCGGTTCTGTGTGGCCACCCGTTTCCCGGGGCAGGAAGCCGGAGATGCCGTGTGTTTGCCCAGGGCTGGCTGCGGCTGCCGGAGGGACCTGAGGGCAGCCCAGACCTCCGTGTCCCGGAGGTGTCTGCCGTCTCCCAGGTCCCAGCGTGGTGCCAGCGCTCCTTTTGTCCCCGGGCAGTATGGTCTCTATTCCTCCTTCGTGGGCTGCTTTGTCTACTGCTTCCTGGGCACCTCCAAGGACGTGACACTGGGTCCCACGGCCATCATGTCGCTGCTGGTCTCCTCTTACGCCTTCCACGAGCCCGTCTACGCCGTCCTGCTCGCCTTCCTCTCCGGCTGCATCCAGCTGGCCATGGGGCTCCTGCACCTCGGTGAGATGCCCTTGCCCCTGCGTGGGTGTATTTTTAGGATATCGCTGTACATCCTGTAGTTGTCCCTCCCCACCCCCCCCTTCCCATGTCCTCTCCCGGACACTGGGGTTGTCCTGTGACAGCACTGTGTGCCTGCAAACACCCCGTGCGCCCCGTCGGGGCCAGCAGCGTCCTTACTGCCACCCGTCTCCTCCAGGTTTCCTTCTGGACTTCATTTCCTGCCCGGTCATTAAAGGGTTTACATCGGCTGCTTCCATCACCATCAGCTTCAACCAGGTGAAGGTAGGGGCTGCTGGGCTGCTCTGGACACCTCGCCTGCTCTCTCCTGGTGCCAGCTGCGCTGCGGAGCTGGGAAGTTTAGCACTGGGCTGGGGGATGTGGTTGGTGCAGGAGGAATGACCCCCCTCCCCCAAAATGGGCACAGGTCTCCCCTGCCAGCAGTTCTGGTGGGTCCCCGAGGTCTCTGCTCTGAGCAGACAGAGCCCAGCTCTCCACCTGTGACCAGCTGGTGGCAACCAGTAAAACCAGGAGGTTTGATTCGGTCACTGGTGGGAGTTCCTAGGTGATCCTCTTGGCACGGGTGGGTTTGCAGCTCTGCTGGTCCCTCACTGGTCCCTCTCTGGCTCTTCTGGGGCTTCGGTGCTTCCTCTGTGGTTAACCAAAATCAGAGACTCCGGGAGATGGTGTCAGGCCGTGTGAGGAAGCGGGGTTGGCTAATGGCTGCGGTCGCAGCGGGGGCTGCTGGGCACAGTGCAGGGGGACAGCAGGGGCTGGGCTGGGGCCACGAGTGGACCCCCCCTCCGAGGAGCTGCATCCTCATGTGTGCAGGATGGGGTGGAGGCATCTCAGAGCTTCTCTAAGCCCTGCACGCACGGAGCCACACAAGGAAAGGCTGTCCCGGGGTGTGTGTGGGAGTCGGGGAGCTCCCCCACCAGTAACACCCCCCCCCCCAGTCAGGGCTGAACCCCGCTGGACCCGGCCATCCCTCCGTGGCATCCCACAGCTTGGCTTGTGCTGGGCTTTCATCAGGCTTTGTCTTCTGCACAGAACCTCCTGGGGCTGCAGGGGATCCCTCGGCAGTTTTTCCTGCAGGTGTATGAGACGCTGCGGAGGATCGGGGAGACCAGGTCAGCGCCGTCCCCCCACCCACCCTGCTCCATCCCCTTGCGGCTCGGGGGGGGTCTCAGGCTTTGCTGCTTCGCTCCCCATCCCTTTGGTCCCACCCTGGACCGATTTCCCAGTCTCTGCCCAGCGCTGTGACACGAGTGCTTGTTCCCAGTCACTTCCATTTGAGCTGGAAATTCAAAGATGGGGGAGCAGCTCGAGGGGAAGGATGGGGGACACTTGTCCTATTTTCCGCTCCCAGTTAGGTCCATCAGGTTTTTTCCAGCCCAAAGGCACATCCTTGGGACTGTACATCCAAAGGCACATCCTCACGACTGTGTCCTAAGTTCTCCAATTTTTGACGGTCCAAGAGGGAGCTCAGGCATCCCCATCACCCCCTGCCCGCTCCCGTGGCTCGGGGTCTGTGCCACAGCCTGGGTTTCACGCGCAGCACAGTGACACGCAGGGCTGGCTTCCTCAGGGCTGGCAGAAGACCTCCCTGTCTGGCTGGGGGTGGGAGGAAGTGAGATGGGGAGGAGGCAGATCCCCAGATCCTGCCTGTCACCGGGGTCCTGCTTCCCTCTTGATGAAGAGCCCACAAAACCCATTAGCATCCCACTCGTGGCTGGGGGAGACCCCCTTCTCCCTCCCCGGGGAGGTGACGCCTTTGCGGGTGGTGGCAGCGTCCCTGTCCCTGGCGTTGGGGTAGCTCTCCCCGAGCCCCGCAGTGAATGTTTTGGGCTGGCACCGATGTGGCTGTTGCAGGGTTGGGGACGCTGTGCTGGGGCTGGCCTGCCTGGCCGTGCTGGCAGGGCTCCGGGCCATGAAGAACAGCTTGCCCCGAGCTTCCCGTGGGGAGCCGCTGGCTGCCAGGGTCAGCTACCTCATCGTCTGGACCTCTGCCACGGGTGCGTTGGCCATCCCCTGCCCTCTCCCCTCCCGCGGCCGTTCCTCCTCAGCCTCATCTCTTTGGGGTGGGGAAGAGACAGCCCCAATCTGGTAAAGCCCAGCTCGGCAGGAGCTGAGACCTGGAGGTGGGTCGTGGAGGGCAAAGTCCTCTGCCCCTTCCTGAGGCTTGGAAGACCTCGGCAGCCGGGTACCCACCTCCTGCCATCCCTCCTGCCTCCCTGGGCTCTGGGCAGGTTTATCATGGTTGCTCTCTCCACCGCAGCACGCAACGCCCTCGTAGTCCTGTTTGCTGGCCTGGTGGCTTACTCCTTCCAGGTGATGGGCTCCCAGCCGCTCACGCTCACCGGCAGCATCCCCCGGGGTCTCCCTGCCTTCCAGCCGCCGTGCTTCTCCATGGCTGCTCCCAACGGCACCGTCCCCTTCAGGAGCATGGTGGAGGTGGGTGCCAGGCTGGGAGGCAGAGTCGGGGCTCCCACAGGCTGCTGTCTCTGTAGTCCTGCCTTTGGGAGGCTCTGCTGTGGGGTCACCCTCATCCCTCGGTGGCCGCACTCCCTGTGTCCTTCCTTCCCTCCCAGGACATGGGGGTCGGGCTGGCCGTGGTCCCGCTCATGGGCCTGTTGGAGACCATTGCGATTGCCAAGGCTTTTGGTACGGCTGCGCCGGGCTCCTGTGCTGGCAGGGGGATCTCCTCAGGGGGCTTGGGGTGCTGGGCAGGGGGCATTTCCCATGGGAACAGTGGGAGGGACTGGGAGGGGTCCCATGGGGTGCTGCCACCCCCCTCTGCCAGCCAGGCAGCTCCCCCATGCTGGGCTAGGGGGGCAGGTTGGGGGTCCCCATGTTGTGCACAGCCAGAGTTTGCAGACCGTTGTCCCGAGGGCCACTCCAGCACCCGGGGGGGGAACTGGGATGGGGTCCCGTGGCTGTCCCAGGCTCTGCTGGTGGTGGGGTGTGCCTGCAGGAAGCTCGGGGTGATGCTGCTCATCTCCTTTCAGCCTCGCAGAACGATTACCGGATTGACCCCAACCAGGAGCTGCTGGCTCTGGGTAAGAGCAGCAGGGGGGCAGGGGGTGGGGATCCAGCTTGAGCACCCCCACGTGTCCCACCACCCCTGAGAGATCCCCATCTCAGCAGAACCCACCTCTACCTCAAGTTTCACCCTTCTTATCCCGCATGCTGCCCACCCCCCCAGCTTTTCTGACAGCTCAGCCATTTCCAGAGCAGCCTGAGCCCAGCTCACCCGACTGAACGGGCTCCCAGCTGGCCCCGGGTACCAGCCTGGCCATGAAGGAGGTGACACCAGTGGCACAGACCAGGTGGTGTCTCCTGTGGCTGCTGCATCCCCGCCCCTCTCCTTCCCCACCGCAGGCTTCGCCAACATCCTGGGCTCCTTCGTCTCATCGTACCCCATCACGGGCAGCTTTGGCCGGTGGGTAGCAGGAGGGGGAGTGGCGGTCGTGTGGACCCCAGCGGGTCCCTGAGCATGTGTCCTTGTCCCCAGCTGCCCACCCTGGCTGCTGGGCTATACACTGGTCCTGTGGCAACTTTCCCTCCCGTCTCATTGCCTTGTGGACCCGCTGCAGGCTGGGAGCCACGGGCTTGCTCGTGTTTCTCCCCGGTGGGGTCTGATGGGGTGGGTGGTTTTATGGGGTGGGTGGTTTTATAGGGTGTGTGGGGGTCTCTGGGCAGTGGGTGGGGGCAGCTCCAGCCCCTCCAGCCCTGGGGAAGCCAGGGACAACGTGTTGCTTTGCATTTCAGGACAGCAGTGAATGCTCAATCGGGTGTCTGCACCCCCGCTGGAGGACTCGTCACAGGTAGAGCCCCCAACCCCACCATGGGCTGCCCTCCAGGCCCCTGTGCCTGGTATCTGCCCCCCCCCCCCCCCGGGCACCCTGGGTGTGGGGGACCCTGCATCTCAGGCGCTGCCCGTCTCCCCCAGGCGCCCTGGTCCTGCTCTCGCTGGCGTATCTCACCTCGCTCTTCTACTACATCCCCAAAGCGGCGCTGGCCGCCGTCATCATCTCGGCTGTGGTCCCCATGTTTGATGCTGGGATCTTCAGGACACTCTGGCGGGTTAAAAGTGAGGGCACGAGTCGGGGGCCGATGCTCCCCCAGCACAACCCATCTCTATGCAGAGCGGGCAGTGTCCCGGAGAGCCCTGTGGCACGAGGACAAGGCGCAGCTGAGCCTGGGTCATCTCTCTTGCAGGGCTGGACCTTGTGCCCCTCTGCGTGACGTTCCTGCTCTGCTTCTGGGAGGTCCAGTACGGCATCGTGGCCGGGGTGCTGGTCTCAGGGATTCTCCTCCTCTACTCCATTGCCAGGCCCCCCATAAAGGTGGGCTTCACACCTTGGATGCGGCAGGTCTGGCTGGGCTTGCCAGGGAGCAGGGAGCTGGGAGGGATCCCCGAGGGCAGCGGGGTGTTGGGGTGCAGGATGCTTCTGTCCTGCTCCCACCCATCCCGTGTCCCCAGCCTGCTGGGACCCCTTTCAAGGAGCAGGACGTTTCGCTGTCCCTGTTCCTGCTGTTGCTGGGGTGTGCTCAGGAGGGGGGGTTTCCCTGGGGGGAGAGGGCTCCTGTGTGTCCCCCCCAAGCTGGGATGGTGCTTTGCTTTCTCAGATGGGCAGTTGTGCCCGCCTGGGGAAGGTGACAGCCTGGAGCTCCCCATGACTTGTCCCCCTCCTCTGGGGTCTTGTGCAGGTGTTGGAGGGGGACGTGCTCCTCGTGCAGCTGGGGAGCAGCCTGCACTTCCCGGCCATGGAGTGCCTCCGGGATGCCATCTGCAGCCGTGCCCTGGCAGGTACGGTGCTTCCCAGCCCCCCAGCTTGTGCTGGGGACCCAGTTGTGAGCTGGTGCCCACCTGGACCACTGCTGGGGGGGCATGGCAAGTGCTGCCTGGTCCTGTAGGCTGCGGGTGCAAGCAGCTTCCCTGTGCTGGGCACCAGTTCCCGGCTGTCGCTGCTCTCCCGAGGTTGTCTCACCCTGGCTTTGGCTCTCAAGGCTGTGTCCCCTGGGCTGGTCATTTCTGGACATGACATCAGGGACGTGACCGTATGCTCTTCCTCCGGCAGCATCTCCACCGCGCTCCGTTGTCCTGGACTGCTGCCACATCAGCAGCATCGATTACACGGTGGTGGTGGGGCTGGGGGAGCTGCTGCAGGAGCTGCGCAAGCACGGCCTCTCGCTGGCCTTCTGCAGCCTGCAGGTACGTGGGACACAGCTTCAGCCACCCTGGGCTGGGTCCTTTTGCCGCTCCCTGGGGGGGCTGTGGGCTGCCCGTGGTGAGGATACAGGCTCGGCTCTTCTGGTAGCACCTTCTTCTCAGGGAGGCGGGGGCTGCAGCATCCGAGTTGGGCTGCAGGATCATAGAATCACAGAATGGTTTGGGTGGGAAGGGGCCTTAAAGACCATCCAGTGCCATCCCCTGCCCTGGGCAGGGACACCTCCCACCAGACCAGGTTGCTCCAAGCCCCCTCCAACCTGGCCTTGAACCCCTCCAGGGACGGGGCAGCCACAGCTTCTCTGGGCAACCTGTTCCAGGCTCTCACCACCCTCACACCAAAGAATTTCTTCCCCACATCTCATCTCCATCTCCCTTCTTTCAGTGTAAAACCCTTCCCCCTCCTCCTATGGCTCCCCTCCCTGATCGAGAGTCCCTCCCCAGGGCTGTGGGGAAGGGCTGTGTGCCATACCCTGGGCTGGCCGGGGGGCTCACAGCCCCAGAGGGATGGGAAGGGGCCAGCAGCAGGCTCCCCCAGCCCAGGTTTCTCTGCCCTCAGGACCCCGTTCTCCGAGTCCTGCTGGCCGCAGACTTAGAGGGATTCCAGCATTTCCCCAGCCGGGAGGAGGCAGGTGAGGCTCTGGGCTGCCCCGGGTGCTCTCCCGGGGCTGGGGTCCCCCCGGCTGCTGTGGTGCGGGGCTCTGGAGGATGAGGATGGGGGGGCTGACCTTCATCAGGCCCCACAGCTGCAGTGCTGGGGGTCTGGGGGGGGTGGCTCCTGGGAAGGTGAGTGGGAGCCCCTCCGGAGAGCAGGGTCACCCCAACCACGGGGATTCCTTGGCTTTAACCCTCCATCCTGCTTCTCCCCCTTCCTCACACAGAGCGGTGGGGAGGAGTGGAGCCGGGGGCCAGTGGGGGGACCCCCTTCACCAGCACCGGCGAGAGCTCGCTGCTGCCCACGGGGCTCATCCAGTGAGTCCAGGAGCCGCCTGGGACCTTCTCGGGGCAGCATCACCTTGCCGGCTCCTGGCTTCCCATTGCACTGGGGCTGTACCACCTGCAGAGCCATGGCTGTGACATCCCAGTGACATCTGACCAGCACCCTCCACCGGAGCTGCCTGTCCCCTGCCCTCCCTCCCGGACAGCTGGTGGGACGGTCCCCGTGTCCCACCCACGGTGGCTGGAAGGGATTAGTGGGGCAAAACCATTCCCTATCCCAGTATTAGGGTTTGAGGAACACATCCACCATTTACTGTCCTTTAGACAATGATTCTGTCACCCAATCCCCCCTCCCCACCCCACCTGAGAAGGGGAAGCAGGAAAAAACAAGGAAACGGGGGTTGAAATATGAACAGATTTAATAGGATAAGGCTAAATAATTAACATTGATAATACTAAAGAAGCGATATTAATCCCAATACTAAATATAGAAGGACTATCCCCATCCCATCCCGTCCAGTGCCTGGGTCTTGCTCCTCCTCATTCCTGTACCTGGGGAGCTTGAAAGCACTAAGACCTTGAATCCCACAACCCAGAGCTGGCTGTAAAGTAAATATTTTCACGAATTCAGACACTACAGTCCTCTAAAGATGCAGTTTTCCCAGGCATTAGGAGAGACCTTACTGAAAAGTAAAGTGACTGAAAGAGGAATGAATCCCTGTGTCCCTCAAACCACGAGGACAGGTGGTCATCGGGAAGAAGCCATCCCTCCTCCAGGCCTTCCCTGGCCTCAAAGCTGCTGTCTTTTTAAAAGTCAGCCGTTTTAATTCCGGAGACTTCTGAAGTCTGAAGGCTGAAGATGGTGGCACTGCCCTCCAAACCCGAGGGCACGTCGCCGCTCCCGACCTCAGGCTGCTGGGAGATGAGAACCGTCTGGGATTTTAATCCTTACCCAACCCTCTTGGTTTGTGGGGTTTTCTGCCATCGGGCAGGGCTGGGCTGTGTCCCCCCCCCCCCCCCCCGTCAGCCCCTCGCCGGGCACTGAGGGGACAGGAACCGTGACACCAGCTTGTGCCTACCTGGCTGTGAAATGGGTGCAAGAAGCGGTAGCGCTGCCGGACGGTGAGGCTGGGAGGGACAGGCTTCAGGAGAGAGCACTTTTCCTGAGCTCGCCCTTGGCTGAACCCCATGAGGAGGCATTACTGTAATAAAGCAGTAATTGTGAATGAGTCAGCGCCATCTTCACCATCCTTCGGCAAAAGATTTTTTTTTTTTTCCCTTTTGTGTGGGAAAGAAAAAATTAAGCTCTAATTTCTGGGGCGCTGCTGAGCAAAGCAAGGAAAAGAAACTGAAACCAGGCCTGGGCTTTGAGGTTGCTCAGTGCCGGAGGGCTCCTCCTTGCCCAGAGGTTTGGCAGGCTTTGCAGCGGCAGCAGAGGTGCCCGGGAGCCACCAACCTGCCGGGGCCGACAGGTCCTGCCGCCGGAGGCTGGAGGAGCGTTTCCGCAGCGGAGCAGCGCTGAGATTCCTCCTGGAAGGGCATCTGTGCCCTCTCTGCCCATCCGTCCATCCATCCGTCCATCCATCCGTCTGCCCAGGTGTGGAGTGACCAGAGCAGGGTCCGCGCCGTGTGGCAGCCGGCTTCAGCCCTACGTGGCTCTGGGGCGGGCGGTGAAACGGCTCTGCAGGACCCGAGAGGAGCTCAGCGAGACAGCAGCAGGAGGGATGCTCAGGTAACCCCCTCCCCCAAGATGCTGGGAGGAGCAAGAGTGGGAAAAGAGAGGAGTAAGAGGGTAAAAAGGGCTGGTTGTGTGTAAAAAGCGTGTGTGCTCAAACCCGTGTGTGAACGCTGGGGAAGGTGAGGCCAGCTTGGTTCCGGCTGGATCTGGGGACGGAGGGACAACCTGGGCCAGGCTCTCACCACCCTCACAGAAGATTTTCATCCCCAGATCTCACCTGATCTCCCCGCTTTCAGTGTCAAACCCTTCCCCCTCATCCTATGGCTCCCCTCCCTGATCCACAGTCCCTCCCTGTCTCTCCTGGAGCCCCTTTAGGGACTGGAAGGGGCTCTAAGGTCTCCCCGGAGCCTTCTCTTCTCCAGAACCCCCCCAGCTCTCTCAGCCTGTCCTCCGCTCCCCCCCCGCCGGTGGTGCCCGGGAGGCTGCCCGGAGGCCCGGCCCGGCCCCGGCAGGGCGGGACCCCGGCGGGAGCCGCCCGGGGGAAGGCGATCGGCTGCGGGAGGGGGCGGGACAGGACGGGGCCGGGCGGGGGTTACGTCCCAGAAACGAAACTTGGGGACTGTGCGGGAAAGCGAAACTTTGGCGGGCGGGAGGCGGCGGTGCGGCTCGGCGGAGCGGGCGCTGCAGGTGCCGGTCCCGGTCCCGGTGAGTTGCGGGCCGGGGACACCGGGACTGGGCTTGCGGGGGAATCTGGGGCGGGCCCTAACGGGGCGGTGAGCTGCGGCCCCGCTGCCGCCTCCCGGTGCGCTCGGACCCCCGCTGCGCCCCGATGCCCCGGCTGCCCCTGAGCACTCCTCTCTGCTCCCCGTGTGCTCGGGACACCGCTACCCGTTGGTGAGCCCGACCCTCCCCGCGGCGCATCCCGACCCTCCCGCTGCCCCCGGGGCGGGCTGGGAGCCTCAGGCGGCCCCGCCCCCTGCCCGCCAGCCCTTACCTAACGGACCTCATTTCCATTCCTCCGGTCCTTCGCCACGCCATTGGCCCATCCACCCGCTTCGTTTGCATATTTTCCCCGGGGGAGGCGGGGCATCGCGCATCTCCGCGGGAGGCGAGCGGACCTTCATTTGCATATAGGCCCCGCCCAAAGGCCGCCTCAGCCCCGCCTCCCCCCCGGGCGGTGCAGGTGAGGGTCAGGGCTGGGGCCTGTGGGTTCCATCCCGCCCGGTCTGGGCCCACCCGGGGCTCCCGGTCCGGCCTGTCCCTGGGGCTACCGACCCGCCTGGCCGGAGCAGAGCACCCTGCAGACCTCCGGGCTGCTGGGGACAGGCAGTGGGGCCTGCCGGCGGTGCTGCCCGAGCCCGCCCTGCCGGCGGGGTATGGCTCGGCCTGTGTCCAGGCCTGCTGGGCCGCACCGCCCTCACTGTGCCCTGCCGGGTCCGGCGCATTCCCAGTGCGTTTAATTTAAAAAAAAAAAAAAAAAAAGTCTCTGTTCGAAGTGGAGTAGCTATTTTTATTTGTTTATTTTTGTGGTTTTCCCCCGGGGCCTGTGAGCTGGTGCAAGCTGAGGAATGATGGTTGTTCTCTTATCGAGGGAGGGCCTTACTCTTGAGTATCACAGTTTATTTCCTGAAAATAAACCCGGAGCCGGGAGGAAGGTTATGTGACAAAGGTTCATTGCTTCATCGTAATGTTTGTGTTTCTCTTTCTGCCCCATCCTTTTGTTTCCCTCTGCGGCTCCGGAAGAGCTTAACCTCGCCGAGTTTGCAGCTGGGAGACATGAAGTGCCGTGCGTGTGGCTTTGTTTCTGGGGATGATTCTCCTGGTTCTTGCAGCAAATGTGGGGCCCAGGTGGCTCCCACCAGCGGCACTGGGGACGAGCCTTCAGGTAGGAGGACGCAAGGTGGGCTGAGCTGGGGGACACTGTGGGACAGGCTGGAGCAGGGGCTGGCATCTCCTAGGGCTGTACAGTAAGCAGAGGCTGTGGGTGCCACTGGTGTGGCTCTGGGCTGCTCTGGCCGGGCCATTCCACGCTGCTCTCATCTCAGGCTTCCCTTGCATTACTGCATTACAGAGTTTTCCTTGTTTTGCAGTGATTGGAAGGGGATGGGGAGATAAGCCAGTTAGTTGCTGGCACCTCCTACACACATTCTCCACGCTCAGCTCTCCAGTGTTGAACTAGTTTCTGTTCTGCCAATGAACTGGTGCCATTTTTAGGAATGCTGAGTTACAAAGACAGGTCTAATCACTCTTGAAGTAGAATTTCCTATCTTCAGCTTATTGTGAGTTTTAGAACTTGCTCCCTGAGTTTCTGTTTGAAGACACCCAAATTCTGCCTCTATGAACAGTAACGGAAATCAAGGACACAATTAATGTAGTTAACACTGAGGAAAAGATTTCCTAATCCTTTATTTGCTTAAGGAGAGATGACTCGGGCCACCAGAACTGCTTTTTGTGAGTTGATGTAAAGAAGAAGGATCCTAAAAGAATACCCTAAATCACAGTCAGCCTGCTGTAGTCCTGACAGGATCAGTTCTTAGCAAATCCCTCTGCAATCCAGAATGGCAAGGTAGCAAACCCAGGATCTCCAGCTCTTACACACTGTAGGAAAAACACCCAAAGCATCAGTTCTGGTGGTCTGAAATCTTTGTCTTCTTCTAGCAATGATTAAAGGTGGTGGAAGGAGTTGTAGTGCTTTACCAGGTAAATATGTTCCCTTTCTGGGAGACCAGGGAGTCCCACTGAGTAAATGTGTGCAGGTCAAACCCTATCGAAAGAGTCACTGAAGAGCAGGAAGAACTCAGGGAAGAGTTTAAACTCCTCAGGCAATGGCATGATATTAAATTGGATGTGGAACAATATTTCAGTGGATGCCTGCTTCAGGCACAAAACAACCTGCTGTCATTAAGCGTGGTGCAGCCTTTGGGCTGTAATACTGCAAGGGGCTGTGAGCTACCATCACCGTGGTTTTTATGCTTCTCCCAAATATACCCCGAGGAAGTCAATGTCTCTTGGTGTTGGTTGGTCTCCACCCAAAGAGAAGGTTAAAAGCTTTTGCTGTCAGGCTCGAGGTAGAGACAGTGCTGGAGTGCCTGTGAAACAGGTCTATGGAAAGTAGTGATCTGCTCTGGTGCCTGACTGGATCTGCCTTTTCACAGGCTTTAGGGACTGGATAAAACTGTTGAAAATAAGAAGGGGGTTTCCCATGCCTTCCTGGGCACAGCGCTCAGCTGTGTGGCAGAGGTCACATGGATGGTCCCGAAGGCTTTGAAAGCTGAGAGTGCCACCGTCCTGTCACTGCCCATCTTGGGGGTCCTTCAGCAATTTGACAGGCAGGTGTCGTTCCCAGCACCTTCTGTTTTGGCCAGTAGCGTGTTAGCTAGAGGTAGGATAGGGGTACGTAGATAAGTACCTTAATACAGTTGTTTCTGATCTTAATTATTCTGCTACTGACTGCAGGGGCCTTAGAGATGAAGGAGGCTGTGCTGGGGAGGATGGTGTTGTTGCCAGTGGTAGCTGTTCAACAGGAAACCACAAAGTGCCTCCTATGTGTTCAATCAATGAAGTTTAGTTGGTGGCACCTGCTTGCTCACCCCCAGCTGAGAAATGGTTTCTTTCCTGAATTTAACAATCCACCTTGCCTCCATCACAGAAAGAAGAGAGGTGGAGCTCACTCCAGTTCCTGATACAGGAGCAGAGGCTCGAGGAGATGAGAAGGGAGAAGGTGCTGACAGGCCTTCTTCCACCACTGAGACAAAGGAGGAGGGAAGATTGCTCCTGGAGAACAAAAGAGCTCGGTTCAGTTCCTCAGAGACCACACCTGAAGGCTCTGCAGGTGGGACTCCTTCTGCTGTGACTCAGGATGAAGAGGGATCATCGCTGCTCAAGGGTGTAACAGCTGCAGGCGACGGCTCAGAGACCGCACCTCAGTGTGTGGCTGCTGATTCTTTTCAGAAGTCACAGAAGAAGGTAAGGCTCTTTGTGGGTCCTGAGGAGCAGGTGTAGCTGGTAAGTTGTTGCTTTCTCCTTTGCAAAGCAGTGAAGCTGGGCTGCATCTAACCCAGTGTAGCATGAAGATGTTGGTACGAGCTGCAATGGAGGAAGAATTTCTCGTTAACGATGAATAAACAGACATTGTCTTGTTCCTTCTTTATTTTTTAAATATAGAAAAAAAAGAAGAAAGCAAAGAAGGGTTCTTCTACCTCTGAGGAGCCAGACTCTCTGCCTCCTCTAAGCACAGCACCAGCTCAAACCACAGAATTGTCTGATATGAGCGTTACTGCACAAGAAATCCAAACCCCAGGCAGTGAAGTAGCCAAAGCGGGACCTGAGGTACTTGCTGGTGAAAGTGGAGGAGCACACGAAAGCAAGAGAGCATTGGATGACTTGGGAAAGGAAGAAGCTGGCAGCCTGGAAGCGGTTGCAGAAGGAGGTGACAGCAGCGTAGAGGTGATGACCCCCCCAGAGCAGAGCAGCACGGGTAACATGGCTGCCCCATCTCCAAGTTCTGCAGCCCCGAAGGAGAAGGTGAAGGATGGAAGTACCAGGAGTGAGGTGGAAGGGGGCAGTCGTGCCCCTGATGCCAGCCAGTTTCCAGGAACCAGAATGGATTCAGGGTCCTCAGGCAGCAGTCAGAAGCTGCCCTCAACGGGGCAGAGAGCGGGCCTTTTGTCCGGGTTGTCTCCTGGTATGGGAGAGCCTAAAAGTAAGGCTACGATTCCTGCGGCTGAACATCCCAGGCAAGATGTAAAGGCTCTGCCGGTGGCCAGAAACTCTCCGGCTGGGAATGAGAAACAGGAGAGCAGGCAGAAAGCGAGCTGTTCAACGACCAAGGTAAGTGTGTGTGAGTCCCCAACACAGCTGAATGCTCACCAGAGTGTTCAAAGTTTCCCTCTTTAACTGTGACTTATTTGTGCTGTTGATAAAGCTGAGGACCACAAGGCTGGAGATACGGCGTGACAGCAGGGAGCACTAGAAGTGTCTCGAGGTTTGCTCTCCTGTGTGTCAGTTCTAGCAGAGCCTCTTGCCGAGGGGTTGCTCAGTTGTCCCTGGGAGCTGAGAGCTTGTCTGTCTTCCAGGTGTGCTCCAGTGAGCTCTGTTGGATCTCCTCTAAGGAGGAGACCTTCACGTTGTGTAGGTGTCAGCGCTCTTCTTATGGACGGGCCTGTAAAGCTCTGAATTGCTGTTGGATATCTTTTGTTTCTTTACGGCCCCATCCTCTGGGGGGGTGTGGCTTATGGACCTGGCTTCTTGCTGATGTTGAAGGAGAAGCTGCTGCCCAAGCATTCGCATCCCAATCCAAGGAGTCACATTCCCCACCTGAGTCTGTCACTGCTCTGAGTCCCTTCACAGGGAGGTGATGGATGCCCCTTCCCCACTCCACACACACACACACACACATACACACTCTCTCTCACTCTGGGATGTGCTTCTTTGCCGCGATTGAGAGACGGGACACCGCTTGATGCAAGCAAGATGTTCGATTTATTAGGATTATACATACACATTTATACAGATCAGAAAGCAGCGTGTTTAAAATCGATTGGTGCTCTTAGTACTTATTACAAGCCGGTTGGTCCATACTTACCTCATATGCTAACGGCTGATTGGTTGTCACCAGTATATTCTTTTAAGCATTTACTTCCCTTAGACGGAACAGTCCTTCTGTGTAGAACAATAGTTCCTTAATCACAGGACAACTGTTTTGTAATGCCTAGCCTTTGTCTAAACTCAGAGTCAGCACTCCTTGTTCCTCTAGGGTACAGCTCTTAGTCTGCCCATGGCTGGTGACAGACAAGCTCCAGCACATCTCCTTCTGTTAGCTGAACAGTACTAGGACTTTTGCTGAGGCCAGTCAAATCCTGCTCCACACTTCTTCCTTCTTCAGGCTCAACCCTGGGTTTCCCTCAGCAGAATCTTGGGTGTTGAATACTATAAAACCAAATAATTTAATTGAAAGGTACAGCAACAGTGTCAGCCAGCTGGGTGTCTCCAGAGAGGGATGTTGAACAAAGAAATCCCTGGGCAATTGTACCTTTGTTATCTCTACGCCCGCCACTCACATGCTCCTCACGCTGTTCACCCCACTTTTAGTCCAATGGTGGTTTTTGGTCTGGGGTCTTCTAACACCTTCTTGGATTCTCCCTCTGTGCCCAGGCCGGCCATTGACTGCTCTCATTCTGTTGATTTGCAATCTCTGCCAAGGGCTGTTGCCTCCTTATCTCCTGGTTTATGCTTCTTCTGCACCTGCACTTGCTGGCAGAATGTGGGGAACTGAAAAGTCACAGACTTAGAGGAAACACCACCAAAACATGAGGGTGTTATTGACATTTCCCTCCTACTAAAAGGCTAAGCACAGCACTGTATCAGCTGCTGGGAACACTGCTGAGAAAATTAAATGTATTGTGGCCTAAAGGCTTCAGCAAAGCTGCAACTCATGTGGAGTAAAACTAGGCAAACAGCATAAATGCACCATACTATACCCCTAAGCAATTTATTCTAATTAAAACTTAATTATTTGAGCTAAAGAACTAATATCTCTCAGCACCAATGAGTTTGGGTTGGACTTCTCCTGCAATCCATGCGGTATTTTCCTTAACCAGCACCTTCCCTCTGTGACGGATTAGTATTTCCAGAAGTACAAAGCTGGCTGGTGTGCAGTGATTTCTGGGTGTCCCACCCATCTGAAGAAGGTGTTGGGTGTTTCTGCAGGTGTTCCTTCCAGGGTCTCCCAGTTAATCAGATATTGTTTGTCTTCCTGTCCCAGAGTGAAGACACGAAGGAGAAAAAGAAGACCCCAAGTGAGAAAGTGCCCGAAGTAACTGAGAAGAGAAGTCAGACCAAAGGACCCGAGATGTCTAGAAATGGTGATGCTTCAGCTCTAACAGGGAGTTACAAGGACAAAAAGCAACAAGGGACGCAGAAACCTGTGGAGAAGATTAAAGGAAGGTGAGGACAACCCTGCTGCTCCCCAGCCTTCTTCACCTACAGGATCTGGCCTCAGGAGGGTAGAGGGCTGAGGCGGGGGGGAAGTGCTAAGCTTAACCCCGCACGTGTCGTGGGTATAGAATTGCCTTAAAAGGGAGGTAAACTACTGCTCGTGCAAAAGAGAGCTGATGTGTCGTCGGGAGCTGCTGTAGAGGTCGTGTACTAGGTAATGTGGCACATGTGGTCCTTGAACCTGTTTGAGTATCTGATGGATAAAAAAATAATGAGGTTGCCCTTATTTCTTATTGTTAGGAGCAGCATGTGTGTTACACATGTAACTCTTTAGGTTGAGAATTAGGTTAATAGGTTTCTTCTCCCTATCACCCACAGGTGATAGGACAAGAGGAAATGGCCTCAAGTTGCACCAGGGGAGGTTCAGATCCTCTTAATATCCTAATATCAGAGGATATTAGGAAAAAATTTTAAACTTAAAGGGTTATTAAGCCTTGGAATGGGCTGCCCAGGGAAGTGGTTGAGGCACCATCCCTGGAGGTTTTTAAAAGATGGGTTGACGTAGTGCTTAGTGATGTGATTTAGTGATGGGTTTTATCAGAGCTAGGTTGATGGTTGGACTAGATGATCTTAAAGGTCCCTTCCAACCTTGACAGTTCTATGATTCTAATAGCGTGAAAAGCTGTTTTGATTAGCGTAACTTGTTTTGCTTAATGTGTGTGAGCTGGAAGAGGGATAAAGAGTGGCTGTTTCAGGTGACTCTGAGTGAGACGCTTCTGTTGCCTTTCTGATGGTCATGGCCAGGGCATTTCATGCTGCCTTTAGGAACCCGTTTTTCCTTTTTTTACCAGGTTTTACATGAGGCCTGTTATGTAGCATCAGTTTCTATGAACTGACAGAGCTTATGGGTCTCACATTCCCTAAGTGTGTGGCTTGGATCTTATTTGTGGTTTATAATGTTTTGTGCAATTTTTATAACACAGTAAAAACTAGAATTACTTCAATTTTCCTTCTAATTCTTTTTTGTAGTTCTGTGAGCCAAAGTGATTATGTTATGGTATATTTCCATGCAATATTGTCCAAAGACTTCAAGCTAAACCCTGAGGTCCATAAAGTGTTCATCAGGGGGCAAGGCGTTTCTCCCTACGTAAACTGGAAGGACAACATCTGTGAGCTGAACTGCACCAAGTACGTACCCGAGGGACACACAGGGGCACGGGGGTGTGGGTGCTGGAGAACGGAATGCAATGGGGTACTTCATTTAAACTCCCATCGTGAAAGAGAAGGAAGTGTATAGATCAGCTGACACGTCCTTTGCTGTGTCTTGTGTTTCCTAGGTGTCTAGGAGAACACGGATACCTCATTGAAGGCACTGTATCTCTCGCAAAAGAAAACATGGATAAATGCATTCCTTACAAATATTGGGTTTCCTGTGGTGAAAAGGAGTATGAATTTATTTACAAGATTTCAGTATCAAATAATCATGTGAATCGCTGCTTATTCATAAGAAGCGACTTGCTCAGCAATGGAGGTGAGCTCTTCCAATTGGATCTGCATATTGGGGTGATTCCTGGTTTTTTGGTGGGGTGATCTCTCTATGGACTAGTGTTGTTGTTAGACAGCCCTATCTGAAGTTGGAAACTTAAGGGGTCAGTGCAGGTATATCTGTGGGCAGCTTCAGGAGCAAAGGCGAGCGCAAACCTGTGTTTGTTTCTCACGTGTTTTGTTTCTCACATTGTTTCCTGTTTCTCATCTGTGTTGCTGACTCCAGAATGGCATCAGTACGACGATATTGTCTGTAAGTCGTCCTTAATGAAAAACGTTCAGAAGATGATTTCCTTCGATAGGAACAAAAACATCGTGAAAGGGAAGATAATAGCTGCGAATATCATGTTAGAAAATATCTTCAGCATTCTTGGAACCTGGAGTCTCAACAACTTGAGAAGCTTCCTCTGCCAGCTGAAACAGTTTTATGTGGTTACCAAAGACCCCAAGGTGCACGATGGCAGGGAGATGCGATGGACAGAATTAAACTTTGGGAAGGAGCAGGTAAGCTGTTTTCTTCTAACAGATACTGGAAAACAGGCACTCAGCTACTAAACACAGGACTTTAATTTTGCTGTTGACCCTTTTGGGTTAGTTTTGCTTTTCCAGTCAAAAAGTTCAGGTGCCAGAGAACCAGTGGGGCTCCTTTCAGGGTGACTGCCACCAGCTGCCTCTGGAACTTGGGTCACACCTTTGTGATTCAGTGCTGTCCTGAACATCCTGTAGCAGTCGGCAGCAGAGCTGTGGTGTGGTGCCTTCTTACTTCAGTGGGTTTTGTGTCTGGATATTAATTTCCTAAGCCTGGCCTTTTGGTCTTGCTGCCAGTCACTCTGTCATCGACTCCTACACCCTCAACTTGCATCCTGAGCCTGCCTTATTTTTTGAGCTGAGTTCTTCCTGGTCCAACTTTAAGCAGTGTTGCAGAAAGGGTGTCTGGAGTCCTGAATCCCTTACCTGCCATAATTATTAAAGCTGGTGGAAATGTCACATTGTCTTTTTTTCTGGGGGGCTTGGGACCAGTGTCAGGGCTGCTTGTGTCTAACTATCCGCAGCCTCCCTCCTCCTGGTGACACGGGAGAGGCCACAAGATGGCAACAGCCTCCCAGCTCAGCAGAGCACACTGGGGGTTCCTGTCACCACTGGGTTTCTGAAGGGTGATTTTGGTATCACCAAGTACCACAGGGCTATGGTCCCCTTGGATGTGGTTTCAGAGTAGCTTTTGGGAGCCGTGGGTAAGGACAGAAATCTCTCTCCCACCCAAGCCTGAGTCTGTTGCTAAGCTGGAATCTGCTTGTGGCGTGCAATGGTGACATACAGCAGTGTTGGGTGTACAGCTGTGTCACGGGGTGTACAGAGCTATCGCTGTAACCAGCAGAAGAAAATGGCTTCAGAAGAAAAAGACATGTTGGGGAGCTAATGCTGTAATTGGTTTGTTTTTTCCCATCTTTACTGTAGGTGAATGATTTGCTGCTGAAATACATGATGAAAATTGCTCATCCTTTCCTTGCCCCAGAAGGTGCAAAAGAATCGCAGGAGGGCACAGTAATAAAAAGTAAACTAGTTCTGGGGCTCACCATTCTCACCATAGTTGAACAGTTTGAGCTGATGGCATCTAAAAGCTGCCCTCTGGTTGAGCTGTGTAGCCTCTTGTGCTTGGATAAGGAGTCACAACAGACCATACAGGAGGAGCATCATCGAATCACAAAGGTTTTTGAAGCAGTTACTAGGTATGTATGTTACTCGAGCACTTACAAGGTAATTAGGTGGGCTGGTTTTGCTGTAGGTGTAACACCCAGTGATAAAACAATAAGGGATTGGGATCTCTAGTGTCAGACAATCTGAAAAGAATCAGATTTGAAAGTATCTTTGGAGGTCTGTGTTCTAACCTCCTGCTTACAGCAGAGCCAAAGCCCAGGCAAGGTTGCAGCCAAGTTCTGAAAACCAGGGATGGAGATCGCACAACTTCTCTGGGGCCCTCTGACACTCATGTACCTCTTCCTGGATGTGAAAAATGTTTTCCTTTTGTCCAAACAGGATTGCCCTTATTATAGCTTGTCACTGTTGTGAGATTAGTAGATCGAGTTAAAACTATTCAATGCCATATTTGGATTCGTCTTGTCTCCTCTGATGTGCGTCATTGCAGGTTTTTTGTTGACTTTTCCTCGGAGTGCCTGCTTATTAGACTTATTATCTACCTGCTTATCTGGCACTCGCATTTCTAGTTCGCTTGCCCAGCTTCAGCTGTTAAACTTCCTGTTGGAGGCCGAGACTTGTCCCTGGAATGCCTGGCTGTGTGCATCTGTGTCACCCCAGCCCTGGCTCACCGGGAGACTCAGTGGAAGCTGTAGATAAAGTATTGGCTCTTGTTCCTAGTGCTGTATCAGTAGGGTCTGTGCAGAGAGATTCAAGTAATGTTACAGCTGTGGGTCTCAAACTTTTACCATATATACTCTTCAATGAAGACGAGACTAAGCTAAAATAATTACTGGAAGTTAATTGAAGGTACATGGCGAAATTGAGATGTATAGCCTTCTCCCCCCTCCTGGATATTCTTGAATCCTGTAACAACCTATTGCTTTACTGTGTGTGTTTCTTTTTGGTATTTTAATTAGTTTGAAGATTCACCTGACAAACTTGTGCCAGAGATGCATTGATGACCAAGTAGACCAGTGGGTGTGCATTCTCCCTCTTCTGCATTTCCTCAATGGTCCCTTCCAGCATGAGCACTTGCCAATGGAGGAAGATACCTGGGCAGGGCTGGAAGGGCTTCCGTTCGCTGAAAGAAGGAAGAAGAAAAGGTGAGTCTTCCAGATTTGCTAGTTTTATCCACGTTGTCATCAGTGGTGATCACCTTATGTTGTTACCTCGTTTTTGTTGTTTTCACCCTTGTTTTTAAAAAAACAAGAAAGGTAGCATGTTGATGGTGGGTATTTGGGATACATGAACACAGGCCATAGTGGTTGCTCAGATATTCTGCTACACACCATAGTATAGCAAAGCTATGCAGTATATTACCTTTCAGGCACAAACAGCTCTGCAAGCTGTGGAGCAGCTTATGCAGGTGGTGATGCCTGGTGTGAGTTAAAACGGCTCCTGATATACCTCATGCAGAATCTGAGAAAGACCTGGAGTTTATTTTCCTTGAGTGCTTCTGCTCAGTAGTTTGACTGAGCTTCTGTTGGTCGACTGTTGGCTGAAAATGAGCCAGCAGTGTGCCCAGGTGGCCAAAAAGGCCAACGGCATCCTGGCCTGTATCAAGAACAGCGTGGTGAGTAGGACCCGAGAGGTGATCGTTGCCCTGTGCTCGGCACTGGTGAGACCCCACCTCGAGTGCTGTGTCCAGTTTAGGGCCCCTCACCACAAGAAAGACATTGAGGTGCTGGAGCGGGTCCAGAGAAGGGCAACGGAGCTGATGAGGGGTCTGGAGCACAAGTCTGGTGAGGAGAGGCTGAGAGAGCTGGGGGTGTTCAGCCTGGAGAGAAGGAGGCTGAGGGGAGACCTTCTTGCTCTCTCCAACTCCCTGAAAGGAGGCTGTAGCCAGGGAGGGTCAGTCTCTTCTCCCAAGTCCCAGATGACAGGACAAGGGGTAATGGCTTCAAGTTGCACCAGGGGAGGTTCAGGTTAGATATCAGGAAATATTTCTTTCCTGAAAGGGTTGTCAGGCGTTGGAATGGGCTGCCCAGGGAGGGGACTGAGGCACCATCCCTGGAGGTGTTCAAGAGGCGAGTTGACATGGTGCTTGGGGATATGGATTAGTGTTGGGTTGGTATTGTTTTGGGTGTTGTGTGGGGTTTGTGTGGGGTTTTTTTTTGGTTGTTTGTTGGTATTTTTGTTTTTTCATTGGTTGGACTAGATGATCTTAAAAGGTCCCTTCCAACGTAGGTGATTCTGTGATTCTGTGATGATTAGTATTGGGCTCCTCTGCTCTTCAGCTGTAAATGAACTAAGCACAGGAGTGATTATAAAAGCCCTGAACAAGGTCTTAGCCTTTTGTACCCTGAAAACTTGAAGATTTTGTTTTGTCTTCCCTGCAGCGGGACCCTACTGCAACTAATGAAAGAAAAGAAATACTTGATGGAATTTGATAAGACTCTGGTCAAGTCCTGGATGTGTGTGCTGCCCCTGGAGAGCCTGGCTGAATTTATCCGAGACTTCTCCAGTGATTTGTTAGTCACTCTTCAAGGAGTTTCTTACAGATTAGAGAACGTTGACTTTTCGTGGGGAACTCTTGAGGTTTGTCTTCTGGCAGCTTTACTCAATGAAGGGAAAAAGGCTGAAATTGGGCTGTGGTGTGTCTTTTAGCAGAACCAACTGGTGCCGGAGGGGAGGTGGTTGGCAGTGGGTCAGAGCACAAAGAGCTTAAAACTTAGCTAAAAGCAAAAATAGTTGCTCTGAAGCAGGAGACACTCCTAAGAGAAGATGAGAGGGTTTATCTGTAGCAAAAAATGTTGTTGACGTTGATGAGAGAAGGATCTGTTTATCTGGATTTTCTCTTGGTCACTGATGGCAAATATTTCAATCCAGAGGTCCTCAAATCCTGCCTGAAACTACTTTTTGCACAGCTCTTGAGAGTTTGTTTGGGCAAGATGCTGCCGGTTTGAGAGATTTTCCTGCCTGTTGTGAAAACACTTATATTTGTGTGAGGACAGCAGGAACTACACATTGTAAGAATAATACATTTTAAACCCCTGGATTGTAAGAAGTGCTATATATGTTGACTCTGACATCCAGTAAATAATTCTTGCGATTTTATAGTGTGTTTATAAAAGCATTGGAGAAGGCATGGAAGAATACTGAATTCCCTGTTTCATGGCATCCCCTCAACTAACAAGAAACCAGTCTGTAAAATTCCTTCCACAGTTTAATATTTCTGTCTTCTTATTCTTAGGATCTAGATCATCTTCTAAAGGTACTGCTGTGTACCCTGGATGAGAAACAGGCCAGGTAACTGAAGTATGCTTTTGTGTTTTGTGAGAGCATCATCCTTTTTTTTCACACCATGTCTGTGAGGTGGGGGTTATGGCTGTAGCTTGAATGTGTGCATAGAATTTGGTGGGGCTTTTTTTCAATCTTTTTTTTTTTTTTTTTTCCCCTCTCTCCTCCTTTCTGGGCTGAGAAAAAATTCCTCCTCTTTATTTCTGTCCTTCAGAGCTCTGGAAGCTGGCTCTTGGCAATCCTGCTTGAGCTGTTGCCTCAAGATACACAAGAGAGTCTGCAAGCACCTGAAGCTGGGGAAGTGGCATGTGATTCCTGCCACTTGTGCCACGATGGTTTCAAAGGTGGCTGAACTTCAGCCCCCAGCAGTGAGTACCAAAGAACCGGTCACAGGTTGATAACGAACAAGATATCTAGAATTGTTATAAAAATGGTACAACAGACTAGTTTTACATCATATCCATTCTTGATTTGGAAAAATTAATAGTTTGAATTAACCAAGTTTGTGCTACTCTCAAAAAGCTGATTTTAATTCTTCTTATTGAAAAGAAGTTTGAATGCTTAGGTTGGCTGTCATGGGTTTTGGTTTATGTCTGCTCTTTTGTGTTTTGGTTTTTTTTTTGAATAACCATTTTTAAACACAAACTATCTGTAAGTGTTGCATTTTCCCACCCTCCCTCTGTCCTTTATTCAAGTAGTGGTGGGTCTCTGTCACTGGGTGTTTGTGCTATGGATGTATCTAGACCTTCCCTTTCAGAAATACTTATTTAAATCAGTTGTACATTGCTCTCCTGCTGAACTATTCTCATTTTTATTTTTTTTTCCTCCTCCCATGGGTGCAGCAGGGTCCACGAGACGCTGTACAGGAGGCTCCAGTGGTAGAAGTGTTCAATGAAGCTCTGAGAGAAACTCGAACCTGGTTCAGGAGTGCTTTGAACAAAACTTTATTGAAAGAAGAGCCGCAGTATGTGATGTTCACTTTTTATTGGGAACTTCAGGTTTGTCATCTTCTAATAATATCTATAAAAAGGGCTTTTACTGTAGCTTAACCATATAGTTCTTAGTTTAATGGCTCTTTGCTGGTTACTGTAGCTGCTGTGACTGGGTAAGGAGTGAGACGGGGACAGGCAGTACAGGTTCCAAGCTGAGAAGCTGTGTTGTTTTAAACACTATTGGGCTGAAAAGCAAGGGGTATAACTGGTGCTGCCCAGCTCACCTGATTTCTCTTTTTTCTGGGCTGCTCCAAGATTTGTTGCTGGGATGAGGAGCTGCCCCTTGTTGGGGGGGCTGGAGCTGTTGTCTCGATCACCTGCATGTCGTGGCTGCTCTTCAGGCCTTCCAGCCCACAGAGCTCTCAGCCTTCCTGGGGCCAGTTTCCAGCACCAAGGTGGAAGTGGTTCATGCAAACGTCTCCTCTAGCAACTGGGACGTTTTCACACTGTCTGGGCTTAGAAGCTGGCTTTTGCAGCTCTGGGAGTGCTGCTCTCTGGATGGCAACCTCTGAAAGGACCGCAGGCTGGCTGAGGAGTGCAGGGCCTCTCCTTGGCATAGTTCTTTTAATTTACTTATTTGAACATTAAGTCTCAGCACTTAGCATTTTGGGTTTGTTTGCTTTTCACCCACAGGCCTGGGATGAATTTGTGAAGATCAGCTTTCCAGACAAGCAGTTCACTGAGACGTGGAAGAAGACTTTGCTTGCAGATCTGGAGAGGAGGATTCAGGAGGTAGGGGAGTCATCAGGCAGGCACTGCCAAGGCCAGAGCAGAGAGATGGTCTGCTGTGCTTAGAGAATGGCTTCTAGAGCCTGAATAGGCACGTGAAAACACTGTGGCTTCGGTCGTAAAAATTGCCATTGCTGTTATAGACTATGTTCTGGAGGCTGTAAAATTAGAGATGAAACTATACCGTGCTGTGTTCTCGGTGTCAGAGCTCGCCTGGCTGTGGTGCTGTTCTGCTTCTAGCAGGGACTGATATCCTGATGCTTTAGAGGAAATTGCACACTTTGAGCAATTCTTCTATAGTTTTAAGAAAGAGTTGGTGTGAAGTAAGCACACAAAGACTTACAGAAGCAAAGTTGGCACTTGTCTCTTCATTGTGCAGAAATTGTGTTGTCCAGGCTCCCAAATGCATACCCAAACATGTAGGTCCCTTCTAAACTGAACCTGTGGAGCTCCTCATCTCCTTTTTCCACCAGTTGTAAAATTCTTTAAGCCATTGATTTTCATGGTATAATCAGGAAATAAATATTTCCTGGTGGAAGCTTAGCTTGGGGAGATGCATATTAAGTAATCACACATTTTAGATGGAAAGATTTTCCATACATTCATTTGTTTCATCTCCCTTCCAGGCCCTGATAAATGGGCTGATGCTTGGCTCCACTGGGAAACTTAAATTTTTCTACTGTCTTAAGAGCAGTGCTCCTTTGCACTTTGAGAGGAAACACTTTGGAAACTTTTAACTTAATGAGAAATCTGCCTTTTGCCCTATAGGAGTCTCCAGTCAACCAAGTCTTAGTCTACTGCTGTCAGCACGTGCAATTTGAACAAGTTGACCCTTCCATTGACTGGTGTTTCTTTAACTGTGCCATAGAGGCTGTACCTGCAGCTTGCCAGGTATTGTATTTTGCCTCGAGGTAGGAAAAGGTAATGTCAAATTGCCTGTTGCATAGTATAGGGCTGTACATTGTGGTGGAAGGAGAGTTGCACGTTGTTCTTGTTGCTTGAGTTGCTGTGGATTCTTTAAGTCTGTTAAACCACCAACAGAAAAGGGTCCGTGAAAATACTTGTAATGCTTTTGCCATTGTGGCTTCTGGTGCCAGTCATGTCATACAGCTTTTTTGGACTGACTGTGCCTCAGCTGCACCTCCGAGGTGTGACTTCCTGACATGGGTGCTTGATCCCGAGGGGGACGTGGTATAATCCATAACACCAATGCATTCCTCCCCTCTGTGTGCCTCGTGCAGATGCAGGGCAATCTCCTTGAGAAGATACCGTCCTACAACATGGGCCAGTTCAGCCAACTTGTGTCAATGATCATTGTGAAGTCATGGCCGATGAGGAATGGGCAGCCTGAGGATGACTTTGATAAGATTTTGCATCATGTGCTTACATGGCCTGACATCAAACGTATCTTCAGCTTTAATGGTATGTCTGGGTAGTTACATTTATAAGAGTCTATGAAAAGCTGTTCTCTGCCTTGGCACCCCCAGTTTGCAGAGCAGCAAACAAACGTGTAAATATCGTCCTGCTCGTGTTTTATTTCATGTCCCAAAGCGCAAGGTGTTCAGCCTGGTTTTGCAGAAGAAAGGTTAAGGGGGAGTGAGTGAGTGTTCCCCTTGTGCTTATCCACTGAAGCTGGTCCGGGGTTTGTACTGGACTAACAAACCTGTAGATCAAGTGGATTTGCAGCATTTACCTTAGTTCTCTGAAGAGTTCTCATAAGTTGTTGCTACACACCAATGCAAGAGTATTGGTCGTGTGGATAGATCAGAATGGCTCATGTTTCCTCCCCAGACCTTGCGTTCAGGCTCTCCATGGAAGCATTTAAGAATTGCTTTCCTGACACGCTGGCTTTTTTGTGCAGGGGTTGGAAAGTGGTGTGATGAGTTCACAGACTTCTGGGTAGGGATTTGAATGGGAAATGGAAGGACTCTGTATCACGACATTGAATAGCTACTGATTCTGCCTGTTTTTTGGGAAGCAGGGCTGATCTAGGTTTTACGTGCTTTGTTTCTGGAACAGGAACAAACAAAGAGCTCCTAGAAAAACTTACAGATGAAGCAAAGAATGTAATGGCCATAGCAGACTCTGTGCTTACGAGTGTTACCAATGACATCTGGAAAGGGTACATCCTTGTAAAACATCTGGAGGAGATTTTCGAGCATAAGACACAGTTCCTCTGCATCTGGGACATAAGTAAGTACTATTCAGAGATGGCGTGGTTGGCTTAGGCTGTAGTGACCGATGGCTGACTGTCTTAACCTGCTTTAGTAATTAGTAATGCTAATTGGGTGCTTCAACAATTAGCAGCACTGCCCTTGTCCTTTATATGGAGCTCCCAACTCCAGCCTGTGGTGTCTGCATTTCATTGTGGTAGCTGGGAGTCTGCAAATCCAAGCCTGAGTTATGGTTGCAGGGGGTGGGAAGTGTCCAACTTGTGACTAGAGATGAATTTTCTTTCAGAGCATCAGCTCAGCAGAGACAAAGAACTGCTCCAGCAAGAACTGAAGGAATTGCTGCAGAGGAGACAAGAAGAAGTAACGCTTCTCAGAAAAGAGAAAAAAGCTATAGCAACCTTTCTGAGCATGTGTAGGAAGGTGCAGGTGTCTGTGAAAGGTAGTGTTTTCGGGGAGAGTGATTTGAAAGTGGCAACTCCAGAAAATAAATTATTTTCTTTAAAAACAATCAGGCTTTGTAAAGAGCTCTTATTTTAAACCACAGCGAGGATAAGGAGGGCTGGGGGAAATAAACCTAGAGCATTTCAGGGATCAAATGAGTGCTTACACATCAAATGGTATTTGTAGGGGTCCACATGCCCAGTGGCATTTTGCACCTGGGGGGTTAGATGTAGTGAGCTGGGGACAGAACTGGACATCTGCTATCTCTGACCTGTCTCTCTCTTTTTACAGTGGATGTAGGTGAAGTGGAACTTCAACACTTAGAAGATCTTCGCTTAAAAAGACTAAATACAGTTGTGAATGTGGGAGAGAGACCCCTACAGACCTACTACAGCTTGAGCCCAGAGTTGAAAGAATTTGCCCAGAAAATGCACTCTTTTAAGGATAGCCTGATCTTCCAGCAGTTCTGGGAGGAAGCAGCGCAGAAGGCAGGAGGGGAGTATGAAAGTTCAGAAGAAGAGGAGGAGGAGGAGGAGGCAGCCAACACTGCTTCTGTATTGCACCTTGATGATGTTTTCAGGAGTCTAATCTCCCCTTGTTTTGAGAGCTATAAAAGGTTGTATGATGATCTCAGATCTGGAAGTCTCACACTTGCTGCAGTTGATAAAATTTTTCAGGAATTCACAAATCATCCTGAAGATATCAAAACTGAACTAGATACCATATGTGGGCTTGCACCTGGAGAAGGCAGAGACTGGGTGGATCAGCGATGGCAGCAGATCCATCAATACCATGAAATGCATTTAACTTTTGATGCTGCCAAGATCATTGCCAATGTCAAAGAGATTTTGAACCTCTCTGGTGACTTCAGTGTCCTGGAGAACTTGTTGGACATAGTAAGTATCCTCTTCTTCAGCTCTGTACTGTCAGGAAAACTTGGAGAAATCTGAACCTTCCCACAAGTCTGTTTCAAGAGTCATTCCCTGTCCCAAAGTGCTTGTTTGGGTTAAAAATTCGATGTTCAGACAAAGTGCTTTTGTGTAGTCTTTCTTAAAAGAGAAAAGATGGTATCCCTGTGTTTGGGGTGCAGCTTTGCAGAGGAGCTTTCCTTTCCTTGCTGGAGAACAGGTTGAATTTCCCATTTCCAGACTGAATATTTGTTCTCACTGCTTGCTTTGTAGACAGAAAAGCTTGAATCATACAAGACACAGAAGCTGGACTCCATCAGCACCGAGCTTGTGCACACTAAGAAACTGCTGCAGGGGATCACTCCCAGCCGTCAGAGGTGCCTGAGGGAGCTGGCCCAGCAGAAAGAGTTCATCTGCTGGGTCAGAGAAGCGCTGCAAGGTGTGTGCTGCTCACCCAGGAGTCAGGCAGATGGTGCCAGAAGGGATGCTAGTGTGTGGGGGGGGGCAGAAGGAATGCCATATCTCTGACTTTTAGGCTTTACAGCCTCTGATATGGATAATTACGAGCATCTCTTATGGGTTTGGATGTGGAATGTGCTACATAGTCCCTTTAAACACGCTCATGCCACTGCACTCTCGTGCAGCAGACAGTGGCTGCCTTGCCCTATAGCTGGGCTCAGCCCAGAGGGTTGTAATAGCTGCTACTGCTCAGTTCAGACCTGTTATTTAAGAGAACAGAGGCCATCCGTGTACCAGGATTAATTGTGCGTCTGCCGGCTCAGTGTCTTACATGCACAGACACAAACCCCCTTTGTACTGCTCCTGTCCTGGCTGGGAATCCACTGTTCCTGGCAATGTGGGGAAAAGCTGGAGCTGAGGGTGTCATTAATGCAAACAGATCTCCCAGCAAAGCTGTTGACAGGATGGGTGGAGGGAGGTTACACAGAGGACGCTCTGCAAAGGCATTCTTTCTGCATTTTCTGTAAAAGGTGGTGATGTCGGAATCATGAAGGAATTGCATTAAAGCTGCCTCATTTGTTCATTCAATGAGCGTTTATCTCATTGCAGATATAAATGAGCTGAAGGTGTTTGTAGACTTGGCCTCCATCTCTGCTGGGGAGAATGACATGGATGTGGACCGTGTGGCGTGTTTCCATGATACTGTGCACGGCTACTCTTCCCTGCTCTACGAGCTTCGGCAAGAGTCAGGGTTTGAGGACTTCATGCGCTGCTTGATGAAGCTGTGGCGAGCCTTGGACAGTGATGAGAATCTTCCCAAGAAACTGGTGAGTCCTGCGGGGGCAAGTTCTCTCTCATTCTCTTGCGTTTCTGCCTTGACTGACTGCAGGAGGCAAATGGCACTTGTGTGGGGGCATCACAGCAGCTCTTGTTGTTGGAAGAAAAATATCTTCTGTTTCTGGGGCACAAAAATTCACTGCAGCACCCGTAACTGATCCAGTATTGATCTCTCCAGAGCACTGCTGTAGCAAAAAGAGGGAAGGCAGATGGCTGGGAACTCTGTGCTATTCCTTTGTAGCAGGGCATGTTTCTATAGCAAGAGGCATTGAAGCGCTGTGGGTTCTGTTTGTTCAGCCTCCCGTGGTGCTGGTAAAGAGCAGCTGTGCAGAAAGATGAGGCTGTGGCCAGTAGTTGTTCCTTTCTGCCTTCCCCTTCCTTGAAACTCTTATGCCAGCCCAAGCTGTGTGAACTGAGCACAGAGGTGATCCTGGAAAGCAGTGCCAGATCAGAGCGATCAGGGCAGTGCCATGTCTTCTCTTCCTACAGCGTGCTTCAGCTCAGCACTTGGAGTGGTTGAAAACAGTGAAAGAGAGCCATGGGTCTGTGGAGCTGTCGTCACTGTCGCTGGCAGCTGCCATCAACAGCAGAGGAATCTATGTCCTCAGAGCACCGGCTGATGGCCAGAAGGTGAGGCTGCCTGGTTGTCCCTCCTCTCCTGCAGCCAGCACTGCTGGTGTGGCAGTGGCTGTCAGAAATGTGCTGTAGCCTTTCTCCTGCTCTGCACAGTTCCTTTCTGGGGCTGCTGTCTCCCAGGTGCTCCCCTCGCTGGGCATAAAGCACTACCTCAGGAGCAGAACCTCTGTGCACACCAGCGCTAATTACTTATTCTCTGGCAGGTTTCTCTGGACAGTGTCCTGCGCTTCATCCTTCCGGGGAGCTCTGGGGATAACGAGGCATCATGGAAATACTCTCTGGCAGAGCTCCGTGAGCTGCAGAACAAACTGATGCTCATGTCAGCAAAGGGAGAGCAAGGCTTGGAGGTGGAGAAGTTCTCCGAGGTCAGATTTCAAACCCAATGGGTTACTGGTATTGGGGCTGAGGTTGGATTTTTGCCTGGAACATCAGCTTTTAAGACTGGGGTTTAGAGCTGAGTTGCTGGGGATGGATAGTAGCAAGCAGACAGATCTTCCTATTTCTTTGCTTCCCTGTTAAGGTGGAACTAAGCTGGAGACTGGAAAGTGGACTGATACCCTTGTCCTCTGCTGGCATTGGGCTTGCTCCTGCCCAGGAGGGTTGCTGTGCTTTCATAGCAAGCTGGGGATTCCTTCCTGACTTCCGGGGAATACTGCTGTTAAAAAAACTTTCATTGAAAGTTTTTCCTGTGGTTTCATGTCTAGGACTTGTTTTGGTAAATCAACTTAGGTTTTTTTTTTTTTTTAATCTCTCCTTTCTCCTCACACAGATCTTTTCCAATGTCCAAAGACTTGCGCAGGCCTTTATAGACCTTTATTTAGCTGGAAACATGCTCTTCCGCTCCTGGCTTGCCCATGTGCATTGTTCACCCAAAAGAGACTCACGTGTTCTTATAAACTTCTCTTTGGGACTGATCCCAGAGCTAAAAGGGCAAGGAGACATGGCAGCTGTGCTCCCAGCCCTCTGCAAGACAATGGAGAGTTTCCTGGAGAGGTGGAAAAGCTTCATGTATAATAAACGACTCCAGCATTTTTACCTGAACTACTACACTGCTGAGCAGCTGGTCTATTTGTGCACACAACTGCGGCAGAGGACACCTAGCCAGGAAGCCTTGATGATGCTTTCATTCCTGAAACACAACTGCACCAAGCAGGATGTCCTTAGAGCCTCCAGCAGCAAGGTGCCTCCTAGCTCAAGGAAGGTTATTTCTGACTTCCAAGTGATGCTGGATAGGGAGAAGGATCTGACCGCCCAGCTGAAGTGCATCTGGGAGTGCTACATGAACAACATGGCCTCCTTCCTTCCCAACTGCCTGGACATCGATACGCTTGGTGAGCAGCTGAAGAATCTGGCCAGCAGGGAAAGAGATCATGTCACACGGGACTTTCCCCAGGATCTTCTCTTTGTTGATCGGCCCAACCTCATCACCTGCCCTCGCTCCGAGGTGCTCACCTCTGCTCTGGCAATTTACATGAACAGCCCTGAACAGCCCCTTCCAACTTTTGATGAGGTTCTCCTGTGCACTCCTCAGACCACTGCTGAGCAGGTAGAGCTCTTCCTCAGGAGGTGCCTCATTCCTGGCTGTGCAGGAGAGAGAATCTACACCATGCTGTTCGCAGACGAGCTGAGCTACGACGTCAGCCGCAGAGCCGAGGAGCTCTTCCAGCGCCTGCAGCGCTACTGCAGCTGCAGCACCTATCGCCTCATCATTCTCTGCAACTGTGAGAGGGAGCACAGCTACATCCCCTCGGTCTTCAGCCAGTACAAGGTGCACATGATCCCCCAGAGGCCCTTAGCTGAGATCCAGCAATACCTTCAGCACCACTACAGGGTCGCTGCACCTTCAAACTCGGCTGCTTCTGTGTTCAAGGACAATATGTGTGTTGGGATTGTGGCCTCCAAAAGAGCTGGCGTGGGTAAGATGTCACCGTGCAAAGCGGGGGTCTGCTGCGTATTTAAAAACTGCAGTGGGTTTCACCTTGCCAGGTTTTCTGCTCAAGTCATAAGTGTCTAGTGAAAGAGTGATTCAGAGTGGAGTGAGGTGGAAGCTGTGAGGACAACTCATCCTGTCCCGAGATACCATCTCTACAGATGGTGCATCTTCCTAATCTCACACCTGCCTCTTTCTACTGACTTATCATTAACATAAACTAGACAGCTAATTTTGGATGGGATGAATCTGCCCTCCTGAGGTTAAAATATCCCTGCAGGAACATATATGTGAGATGAGAACTCGCATTTCTCCTGCCTGGTTTTCTTGCGTAGGAAATGCTTGTTGGCTGTCTCTTAATGCGAAAAGCTGGAGGGTGTTGAGTAAAACTGCTTGGCAGGCTGGAAAGCAAATAGAAAAAGGTGATTCTTCAAACAGTGCTTAGTTAAGCTGTGGAACCTAAAGCTTTACACAGGCTTAAAAAGTGGTTAGATATAGACACAAGAGAAACATCCATCACATCTTCTTGAGCACAAAGATGCTGTCTCTGACATGGGAGCTTCTGAGCTGCAAATCTCTGAAAAAATACTGGGAAAGAGTCACTGTGTGTCTACTGCATTCTTACCCTGTTCCTCAGCTGACTTCCTTCTTCCTATTATGACCTTAATATGATTAATTTGATATTGAAGCCTTTAATTCTTGTGATGTTTCTTTATAATAACAGGGAAATCTCTCTATGTGAAGAGGCTCCATGAGAGACTGCAAGAAGAGCAGCCTGACTGTACAAAACTTCTGAAAACCATCAGACTCATTGAACCAGAAGTGGATGAAGATAAAGTACTAAAATCTCTGCTGCCTTTTCTGAAGAGAAAACACCAGACAAAGCCCATGATATTCCATTTTGATATCACCGCTTCAGTAAGTACCTCCCTCCCACAGCTGCCTTGTCCTAGAATTTCTGTGTGGATCCTTGCAGAAGTTGTTTCTTTAAAGCTTTGGTTTCTTAGCAAGCCATTTCATTGGGATGTGTTCTCTAGTTATTGAACTCTGGAACAGGTTGCCCAGAGAAGCTGTAGAGTCTCCAACCTTGAGGATATTCCAAACCTGACAAGGTGTCGTCTTAGGCATCCTGCTGTGACTGAGCCTGCTTTGAGCAGGGGTCTCCAGAGATCCTTTCCACCATTGACTGTTCCATGATCTGGTGAAGTATGTTGAGTAAATAAAAAGGAAATGCATTTATTTCTTTCTTTGTGATAGGTACAAAGTGGAATTCCAGAGTTTCTGTTCAAGCTGTTGGTTTTGCAGTATCTGACAGATAATAATGGAAATATTTGGCTACGACAGAAGTGCCATTTGTATATCATCGAAATCCTCGAGGTATCACTGGTGCCAAACAAAGCAGCAAGACATGTATGTACACAGCAAGTCTTGGTTTCTTTGAATTTCTCAGTCATTTTGCACGTATGTTCATGTACAGCTGCACGTGAGTTGTAGAGACTGTAGCTGTAACCACAGCAGAGGAATTCCCCGTTCCCTTTGGGTTCTGCTGTGCCTCTCCATTACAAAGTGCTGTCCCTGGTGTGGTACAAAGCGATGTTAAAACCATACAGTAAATTATACCTCGTGTGGTTTTCTTGGGTTGGTGATTTCTGAAGGCCTATGAGTCCAAACCTCACTGGCCCCATTGTAACATTTACAGGAGACATAAAAATACAAAATCTAATCTTCCTTGTGTTACTTTGCATATTTGAAAGCACCAGAATATTTCTCTGCAGCTGTAAGAATAGAGTGTAGAACTGAGAGGGATAAATAACAATTTCTTGGGTTTAGTTTTCTTTGAGGTAGCACCGAGAAGGGGCTGGAGGTAACAACGGGCTGATGTTACAGGGAGGAGACTGCAGGAAGAGACAGGATGAATTGTGATGCGCTTTAAGCGGAAGAAGTGATGCACTGGGGAAGAAGTGTCCTGGCTGTACAGGGTAGCTGCTGTTAGTTAGGTCTGTGAGTTTAGGCAAGAACACTGTTAGGAACAGATTAAACAAGGTGAGGAAGGTTGAGCCACAGCTTTTGTGATGACATATTTTCTTTCCCTCTACTCCAGAAGTCAGCGAGCCAGAAGTATAATTTCCTTGATGTTTTCCCTAAAGTAACATGCAAGTCTCCCAAGGAAGTACTAGAAATGGAGACACTTGGGAACTGGTCTGGGGACATTTCAGATCCAGGAATGGACAAGAAGGAATTTCATGATGAGACTTTCCAGAGACCTTTCCAGTACCTGAAAAGATATGACCAGGGGCTCAATCTGGACATGTTCTATTACAAAGAGGGCTCTGTGGAAGGGAGCCCGGCAGAATGCCTGCAGCATTTCCTCCTGCACTGTGGGATCACAGACCCCTCCTGGTCAGAGCTCCGAAACTTCACGTGGTTTCTCAACATTCAGTTGAAAGACTGTGAAGATTCTGATTTTTGCAACCCTGAGTTTATCCAGGACACTTTGATAGGATTCAAAAACTTTGTTGTTGGCTTCATGATTTTAATGGCAAGGGATTTTGCAACACCCTCCCTAAACATTTCTGATCAGAGCTCAGGAAGGCAGTCCTCCAATCTGGAAAATGTTCCTGAAGAAGATCTTCTTCCTTTCCGCATTCGGAAAAAGTGGGAGTCTGAGCCTCATCCATATTTGTTTTTCAATGGAGATCGTGTGTCCATGACATTCATTGGGTTCCACTTTAAGCCTAATGACAGGGGCGGTGTTGATGCCATTAATCCTTTGAATGACAACATTATCAAGAGAAATGTCATGACTTCACAGTTGTACCAGGGCTTGTTAAACCAAAGAGTTCCCTTCAATGTTCCATTTGATGACTTGCCTCGTGATAAGAAGCTGGAGAAGCTTCACATGGTTTTGGGAATCCCTTGGGTAACGGACCCTGATGCGACGTACGAGCTCACAACAGACAACATGCTGAAAATCTTGGCTATCGAGATGCGATTCAGGTGCAACATCCCCGTGGTCATCATGGGAGAAACAGGCTGTGGGAAAACAAGACTCATAAATTTTCTGTGCAAGTTACGCAGAGGCTATGTAGAGGCAGAGAACATGAAGCTTGTAAAAGTTCATGGAGGTACAACTGCAGAGATGATTTATGCCAGGATCAAAGAAGCAGAAGCCCTTGCTAAAATAAATAAGGAGAAGCACGGGTTGGACACAGTCCTCTTTTTCGACGAAGCCAACACCACGGAGGCCATAAGCAGCATCAAGGAAGTTCTGTGTGACCGCACAGTGCAGGGTAAGCCTTTGGTCTCCTGCTCTGGCCTGCGGATCATAGCAGCCTGCAACCCTTACCGAAAGCACACACCAAAGATGATTCAGCGCCTGGAACTGGCTGGACTGGGCTACCGTGTCAAAGCAGAGGAGACGAAGGAGAAGCTTGGATCTATTCCGCTGAGACAGCTCGTGTATCGGGTCCATGCGCTTCCACCCAGCATGATCCCGTTAGTGTGGGATTTTGGGCAGCTGAACAACTTCACCGAAAAAATGTACATACAGCAGATCGTACAAAGAGTTAAGGAGCACGTCCCGATGACGCAGCCGGAGGCAGAGATAATTACAGAAGTGCTTTTTGCTTCCCAGCAGTACATGAGGCAGAGGGACGATGAGTGCAGCTTCGTCAGCCTGCGGGATGTGGAACGCTGCATGGAAGTGTTCAAGTGGTTCCACAAGCGCAGCAACCTCCTGCTGAGTGAACTGGAGAAGTACCTTGCTGAGAAGAAAGCTCCAAAGAGCACGTTTGAGAGACACCCCGTTATCTGGTCCTTGGTGCTGGCAGTTGGGGTCTGCTATCACGCATCCTTAGAAAAGAAGGAGCCATATAGGAGCGTTATCAGCCAGGTCCTTCCAAAACCTTATGATACCCAGAAAAAGATTTTGGAAGAAATCTCCCTGATGCAGGACTTATTTCTGAGTGGTGTGCGCCTCCGAGAGACCATAGCAAGGAACTTGGCCTTGAAAGAAAATGTCTTTATGATGGTTATCTGTATTGAGTTGAAAATCCCTCTTTTTCTTGTCGGGAAGCCTGGAAGCTCCAAATCCCTTGCGAAAACCATTGTGGCCGATGCTATGCAGGGCCAAGCAGCTCATTCAGATTTGTTCAAGGACCTGAAGCAGATCCATCTGGTGTCTTTTCAGTGCAGCCCCCTCTCCACTCCCGAAGGAATCATAGGCACCTTCAAGCACTGTGCTCGGTTCCAGGAAGGGAAGAACTTGGAGGAGTACGTCTCGGTGGTGGTTTTGGATGAGATTGGGCTGGCAGAAGACTCTCCCAAAATGCCCTTGAAGACTTTGCATCCCCTTTTGGAAGACGGCTGCATAGATGATGTCCCTCTTCCTCACAAAAAGGTTGGCTTCATTGGCATTTCCAACTGGGCTTTGGACCCTGCTAAAATGAATCGAGGCATCTTTGTCTCACGGGGTGACCCCAGCAAAGAAGAGCTCATAAAAAGCGCCAAGGGGATTTGTTCCTCAGCCCGAGGGGCTTTGCAGAAGGTTGAACCGTATTTTTGTCACTTCGCAAATGCATATGAAAATATTTGCAAGGCCCAAGATAGGGAGTTCTTTGGTCTACGTGACTACTACAGCCTCATAAAGATGTTTTTTGCCTTAGCCAAGAGCTCCAAAAGTGAGCCCACACCTCAAGACATAGCTGAAGTTGTTCTTCGTAACTTTGGTGGCAAAGATGATGTCGATGCCTTGAAAATATTTACTTCACAGTTACCCGAAAAAGGAGAAGTACATGCTGGTGATATCAGTAGAATTGAGCTGGTACGACAGAACATCTACAGCAGTGATCAGGATGGTGACTGCAGGTACCTGCTTGTGTTGACTGAGAATTACGCAGCGCTGCAGATCCTCCAGCAAGCTTTCTTTACCGCCCGGCAACAGCCAGAAATTATCTTTGGTTCCAGTTTCCCTAAGGACCAAGAGTATACCCAGATATGCAGGAACATCAACCGCGTGAAGGTCTGCATGGAAACTGGCCAAATGGTTGTGCTTCTCAACTTGCAAAACCTTTATGAAAGCCTCTACGATGCCCTCAACCAGTACTACGTGTACCTCGCCGGCCAGAAGTACGTTGACTTGGGCCTGGGCACCCACCGGGTGAAGTGCCGGGTGCACCCAAAGTTCCGTTTGATAGTCATCGAGGAGAAAGATGTGGTATATAAGCACTTTCCCATCCCGCTAATCAACCGTCTGGAAAAGCACTACCTGGATATCAGCACTGTCCTGGACAAGGGGCAAAGAGAAACTGTGAAAGAGCTGAAGAAGTGGGTGGAGGATTTCACCGCAGCCAATACAGAGGAACTCTTCATAAGCGAGCAGAAATACAGCCCTTGTGATGTGTTTGTGGGCTACCACTCCAACACCTGCGCCTCGGTGGTCCTGCAGACGACAGAAAGGCTGAAACCGGTGTGTCCTCCTGGTGAACTCCTGTCTCGTGTGAAGAAGGACGCTCAGCTGGCACTGCTGAACTGTGCCACCCCAGACTCCGTCATCCGCCTCTGCCACCTGGGGAGGATGTTTATGGCAGAGTCTCTGGCCAATATATACTTCAAGCAGCAGCAGCACATGTCTTTTGCAGACTTCCTCCGAGCCCACGTCCGTGCGGGCTCTGGGCGCCAAGTGGTCTTCACAGAGGTGAGTGTCCTGCAGTGTCCCCTCTAAACCCACCCTGCTTGCACCAAGGTTTGTGGTTTCTGCTGCCGGGGCTGCGTTGTGGCTACAGCTGTGTAAACTCAGTAACAGCCTTGCCTTTTAGGGCCCAGGTTTGCAGAGGTGGGTGTTTTGGGATGTGTTACTGCATCATGAGGAATCTCAGACCTCTGTGCGTGGAGCAGTAGGGGATGCTCCCCGGCAAGCGAGGGGTTTAAGTGCTCTTGGGCAGCTGATGCATTTCTCTACTTTGAAAGTAGTTCTGTCTCCAAGAACACAGCCAGCAAAAGACAAAATGTCGTCAGGAGCCTTCGAACTCTGATTTGTTTCTGCCTGTCATCTTAAAGATGCAAAAGATTTTAACCCAGCTGAGCCACAAAGAACCAGAGATCTTGTGAGCCTAAACTACCAAAACTAAAGAACTTCAGCTGAGGTTTGGCTGGAGAATGTCTGTCTCCTGCCTCACAGGGAAACAACGTGCTTTCCCCAGGGCCGGACTTGCTGCTCCCTGAGAGTGCTGCGGGGAAGCTCCTGGGCTTCATGAGTTCCTCAAACCCTTGGTTGCCCCCTTGCAGCTGCCCCTTGCTCATCTGGAGATGAGCACCTTGCTCATCTCCAGCAATGGTGTGTCCGGCTGCCCAGGGGTGGCCCTGGGTTGAAGTGACAGTCCATGTTGACCCTTTGCCTACTGGCAGGGCACATAAATGTGGTTTTTTGGGGTGCAGTCCAGCTCTGCAGCAAGTCAGCAGTATCTGGGAACGCAGATGAGTGAGTCTCTGCTGCCTTCCCACTGCCTTCCCGAGCAAAGAGCAAACCTACGTCTCGCACTCCCAGGTCACCACCTTCTCGAGGCTTCTCACCAGTGCTGACACGGCTTGTCTGGAGGAAGAGGTTCAGGGGAAAGTACAAAGCCTTCAGATCCTGTTCCTGCAGCAGTTTGACACGGAATACTCCTTCCTGAAGGGCATCCGGTGAGTCTGGCTTTGCCTTTTCCTGCTCTGGATAGGTCGTTGCCTGCAGGGAGATGGGTGGGCAGAACATTTGGAGTAACATGAATGGAAAAGGGAGGCGAGAGGCTGTGCTGAGCCGTGGCCTGCAAGCTCTGTTAGTTCCATTACACTGAGGTGGGGTTTTATAGCATCTCTATAGGATGGTGGTTTAATCTCTCCTGCCCGCGGCAGCCAGAGCTGGTGTGAAGTGGTGACTACTGCTGTCCTTAATGTTCTGTTTTTACACTTTGTGACTTCTAAATCCCCTCTCGCTCTTCAGAGATTTCCTTGATGCCGCCTCAGGAAATAAAGTCCTCATCATTCAGACAGACTTTGAAGATGGCTCTCAAAATGCCCAGCTCATTGCCTCAGCCAAGTAAGTCAAGTGTGAAGTGCTTCCCAGCTCTTCTGCTTGGTGGCTCCTTGCTGCCGTTTGATTATTAGTGCTGGTTTGGGAATTTCAGAATCAGGAGTGTGTCATTTTTGTTTATTCTGTAGTGGAATGAATCTGGAAGCACTAATTGTATTTCAAATAATAATTGATGATCCCAGTCAATATAAACTAGGATGGGTCAAATTAGCAGGTAATCCCCTCTGAAGCGTGAGTTCTTGCTGTTGGCTGCAGAAATCCTGAGGAGCTGAGGATCAGGGGGCACACTTGAGGGATCACTCGAGGCACAGGGAGAGGTGGTGGCTCAGGGAGGAAGGGCTGAGCGAGTTGCTTATGTCTGTTTGGGGCTGGGGGGAAATGTCTCCCCTCTTAAAGAGGAAAGACCTGTGGCTGTGAACTTCCGTCTGTCTTTGGTCTGTCAACAGCGTTTCCCCTCTGTTGCAGATACACCGTTGTTAATGAGATCAACAAGGTGGACCTGGGTGAAGTCTCTGTCTTTGTCTACTTCATTATGAAGCTTTCCCGGGTGGAAGGAGGAACGTCCTACGTGGGATTCCATGGAGGTGGGTCTGTTGCTCCTTGCTCTTCAGCTGGCTTCAGACAAACATACCAGAGCAACACTTCTTTTGTTCACCTTCCTTTTTAATGCTTAAAATCTGGAATCAGTGTGTCCGGTGGGTTGTCAGAGCTGCTTTCCTTACCCACAGGGAGGTCCGTACCTTGTAGTAGTGGTCTCCTCTGTGAGAGTACCTTGCCTTGCCCACTGACCCATAAGTCCTCCTTCTAGCCAGCTGGAGAGCAGCAGACAAGCATGATCTGACTGCATTGGCATATTGTCCTCCAGAAGGCTCCTGGGTACCCGCTGATGTGTTCTGCTTCCAGCAGCAAGGTTCCTGCTGCATGTGGTGGGCTCTGAGAGCTTCCAAACCCCGGCAGTGCTTGTGCCCTGCTGGTCAGGGGAGTGGGCATTGATATGGTCAGGGAATTGCTGCTTTCCAATTTTCACATCAAGAAGTGAAAGGAAGTGAGCTCTGAATGTGAACTCACAGGCACTGGGAGATAATTCTTTGGAAGCTCCTTTAGAAGAACATGCTGCAGGCAGGAAGTGATTTATTTTGTCCTCTGCCTCTAGGACTGTGGCAGTCGGTGCACATCGATGATCTCCGCACGTCCAAGGACATGATCTCTGATATGACGGCGCTGCAGAACCTCACCATCAGCCAGATGTTCTGTGAGGATTTGGGTAAAACCAGAGGTAAGCTCCTGGTGGCCATGCCAGCCAGTGGTGGTGATATGCCAGTGGGGAACAGGGGAGATGCCAGCCCAGACTTGGTGTTAGTGGAACTTTTGCCTGGTACCACACATCTAATGATTTTATCCCACTCAATATCTGGTTTTTGTGAGGGTCACCACATGGCTACTGACTGGTATTTAGTTTGTTACAACGACTTTGGGTCATCAAGTAAGTTAATTCAGTAGTTATCCCTTTTTCTTGTGACAAAAATGTGGTGTCTGCACTGCTCAGCACCCTGAGTACCCTGTCTCAGCACGGGAGGTAGCAGATGCTGCACGGCAGAGACCGCTGACGAGGAGTCACTCCAGAGAATCTCATTCACGTCAATATATAATCTGTAGGAAGGTTAGAAAAGACTTTTTCTTTCCTCTCAATTTTTTTCTTACACTTTTTCCTTTCAGCATACTGCCTGACAGGGTTCTGTTAGAGCTTAGTACGTTAGCTCTGAGTGCCATATTCTTTCCAGTTCTTGCCGCGGGAAGCCTGACAGCCCTCGTAGCTGTAGCTGCCTTTAGAGAGGTGGATCTCAGCTACTCCTGCAGGTGATAATGGATCTCTGGCAGATGTTCTGCTGCTCTGGGTTGCAGTTGCTAAATACACTCTTATCTGACTGATGCAGAAGTGTACTCCTCCTTTCTAATAAAAATTCTACACCTCGCTTTTAGCTCTGCCTGTGAATGGAGAAGAACAGGAGGAAAACGAGGTGGATGTTGAAACACCGGTGCCAGAAGCAGAGCACTATGAGGTCAGTTCAGAATGCATTTGTTTGCTGCTCTTTTCCATGTGTAGGTGCAACATGGTTTTTGCATCCCCATTCACTTGAAATTCATCAAGAATATTATTTGTGTCGTGAATGTTAATGATCAGACACAAATTCCTCCCCCTGCAGCCCAGTTGAATTCAGCATCATTAAGAAAATAAGCCATTCTAAGGACCCTCTAACTCCTTAGTCTTCTCATACGCTTAATTTTCAAAAAATGGTTCTAAAGGCATCTGTTGTAGTTCTGCACCCTGAAGCTGGGAACTGCGGTTCTGCACCAGCCGCTCCAGCAGTCTGTGCTTTCCGAGGTGTGGGTTTGGGCCCTGCTGGAGCTGGCTCTGGGCTTTGCTGTGCTGCAGCTGCATTAGGACTGGCTCAGGTTGCCCTGATGGCATCAGTGGGAGGATGCCCTGTATGAGGGTGACTACACGGGGCTTTTGCCCCTTTAAGCATCTCCCAGGGAGGGTGTATTTTCCCTGGTCAC